>JAJAGP010000066.1:302500-895000 GCA_025084515.1 Ancistrus triradiatus | reverse complement strand
AAATATAAATAACATGGGAAGGGTATTAAAGAAAAACGTACGGATAGACCAAGCAAGACGTCAAAGCCTCAGGATAAAAAACTCAAAGCAACATGCCTTTAATATACAGTGGTATGAAAAAGTTTGGGCACCCCTGATAATTTTCATGATTTTAGTTTATAAATCATTGGTTGTTCAGATCAGCAACTTGAGTTAAATATATCATATAGCAGATGAACACAGTGATATTTGAGAAGTGAAATGAAGTTTATAGGATTTACAGAAAGTTGCAGTAATTATTCAAACAAAATTAGGCAGGTGCATAAATTTGGGCACCCTAACAGAAAAATGACATCAAATATTTAGTAGATCCTCCTTTTGTAGAAATAACAAGCCGCTAAACGCTTCCTACAGCTTCCAGTCTGGATTCTGGTTGAAGGTGCTTTGGGACCATTCTTCTTTAGAAACATCTCCAGTTCAGTCAGGTTTGATGGTGTCCGAGCATGGGACAGCCCACACATTTTCAGTAATATTCATGTCTGGGGACTGAGATGGCCATTCCAGAACGTTGTTACTGGTTCCCCTCTGCATGAATGCCTTAGTAGATTGTGAGCAGGGTTGTTGGGGGTCCGTGGCCTCGGTGCAACTTTGTCACTGATTCTTGAACATTGTTCTCAAGAATCTGGAGATATTAACTGGAATCCATGCGACCCTCAACTTAACAAGATTCCTAGTACCTGCACTGGCCACACAGTCCCACAGCATGATGGAACCAACCGCCACCAAATTTTACTGTGGGGTAGCAAGTGTTTGTCTTGGGATGCTGTGTTCTTTTTCCGCTCCTTGTTATGTCCAAATAGCTCAATTTAGTTTCATCAGTACACAGCACTTTATATTCCAAAATGAAGCTGGATTGTCCAAATGTGCTGTAGCACACCTCAAGTGACTCTGTTTGTGGCGTGTCCCTGCAAGAGAAAAAAGGAAAAATGCTTCTTCTGCATTACTCTCCCATACAGCCTCTCCTTGTGCAAAGTGCGCTGTATAGTTGAACGATGAACAGTGGACACCATCTGCAGCAAGATGAGGTTGTAGGTCTTTGGAGGTGGTCTGTGGCTTGACTATGACTGTTCTCACCATCCTCCCTTTCGCCTCTGCCCTATCTGAGATTTTTTCTTGGTCTGCCACTTTGGGAGTTCCTTAACTAGAACTGTGCCTGTGGTCTTCCATTACCTCACTATGTTCCTCACAGTGGAACTGACAGCTGAAATCTCTGAGAGAGCTTTTTTTCCCTTTCCCTGAAACCATGATGTTGAACAACCTTTGTTTTCAGAGCCATCTGAGAGTTGTTTTGAGGCTCCCATGTTGCCACTCTTCAAAGAAGATGCAAAAGAGGAGAAAACTTCCAATTGGCCACCTTAACCCTTTCTCATAGTTGGATTCACTTGTGTATGTAGATCAAGGGTCAGTGGAGCTTACAAAACAAATTTTGTGTTCCAATAATTAGTGCTAAGGTATCAAAAATGACAAGGGTGCCCAAAATTTATGCACCTGCCTAATTTTGTTTGAATAATTACTGCACACTTTCTGTAAAACCTATAAACTTAATTTCACTTCTCAAATATCACGGTGTTCATCTGCTATATGATATATTTACCTGAAATTGCTGAGCTGGACAACCAATGATTTATAAAGAAAAATCATGAAAATTATCAGGGGTGCCCAAACCTTTTCATACGACTGTAGTAAATGCACAAGACAACAAGCAGGCATGTTTGATGTGTGACAATGTAAGAAATTGGATTTACATAGCGAAAAGCAAACATCCAGCACCAACACCTAAACTGAAAACGAGGTTACAGTGGACTAAACAGAAGCCACCATGGAGCGTGGATGTTTGGCTAAAAGTGATTGTCAAGAAAGTAATACTCAGGCCAAGACGACGATGCTAAAGCTTTCGTCTGGTGATATCCAAATGAAACAAATTTGACTGTCTGGAGAAAACAAAACTTTCAGACTCACTGATGATATGGGGTTGAATTTCAGTTAAAGGAACAGCGGAGATTGGAAACATAACCTCAACAGCCAATGCACAGGTGTACAGTATTGTGCAAAAGGTATCACTAGATTTGTCGTTTTAGCATTGGTATAATGACCCTATATAATTATTTCTCAGTCTCTATATTAAGATAAACAGAAAATACAGGAAATATGTACACAAAAAAAAAAAAAAAAGAAAAACTTGCTTCAAATTTGAGAACAAAATGGTGTCTGGAGGCAAAAGTCAGTATTTAGTGTGAGACCTCCCCCAAAAAGTGGTTTCTGGGCCGCTACCCTTCCAAAAAGGGAGTGGACTGTGGTAGCCTAGCGGTTAAGCCACTGGACTCTGGACCTGAAGGTCAAAAGGTCAGAAGGACCTCTGCCAAGCTGCCACTGTTGGGTCCTTGAGCAAGACCCTTAACCCACAATTGCTTGGATTGTAAGATCGTACCAATTGTAAGTCGCTCTGGATAAGGGCGTCTGCTAAATGCTGTAAAAAAAGAAGACCATTCCCGATCAAACTTCTTCATATCGTAGAAGGGCCAACTTGGCATCCCAATGAAGCTCCCAGACGCTGCTATTGCTTAAGTGGAAAGGGAGGTCACATTAAATACTATAGCCTATAGAATCTGATTTTTTTTTTCCTTTTTTTTTTTAAATAGCAAAGAAATTTTCTGTATTTTCTGGATGTATTCTAGTCAACAGACTCCTTACGTCTGTCCAGTGTTTTACCTGCTAGATAATTATATATGGTCTTTATACCATTGCTAAAACAACAAGTCTAATGATGGCCTAAGACTTTTGCACAGCACTGTACATCAAAATGCCGGACATTTTTCTCGTCCCATAATTATAAAACTGTTTTAATAATGGTGAAATCAGTTCAGAATGATAATGGATCTTGCCAGTGAGCAAGAAGAGTTCAAAGTTTTTCTTCAGAAGTGGTGTATCAACACAATGGCATGGTCAGCCAACAGCCGAATCTCCATCTAATTAAAAATTTACAGTGGAAATTAAAAAACTGGTTCATGACAAGGCTCTATCTTGTACAGCTGACCTGTCAACTGCTATTTGAGAAAGATGAAACCAGACTGATGTAGAATATTGTTTATCATTAGTGAAATCCATGCCTCAAAGAACTCAAGTAGTCATACAAGCCAGAGCTGGAGCAACAAAGTATTAATTGTGATTTTTGTGTTGTGATTATGGGATTGCGTTATATATATTGTATATAAAGAATATACCATTAATTTAAATGATTTCATTTGAGGTATGCTTCATGAAGCCAGAATGCTCAACTACAAAACAAAACTGCTTGCTGTCATATCTGTGATTTGATTAGTTGCTACAACAGAAAAAAGCTGAATGAACATCCTCCAAGTCTGGAGAGTCAATGATTCCGACAAGGGTAGCAATTTTCCATTTTCAGAATAATGAACATCATCTGCTCAAGTCAGAGCCTACTTTGGACAAGACACTTGATGGTCGCAGCCGATCAGTGTGGGCCAGGGCAGGAACACAGACCGGGACACGAGCGTGAGCCACAGCATTTGCGATCGTGCAACTGTTCGGTCCATGGCGTCCCGGAGGCTACAGAGTGTGAGTGACTAAGTGTTGTGCTGCATCCTGGCTCTGTAACCCCAGCACTGTGCTGGTGAATCACCATGGCTACATCCTCAGTAGCTCCCCGCATCCCTCCTCCACTCTCCTGCTGCCTAGCAACAGCAGTGCCATCAGAGCCGACGCATCACTGATCCCAGGTAATCTGTACAGCACTCGCGGTCTTCGGCCCTTTCCTCTATGAATGGAGTCGAAATTCCAGCATGGAGGACAGGAGTAATTATATACAGGCCATCATGTGTTCAAACCTTTTAGGACAGCTTAGGGGCTAAAACAGAACAAAACCAGCTATTCACTTCCAAACACTGACTGATAGGGGTGCATGATTAATTAAATTTCTAACACGATCACAGCCTTTAGATTAATTAAATGCAGGCTATTATAATAACGATGATCTTTCCTAACACTTTATTTATGTTAAATACTTTTTATTGACTGTGGTACATGACAAGCTTGTGTGTTTTGACTACCCTAACAACTACATGTTCTGCCAGCTGTACAACAGCCACGACTCCTTACATCTGTCCAGAGTTTTACCTGATAGATGCCCCACCCCATGACCCTGCCCAATGAACGCAGGGATGAGACAAGAAATTGTTATTGTGTGCTTGTAACTGAAGAACCATGGTATTGCTTATTTCCTGGAGGGAGTGATGTGTGTAACAGTTTAGGCTTCAGATGCTGTGTGGATGTTAAGGTTCCACTCGTGTTATCGAGGTACCTACGACGCATTTGTGTATCGTTTGCACACAGCTTTCTTGTGAAAATACCCTTTATATTTTCATTACAGAAGCATAGAAACACTGCATGACTATGTTTATTTCTGGTTTGCTGGGGAAAACCAGAGCATTCCCAAAGGCAGAGTTTGAAATGGAAGGTTTGAATCAGGGACCATGCTAACCGATTGCACCACCGTGCTGCCAAAGATTCATAATAAAAGTACTTCTCTTTAAAGTAAGTCTTCTTATTTGGAAGTATTTTATGATGCTGTTTATACCTGGTCATTCCATACGTCTCGACTATCAGGATTATATCTGGATAAGCCAAAGTGTGTGGAAATGCACCCAACATCCCTTTCTATCAGGTTTGAATCTGATTGCTCGAACCACATCAGTGGGAGCTCTGGGTTGCACTGTAGCCACATATTAAACAAATGTAAACGTGTCCATCACTGCAAGACACACCTGACTACAAACATCAAGTCCAACACGTAATGGCACAGCCCATGTGATCAATGACTCTGTCCCTGCATGGCCAACCACACAATCAGAGTATATGTACAATGGGGCAAAAAAGTATTTAGTCACTGATTGTGCAAGTTCTCCTACTTAGAAAGATGAGATGAGACAAAATAACAAAAAATAAAAACAGGAAATCACACTGTAGGATTTTTAAGGAATTTAATTCTAAATTATGGTGGAAAATAAGTATTTGGTCAATAACAAAAGTTTAACTCAGTACTTTGTAACATAACCTTTGTTGACAATGACAGAGGTCAAACGTTTCCTGTAAGTCTTCACCAGGTTGGCACACACTGTAGCTGGTATTTTGGCCCATTCCTCCATGCAGATCTCCTCTAGAGCAGTGATGTTTTGGGGCTGTCACTGGGCAACATGGACTTTCCACTCCCTCCACAAATTTTCTATGGGGTTTAGGTCTGGAGACTGGCTAGGCCACTCCAGGACCTTGAAATGCTTTTTACAGAGCCACTCCTTCGTTGCCCGAGTGGTGTGTTTGGGATCATTGTCATGCTGGAAGACCCAGCCACGTTTCATCTTCAATGCTCTCACTGATGGAAGGAGGTTTTGTCTTAAAATCTCAACGATACATGGCCCCGTTCATTCTTCCCTCAACACAGATCAGTCGTCCTGTCCCCTTTATAGAAAAACAGCCCCCAACGCATGATGTTTCCACCCCCATGCTTCACAGTAGGTATGGTGTTCTTGGGATGCAAACTCAGCATTCTTCTTCCTCCAAACACAACCAGTTGAGTTTTTTACCAAAAAGTTCTATTTTGGTTTCATCTGACCACATGATATTCTCCCAATCCTCTTCTGGATCATCCATATGCTCTCTGGCAAAACTTCAGACAGACCTGGACATGTACTGGCTTAAGCAGGGGGGCACGCCTGGCACTGCAGGATCTGAGTCCCTCTCGGTGTAGTGTGTTACTGATGGTAGCCTTTGTGACTTTGGTCCCCAGGCTCTCTGCAAGTCATTCATCAGGTCCCTCCGTGTAGTTTCTGGGATTTTTGCTCACTGTTCTCATGATCATTTTGACCCCACGGGATGAGATCTTGCATGGAGCCCCAGATCGAGGGAGATTAATCAGTGGTCTTGTATGTCTTACAATTGCTCCCACAGTTGATTTATTCTCACCACCCTGCTTGCCTGTTCCCAGCCTGGTGCAGATCTACAATTTTCTTCCTGGTGTCCTTCAAACAGCTCTTTGGTCTTGGCCATGGTTGAGTTTGGCGGTCTGACTGTTTGAGGCTGTGGACAGGTGTCTTTTATACAGATAACGAGGTCAAACAGGTGCCATTAATACAGGTAACGAGTGGAGGAAAGAAAGATGTTACAGGTCTGTGAGAGCCAGAAATCTTGCTTGTTTGTGGGTGACCAAATACTTATTTTCCACCATGATTTACAATTAAATTCTTTTAAAAATCCTACAATGCAATTTCCTGGATTTTTTTTTCTCATTTTGTCTCTCATAGTTGAAGTGTACCTATGATGAAAATTACAGACCTCTCTCATCTTTCTAAGTCGGAAAACTTGCACAATCAGTGGCTGACTAAATATTTTTTTGCCCCACCGTATAGCTGGTGAACACAATAATCAAGTTTTTGCTAGCCCACCACTGCACGGACAGAGGTCAAAGTCCCTACAGCACCTTCCGGCCAGGTCGGGTGTCACATGCAGGCATGGCTGATAGTGTTTGATTGTGGTATAATCCAGTGCATTAAACATTTTATCAGCCTTCTAAACATTAACTCCTGGTGCTTTCTTATCGTAAGGAAATTAAAGCAATCATATAAAATCACATCCTGTCATGCAGGAATCGTCTTTCACAAATAGGCTGTAAACAACACAGGAATATCTTATCAGGATCAAATCCAGATACAGGATGCATAAAAAGAGTGTAAATGGATATTATGATTAGCAACTAGAAAACTCGGCAGAATTTCTGGAAATGTTTTATAGTTGGAAAATCTTTATTGGATATGTAATTAAACAATTCAGGTTTCATAACATCATCAAGTGGGAAGATAACCCAACATCAAAAAATTCCTCTCATATGCATTTGAGACAGATTAGGTCTGTCCATGGAAAATAAATAAATAAATAAATTCATCACCACCCATTTGTGAAACTGAGTCATGTATCTGTTGATTGCTGCACGCTATTGCCATACCAGGTGCTGATTTAGTTTCACACAACATTTGCTAAGGAGGATGGAGAGTTCTTCGATTTGTTCAGATGCCGACCACTCAAAATAGGTGTCAAATGACTAAGGGGCATTAAGCAAGCGCTTTCACCATGTTTCACTCTTGCTCCGGCTGCGAAGCCTCGGCCACTTTGCATTAACCTTGCGTTTGACTCACCTGTAATCCATCTTCAGGAGCGTCTGCGTCACTGTACACCGGACAGCCTGCCAACAGACGAGAGAAGAAATGAGTGAATCACCGAGGGACCAAACGAAGTTAAAGGGAGGGCTGGTAGAGGTGTGCGATATTGACAAAAGTATTATCTCGATATTTTCTGGGATTTTGTCGATAATGATAATTAGACAATATTTTGCATTTGTTAAAGTTTTACACTGTACTGGCTTTCTCTTGTTAATAGGATATTAACTAATTAACTAACAGGATATTAACTAAGGACATTAACTAATGACCAGGGATGGGAAATTAGTTCCAACATCTGAAACCAACATTCAGAACCATTAACTGACAATCTTGTCCATGTTGATTATTTCGGGTTTTTTTGTTAAAACTTAAAAAAAAAAAAAATTCCCTCAATATATTCCCCACTGTGTGTTCATGTCCCCTTAAAAACAAACGTGACTCCGCCCCTGTCCAGTCAGCGACTTGGAAGCAACATGGAGGAGAACTCAAACACCAGGCAGCTTGTATAAAAGAAAAATGCCTTGTCCATCTTTTGGCTTTAGAGAAGATGACACTGATTAAGAATAGAAGCATTTACAAATGCTACACACTATGAAAAGGATTCAAGAAGACGGAAAGACATGACGGACGCCATTTCCTACATCATGAAGGATGATTTCAATTGGATGAAATTCAGGAATTAACCATAAATAGTTCATTTGTATTTCCTTCAGTTATATTAAAATCACAAAGGTATGCAATTTTTCATTTAAAAAAAAATCCAGTGTATATTTACAGTACAAACTAGTGAACTATGAGGACAGAAAAACAACAACAACAAAAAAATTGTTCATTAATTCTAATTGAATGTTCAAATGTTCAGTTAATTGTGAAACTGATTTGAGGTCCAGCACAACTAATGACATCAATAGACACAACACTTAGGGAGTTTTTCCTTGCCACTGTCACCCTAGGCTTGCTCAATTTGGGATTGGACGTAGATATTAGAAGATAATCTAAACTTGTAAAGTTGCTTTGAGACAATGCTCCATTGTAAAAGGCGCTATATAAACAGATCTGACTTGACTTGACGGAAATTTAAATGTAATGAAAATAGGGGTGGGCGATATGGTAAAAATATTATATCACGATAATTAAAGACATTTTCATCCCGATACATGTGACTGCAGACAAAATGCATCAGTAGAGATTCTTAAAATCTACTATTCAAATATTATCCCCCTACATCATCCAATGAAATGGATTACACTCTTTATAATGAAACACGCAGTTGGTCAGTGTTCTTTACGCACCGACAATATCCTTTATATGCTCAGAGAGCCATATTCTATATCACATTAACATAATTTATCACAATATGATGAAATATTGTCATATTGCCCACCCCGAAATGAAAACAGGTGTTATTTCATAATAAGTTGCATTTATATAGCACCTTTCTGAATTTGGGGACAGAAAACAAAAATCAAATGCAGCAGGTTAATAATAATAAAACTGATGCATTCAAGTAAAAATTAGTTTCACATTTTGCCACAACAACAGATTTATGGTCAAGCAGAACATCTGAGCCATACCTACACTACCCAAGTTTGTTATGATCGCCATATTTGTAGTTCGCTGATGGTGAAATAAGTTGGCAACATCCTCTTCAAAGTCAAACCATCATAACCCACATCTAATTAAATCTAACAACATAGAGGCTGCTGGTGTCTGTGTTTGGTCTCCTGGTGCAGTTTGGTCACTTTTTTTTTTACTTCTGCTGGCAACATGACACAGGGAATACATGAACTCTTTGCATAAAAATAGTTTTTGACTGTTTTTATGCAAAGTGAGTCACATAATCGATGATGGCAGCTCGCACGGCTTTAAAACAACAATTAAGATTATCCTAGATAATACACATTACACACCCCTAAGCCCTGATACCACAAGTTCAAGTGCACAGGGTAAATGTGAGCTGTACAATGTAACACAGATTAGCAAACTGCCGTGTGCAATCAGTTTGTTAAGCTGGGTGTTGAGCCAATGGAAAGTCAGCAATCAAGGGCAAAGGAGTTATGCTATTTAGGGAAAACATTACAGTCTAACTTTAAGAAGTTATACCGATCACACATCTCTCCATATGAAACAATTTCTTATGACTTCCATTGCAATTATGACCGGCCTCCATACACCCTTACCCATCGCCACTTCACTGCCGACGAAACAGACAGAGCGCGGATTGGACACAAACGTCTGAGTTTCCTGCAGCACGACTCAGTCAGTGCCAGGCCACCGTGCTGGATGAGCCATGTGCCTAGTTGCCATAGCAACAGCGCCCTGCATAGCTTCCACGCTGCGGTGCGGGCAGCCGAGCGATGCAACAGGAATACAGAGGAACCTGAGCACAGCATTACACAACACGGTCGGGCCCGAAACACGCACAACAGCCCATCCCAACTGCCAAGCGTGCTCTGAAGTGAAGGTTCCAGAAATTTCCAGCACAACCGATAAACATTTCAGAGAACAAGGGGTATGAAAAGACACGAAGCATTAGATCAGCTACTTCTGTCAGGTCCAAGTCTGCCAAAACCAGACATGATTCCATGGCATAGGCTATTTCAGGTCTGTTGAGACCCAGATGGCCACAAATGTAGAAAATGCATGAGTTTGTGACTCAGTTATGGGGCTAACTGAAGATAATTATATGACTAAAAATGTTTTTATTAATTACTACCTCTGACATTCGTTAATCAACATTTCTTCCATTTAAAAAAAGCTGCCAGATTAAGATCAATCCTTCATGGTCTTTTTACCTGCCAGTTACCCTTCCCTTCATGGTTACCTAGACTTGGCGTGCTTGTATCTGATTTAAGATAGCACCACACAAGCAAGTTCCAAAACAAGCTGAAAACATTTTTAAGCTATCTAGGCAATTTCTGCTATCTGAGGCTGCGATCTGGTCTGGAGTTGGACAATGAATTCTACGCTGCCGCCGGCCCAAAGCACACATGCACCTAGAAAGCATTCAGACAATACTGTTTTATTTGCAGATAACTCACTCGATTGAAAAAGGAAGGAATGGTTTTAGGGATGAGCCAGGCCAAAATAATAAACAACAGGACTTAACATGAGCTAGAGGGAATGGAAACACTGTTTATAGAGCCTTTCACAGCAGGACACAGACTTTTCCATCAGATGAAACAGTCGGTTCAGCACAGTTGCACTCATCTGTTCCCTCTGACTCAAATGCTAGCTTTTAGATTTCTCCAAAGATCCAAGAGTCACTTCACTCAGGCAATGGCGGGTGTATAGACGGGCACTAGTTCAGCCAGAGGTTGTTCAAGAGCTTCGGTGGTCATTTGTAGATGAATCTGAGACTACAGGCTGCACAGAAGCAAGAACTAACCTTGTTTTATGTCCTCCATGGCTCGCCGTATCCCTCGGTCAAAGGCTCTGGCATCGGCCGGACTCTGGAAGGTCAAGCCGAACTTCTTGTTGTCAATTCTCCAATGGTGGAAGATAGGGTTGACCTTGTTGTAGACTAGGTCCCGCTTAATGTTACACTCCAGCACAATCTGTTGGGTAACAAGAGGTAGAATTAAGAGTCGCAACTTTATTCAGGTCAAAATTAGAAAAACTGGATCCTTGTGTTAGTCAACTTAGAAGAAGTGACCTATGTCATAAATTGTTACTAGAGATCGGCCGGTGACCAGAGTCGACCTTTCTTTTGCCTGATCAGTCCCATAACCGATACAGCACAGTGCTTGTACTAACTTTAATGCAGAATTCGGTTCATGTGAACGGAGCTCTAAACACGTGCTCAGCCACTTTGTTTATGAGACCGCTGCTGCATGTTCGTGAGGAGGACGTGCTCGATTTCAGATGCATTTTCAGTACAAGGTCGACTAAATAGTCTCTCTTTATTCATTTCGGACACGTCTTCAGCATGGAAGCACTTCAGAGCGTACTGTTTGCAATACATACATAGTGAAAGTAAGCCGTGGAGGAACACCTACAAAAACGTTCAGAACAATGAATTTAACAAGACAAATAGTAACTGATAAGGGGTAAGAGTAACAGAGTAAGGGGAACTAAAAAAGTATGTAGAGAAACAGATGGACTACAGTCTGTAATTGTAGTTGTGCAGTGACCACTAAAACTTAAAGAATAAGCAGAATGTAAATTGAAAACTAAAGAATTCCCTAGACTTGTATGTACAGCATGTAGAGGATTTTCCTATTTAGGAATATGAAAGCGAATAAATTTACAAACTAAATTCAATGCTTTATCTTAAGAGAATATAGAAAATCCAGAATATTCTTTCAAATAGTTCTTCCATATTGCTGTCTTTATAATATTTTTCCTGATATCATCAACTTTAGAGCATTCTATTAAGATATGGTTTATTGTCAGCAGTGAGTCACAGTTTTGGCAAGATGCATCTTCTGAAAGGAGGAGGTGTCATTGCGTCAAAGCCGAGTGTCCTATACGGCATCTCGTTATCTTTGTCTGATCCTGTCGTCTTGGAGGGTATTGATTGGGTTTCCTGTGAGCCGTGGGTTGATTTAATATATTGTATTCTTAGAGTTCTGGTTCCATTCCTCGTCCCATGTGTTTATACAGGGATCTGTCTTTGCAGAGATCATCTATGGGTGAGACACGGCACCAGGTGACCTTCTTTTCGGCTGCCAGTTTGTCTGCTTTTCCGTTACCCGAGTTTACATGCACTTAATAACCCTATAACTATACAATCAGACTTGTCAGTAATCCGATCAATGAGTATACATGCAAGTACATGCATATATACATACATAATCGGATTTCTACTTTGCAACCAGCCAATAATCTCACAGAAGTGAGAGACAAACTTCAAATTTGAATACTAAATAATCAAATTCTGTCTTCGAGTATATACTGTGTTTCAGAGTCTCCATAGCTGTTTCGCAGCCTTTAATTCCAGCCTTTAAGTCCGTGGCGCGTTTAATTCCGGTGTTGCCAGATCCCCGTCACCGTCAATGGGGGAAAAACAAGAAAGAAGCAAATAAAGCCAAGCCTTTAAAATAGGTGTCAGGTTAGGAATCGGGTAACTGGTATACATGCTATAAGAAATCTGATTACTGGAATAAAATCCAGCTCTCTATCAGAGTTCTTAATCTTATTTCTAGATCAGAGTATTCTGTATACGTGACCATTTCAATAATCAGATGCATGTAACTGCATGTAAACGCAGTCACTATTGTTGCAATGGCTGGGGATCCAACAATAAGTGAGGTAGACTCCCTGTTCTTTGAGGCCCTTCTCTATAGCTAGAAGCTCTGGGATAACAGGGTGGTCAGTTTGGAGGGAAGACACTACGATGGGCTGAGGTCTTGTTAGAATTACATTTTCATGTATAGAACTCGCAGTCACCAAAAAAAGTCTGCTCACGAGTATTAATAATGGGCCTTTGAACGAGCTCCAAGCGTTCCTCTGAGCAGATTAAATGAAATCAGAGACACCCATTAGTCTCAGGGGGGTTGAGTGCCAGTGGTGATACGAAACCAGCAGAAAAGGCCAGCAAATCAGGAAGTATTTTGTAACTACATTCCAGTCCATGTATTTCCAGAGACTTGAGAAAGACCTTATAAAAAAAAGCTACCTTTATTTTTACTAGTGTTCACGTTCAGTATTGGCATTGCTCGAGAGCTGGAATTAAGGCCTACGCCTAGTGTCAGTGACAGAAGGAGCAGTAACTAATTGTCAAGGTGAGACCGAGTGGAGCCGCGTCATGTCAGATGAACGCAAAGCGAGCAGAGGGAGGAAGTATCGTTGTTACAGGAGGAGACGCCATTCAACACCACATTCCAGCAGGCAAAGAATGGCACGAGAAGAGAGCAAGGTGAGCAAGTGCAGATAAACAAACAGTGGGGGACGGTCAGAGGAAGAATGACAGCCAGAAAAGGATGAAAGGCAGAACGAGATGAAAGGGAAGACGAACCTAAACTGAAATATGAATGGAATTCCAGTCAGTGTGTGGAAGCTCGTTTTAGAGCGGCAGCCAAAGCGTGCTGAGCAGAGAGCCAGGTTGATATCAGATCTGCTCGACTGCCAGAGTGAGAGAAAATGGGGAGAGATGATCTTGGTGGAAAGCAGAACTGCCTCGTACACACGAGAACAGGTCGTTCTCGAACCAGCCGATAAGAAATTATAAGACAAGATATTTATGAAAGGAGTTGCTCAAGCCAAATGGTGAGTCGAAATGAAACCAAACTATATTTAATCAACCACGATAAAAGCTAGGATTGCAACCTGCAAGAATCCAGACTGGCAGGCTAATTCAGAGGCAGATTAAAGCTCGTCTGCGAGGTAGCTGAATAGAGCGAGGGCAGAAGCCCATTGGCGGGCTATATTCAGCCTGTGCTGAGTCATCAGGACACTCTGTGCCGCATCGCTACACTTGTAGGCAGATTCCCTTCAACATGACCATCTCTTTCTCTGTAAAGCTCAGATCTGATTTTAAAGCCTCATTCGAGTCCCACTTTCTCCCCCACCACTCCATCTCCACTCGTCAGCATGTTAAGGTTCTCACTACTGCACCGCTCTCAATGCACCTCTAATTAAGAGCGGGAACTGAAAAGCCTCCCCATCTTCACAACTATCCAGTCTATCCGTGTGATTGGTGATAGATGATTTCTTTGCCTTCAAGTAACATTACACTCATTTAAAGCTCAACATGCCTAAAAAGAGTGCAGCTCAAAAAAGATCTTTCCACAAAACCTCTCTAACCTGTCCAGACAGAATTCCCACAATCTCTCTCTCTCTCAACAGCTTGTCTCCATTACTGATGACGACATCATGCATCATGCAGCACGCTCCTATTTTGAGCTTCCAGCCCTGTGAACGAGCACTAAAACAGCCACTTCCTGTGAGCATTGGTTCTGATGATCTCATCCGCCGCCCCCCTTTCGGGAGGATGTGCATCACCCCGGGATTCAAGTCCACGACGGCTGAGGCTCAGCGCCGGGAGCGGATGCGCCCTCTTACCAGCTTGTCTTTGAGTCGCTCCCCCTGGATGAGGTAATCCACGCCGCTGGGGCTGTCCGAGTCCGGCCGGCTCACTTTGTGGACCGACACGCAGCTGAGGCCTCCACCTCCCAGAGGCAGCCATCCACCGCTGGAGTCATCTCGAGACATGACCACTGCTCTCACACGCGCGTAACTGTCACTGCAAGACATGAACGCGTCATTAGTGAAACACAGAGACGGCTGAAGAGCAGACATAGAAGGCAAATGGCTGTGATCTCAACAGTTGTTCAATGTTGCTATCAGTTTATTGGTTGGGATGGGGCTGGGAGGTAAACCGGTATGACGCTGTTCCATGATCTAGTTTTTCCATACCATGGATACCGTGATAAACCCTGAATCAGTGAAGCAGCCCCACCATGACAAATTCCACAAAAACATCTGCACAGCTGGCAAACACACCAGCAAAGCAAGATTTTCTACTGAAAATACTCACTTTCATGTTTTGAGATAAGGTAACTTTTATTATGACTACTTTCAAATATATAAATGCCATCCTTCACACAGAGTCCGAAACTGACGGACTGTGACAGTGTAAATTTTTTCAATCGGAGCCTGTTCTAATTTCTGCGTTGTTCAGATGCGTTAAAATCAGGCTGACCAATCAGAGCTTGGGTGTCAGGAAGAACAGCTCATCCTGCTAGTAGCAGAGCACAAGAGCTTATAGAACCAGCACACTGACTAAAAACATGGATATTAAAGAAAAGATCTGGGGGAATATAACTGAAAGGAGGAGAATGATGGTGATAAACCTCACAGTGACTGGATGGAACTGTTTTCTTTTATCTAAGTGCATTCTAATCTGTTTATGCCCACAAAAACACAAACTAGAGCATCCTGCACTCGTGACTTTTTGTTTTAAGTTGACAATGTGAAAAAGACATGGCAAAATCTCCGTGACACATTAGGAGAAGGGAAATTAACAAAAGCAAACAGGGAGTTTTTAGACCAACAAAAAAAATGCATCAGACTTTCTGTGAAGGTCCCACTACGTTAAAAACAATGACATTATATAATCCTCCTTTTGGAACGTCAATAAAACAGATGAGATTTTATTTATTTTTAATTTATAGAGTCAAAGCATAAGGAGTAGGGAGCAATTTCAGTAGAAGATCCTGCTTTTCCGTCTTTGCCAGTTGCAGATGTTTATGTGCATTCTCCCATGTGTGGGTAGCGGGGTTGTTTCTGTTTCACTTTTTCATGGGATCCATGGTATGGAAAAATCCATAACATGGAACAGTGTCATATCAGTATTACATGTTAATACCGGTATATCTCCCAGCCCTAACTGGAAGCAGGCCATTTCAGGGCTCAGCAGAGGTCACTGTTGACCTCACACTTCTAGGCCAACAACCATATACAGGTACTACTCGTTTTTGTTTTAATGGTTTGATTAATAATTTTGAGACAAAGAGAATCTTATACTACACAAACACACATCAAGCAGAAACAGAATCCAGAATTTAGATTTTTCCCTGGGCAAGCGCTCTGTAGTACAATACCCTCCCGCAGATAAGTGTCTATATATATATATATATATATATATATATATATATATATATATATATATATATATATATATATATATATATATATATATATATACACACACACACACACATATATGTATATATGTGTGAGTGAGTGAGTGAGTGAGTGAGTGAGAGAGAGAGCGAGCTGCGTTGGTCGAACGGTGATCTATCTATCTATATATATATATACACATATATATATATACACACACACACACACACACACACACACACACACACACACACACACACACACACACACACACACACACACACACCTCTTGGTTTACCTTGGATTGGATGAACTTACTTTGGATTTGTCAAAACATATCCCCACCATAAATCAAGGAACCCCTATATTGTAGTAATAATCTGAGGTCTTAGCTGTTTCCCACATATAATTAATATGATTTCATAAATTATTTCAAAAATATATAAAATACACAAATGTTTTATATCCATTTTTGCCTTTTTAAACACATATTGTTCCAAAATATGAAATGTACAGGTTTTAGAAGAGTAAAATAATCATTAATTCTTGGACATAATAAACAGGCAGGAGTGATAACATTCTATGGAAAGAGGTAGTGGAATCATTTTGAAATCCTGTAGTCTGATGGCATAAACCAGTAAAAGATCCTTATATCTTTCATGTTTTATCTTCAACTTTCACCTACTACAGGTGGGAAGCAGCTCTGCCTCTTGTCTACAGCTCTTTCGATTAGATAATAACAACGTCAGTCCGGATATGACAAAGGTCACCGTTTGACCAACGCAGCTCTTTATGGATCCTAGTAATGTATTAAAAGACATCAGCAACAAAAAAAGCCCTACTATTATGGTCTTTATGTGAGCTACATTTGGTTCAATAAAACTTTATAAAAGCCTAATTAAACTGGGTGGTATAATGTAGCTAAGATTTACACTGATCTGTCATAAGATTAAAACCACTGACTGGTGAAGTGAAAAATACTGACGTGTCATGCTCTCAGACATTCAGCACTTCACGCGGCTGTTAATTTGACACTACCCAAACATTGATGCAGACCAAGTGCAGCCCTTCATGGCAAAAGTATTCCCTAATAGCAGTGGCATCTTTAAGCAGGAACCTTGTCACACCATAAAAACTGTTCAGGACTGGTTTGAGAACATGACTGAGTTCAAGGTGTTGACCTGGCCCCCAAATTCCCAAGATCTCAATCCAATCGAGCATACAAGGAATGTGTTGAACAAAAGTCCGATCCTCAGAGGCCCTAATACTTAGCTTACAGGACATACTGGGTCTGCTGCTAATGTCTTGCTGTCAGATACCACAGGGCACCTTGCAGAGGTCTTGGAGTCCACACCTCGAGGTAATTACATATTTTTTAATATAATTTTGTGCACTGATGAAGTAAGGAATATTCCCCTTAATCACCTGACTAACAAAATCCTTAGATGATCTGCTGTAGGAAGGCTTCACACTAGCTTCCGTAAGCGGTCCCAGTATAAACCTGGCCACATTCAAGGATTAATCAGTCAGAACTCTGCGTTTACATGCACTTAATCATCTGCACGATTAATAACTGCAGAAAATCAGCAATCAGATCAGAGTTCACATTCACTTTGGCAATCATAATGGGAACGCTCCAGGTTTACATGACTCGGGCAGCAATCGGATTTCTACTTTGCAACCAGCCAATAAAATTTCACATGGGGAAATGACAAACTTTAAACTTTAATAATTAAATAATGAAATCCTTCATTTCCTCAAGCATACACTGCATTTCTGAGGTTCCCCAAAAGTGTTTGGTAGCCATTTCATGGGTGCTGCATTTAATTCCAAGCTCGCCAGATCCCACAAGTGACCAGGTCTACGGAAAAAAGCCCAAAGGAAGCAAAGTCTCTTCGAATAAGTGGGTCTGTCAAACATTCAATGTTTACCATTCTATAGAACCAACTGCAGTAAAAAAAAATAAATAAATAAAAAAAATCTACAAAAATAATTTACTTATTTTAAATTGGCCTCAATTATTGTAAATGTTCACACTCACACATGCCACTTCAAACATGCCTATATGCCTGTAAGATTCAGTGTACCGGAAGGGGATTTTTCTTAATAAAGCCACATAAACACACTTGTTTAAAGCACTGGCTGAAAAGAAGTCAAGCTTGACCAGACACAAAGACTAGAGGAAAAAAGCCAGACTTAACCTAATGGGACACATTTCCTTTCAAAGCCGCCCACCTTCACCCCACCTATCTCATGACAGCAACCTCTTTGCACTCCACACACACATTAAGCACACACACACACCAGTGCAATGTGAATCAGATGCACACAACAATGAACACAAAGGCAAAGGTGCCGAAAGGGCAGAGTTCAGGAGGAAGCAGATATGTTAAGAGCCATGACTCCAAGTTAGTCTGCTGGATGACTGGCTTCCTTTCAAAGAAAAGAGGAAGAGAAATAAAAAGTACCAGTGACTCTGAAAAGTACCAAATATTCAAAACAATTGTTCCAGACACCATTATTTCCAATGTTCATAAGAATCACTCATGTGTAAGGGAAATGTTCTTGTCTTGAAAGAAAAAAAAAAACCCATGAGGATTTCAGCTGTTAGGTTTTACTTAAACTATTGAAATGTCATAGTTTAATGTAGAGGTATTCTGCAAAAGCAATGAATTCCTGAAACTTCAGTGGATGGGATCTAATGCCAAAGCCTAGCTCCCACAGCTCCGCTGAAATATGAAGCTTCAAAAACAGCTTGGCCATTTTGTTATAAGCCTCAAACTGTACCAAAATGTTAGAATCCATTGAAAGCCATCTAAGGTCAGATTTCAGAAAGTCTAAAAATTATACTGATCTTAAATCCAACACACGGTGAGACAGAATTACAAGTGTTCTATCAGGATGATGCCATGGGAACAGTTACATAACAATGCTGTGTTGTATGCTACATTCTGAATCAGAAAGTATTACTCTCCATCTGTTTCTCTGCTTTCTGCACTGATGCTTATAGATAGACTTGTATTCAGTACTTTAAATGAAGCACATACAGCCAAATCTAGACAGACTGTTATTTAAAATCTAAAATTCAAAACAAAACACATCAGGGGATGGCGGGAAATGGACATGATATTCCAAATGGCACCTTAAACATCATGCCTAATTTACATTTTGTTTACAATTTTTATATTGCTTGGTTTCAGGGATTTCATGGGTGCAACATTTAATTCAGCAGTGACATAAACTTCCAACTTTAATAATTAAGGAATTAAATTCTTAATTTCCTTGAGCATATACTGCATTTGAGTCCCCCCCCCCCCAAACCCCTTCCAGGGTTGCCAGATCCCACAAGAGAAACAAGCGACCTGGTCTACGGAAACAAGCCCAAAAGAAGTAAAGTCTCTTAGAATAAGCAAACTTTTGACAGCTATAATTCTGCTAGCCACGTCCGGGACAGCTCTACACTCTGTCCAAGGTTACGTTTGCGTTTCTGAAATAACCAACAGTAACTCAAAGAATCACTTCTTACATCCATGGTATATATATGATCATCACTGAACGCAGGTCGAACCTTAATGCAACAGAAGACCCCACCAGGTCAAACAGGTGCCACTCCTGTCAACTAAGCACAGACAACAGAGGCTAAAATATTCACAATATTCTTGCTGACAATGCCCATCCTTTTACTACCAGTGTACATTTACATTTATATCATTTAGCAGACACCCTCATCCAGAGCGACTTACAACTGATCCAGTTATACAATCCAAGCTGGATTGTTCAATGACCCAACAGTGGTAGAGGTAGGATTTGAACTCTGGATCTTCTGGTCCATAGTCCAGCAACTTAACCACTAGGCCACCACAGTCATACCTTCTATGTACCATGTCAAACTGGTTTCTTGAACATGACATTAATTCACTGTAGTCTCATGGCCACCACAGTCACCAGATCTCAACCCAATCGACCACCTTTGGGATGTGGTGGAACGGGAGATTCGCATCACGGATGTGCAGTAAAGAAATCTGCAGAACCTGCAAATTTAATCATGTCAATATGGACCAATATCTCTAAGGAAGCACCTTTAAACTATGCCATGAAGAATTAATTATGGAAGAAGACTGTGGTAGCCTAGCGGTTAAGGTACCGGACTCTGGACCAGAAGGTTCAGAAGGTCCAGGGTTCAAATCCCACCTCTGCCAAGCTGCCACTGTTGGCTCCTTGAGCAAGACCCTTAACACACAATTGCTTGGATTGTAAAGACTTTATCAATTGTAAGTCGCTCTGGATAAGGGTGTCTGCTAAATGCTGTAAATGTAAATGTTATGGTTTACTGTACGTTGTGCTGCTGTAATACATGACTTTCCAACTGGGATTAATAAAGTGGTCAATCGATTCATCTAGAACACTGGATCATTTTCCTCAATAAGTAAATGACAGAGTACAATATTGTCTCAATTATGTGACTCCTCTTTACCTACATTTAGGACTTTCTTCTAGTCAGGTGTAGAAATTTTGAAAATTCGAACGAGTTCACAAACTTTTCTGTACATGCTCGTGGGTGTGAGATGGTCTGGGCTTCCTTTCAAGTGCTGACTTGTGAGGAACTGATGTAGTTATCAGATTAAATCCACATGCATCATTAGACTCAGTTCAGCTTTCATGTTCACGTGTGTATTTTTAAACACATGCTGTGTTTTAGTGCTTTGACGTATGGAGCCATTACCCGTTACTACATAGTGACATCAGGCTGCCATACTCAAACGATGCCAGTGCATCATTTACTTTAACCCTTGCCACTTATGGTACTGAAGTTGGGGTTCATGTGGGTTAGTGTGTAATAATGTTCAAAAAGCTTGATTGGTTGATTTATATTTATTTTGTTATATTAAACCATGTATTTATATAGTTAAGCCATTTCTGATTCTGCATTCTCCAACAACTCCATACTATTCCGAAATGGAGGCAGTGAATACTGCAGAGCAAAGTCTCGAGGCCCAGAGGGTTGAAAAAGCCCACCACATGGTTCTTTGTTGATGGTTCTTTGGGAACATGTAATAGAACGCAGACTGCAGACTAAACTAGAAGTGGCATAAGCCTAAAATAAAAGAATTTGAGGTCTAGGAATTGAAATGACAGACTGGGGAACTATAAAGGCATGCTGTCTGAATAATTCAAGCAATTCTTTTAAGTATGTAAACAGTGAACGGACAGTGTATGTGTGATTCCCCACCTTGCAGTGGGAATGCAAAACCTTGGCAAGGGTTTTCCCCCCCGTCTGAGAACTTACAGGGTAGAACCACATTACCGCCGAGTGGGAGGACTGTGTGACGCACCAGCAATTTCTGCTCCCATGAAATGGTCCGAGTGTTTCCCAGCAAATGGCCGACTGTGTTGTGCATTCTTTAAACAGCAAATTAAGTAAGGACGAGAACTCTCAATGAGTTTAGGCTTCCCTAAATGCAGAGGCTGCTCAGTCTCGAAATGCACAAGGACGCAGCATGTGAAGCACTGCTTGAGTGCATGTGTGTGAGGCCTGACCCGAGAGACAGGGGGATCCAGGGCCAGCCGTTTCCTGGCCTGATTTAAAGGGGAGGAGGAGGATGTGGCCTGAGCCCTGGGATCCTGCCAAGTCAACCCCAGCCTCTCCCCCTCCCACTCCACATCGCACAATGGCCACTTCTCTGCTGAAATTTCACGTTATTGGATACCAGGCCTGGATTTTTGTGCTCGCACAATGTCCAGGCAGTGGAGCATGCTGCAGGAGAGACACGCTCTGCAAGTTAAAGCTGGAAAAGCTCCTCTTTTCATTAGCATCAGAAAGGGAAAAATGTCACCCTTCTTTCCTGCACCGAACCAAAGAAGGCCTGTTCAGCTCGGCTGGCCCATTTCCTTTACGGAAAAAAGGGGCAGAATAAGAAAACACTTTGAATAAATTACTCGGAGTGAGAGTAAATAAAAGGTATTTCAAACTCAAATCACCTTTTTTTTTTACTCTTGTATTTAGAAGAGCAACACAAATGAGGCTCCAAATACAATTGTAGCTGTTTGTATGTAACACATGAAATGACACAAAAACAAATAACTAGCTTACATTTCTAAACCACAGAACTGTTTAGAATATATTACTTACAGGGGCCATTTTCAACACACATATGAAGTGAGACGTTTTTCCAAAGTGAGTCAAGTCAAATGTATTTCTGGAGCATTTCTTACAACAGAATGTGGTCTCAAAGCAGCTTTACAACTATTTAGGCCCACAATCCTAACTGAGCAAGGCTCAAGTGTGATGAGGAAGAAACCTTTGGAGGACCAAGACTCAAAAAGGGACCCAACCCTCTGTTTTGATGTGAAATGTAAGAATTCAACTAAAAAAAAATAGCTACCTAGTGAATAAAAGGGTAAAATCATGAGACATATTTAAAGAAAATAATAGTAATATATAAACTATAATATTAATTACAATACAAATTCTGAAGTGTGTAATAAAATAGAATATCAGATAAGACAATAGAATACATTGTAAATCAAATATTAAATAACAGAGTTTGAGGGAGTGTCAGCATAATTTAGTCCAGTAAAGAGTCACTGTAGGTTCTCGTGTCCTCAGAGGATAAGTTCTGGTGTGTTTTCAGACAAATGTAATACACAAAAATATCTGACAGCACACTGATCATGTCATGAAGCCAAAGGCCTGCATGTTTTCCACTAAAGGGTCACACTGGGCTGTGACAAACCGTCATGTCATGTAGCACACTGAGCTTCAAACTGAGACACTAGTTGTTCACTACCCTGTATACATTTTTACCATTAATGCTAATCCTATTCTTCCTGAAATCAAGTCACACAAATGTCAACCATCCAATCGACTACTACAACAAACTGCCCAAGTCCACAGTTCAACAAAACTGTTTCATTTGCTTACTGAGTTCAACTAGCTTCAAAAATTAAGAGCAGGGGAAGAAGAAAAAAAAAAAAAAAAAAAGGTGACAGTAAGTACGTGGAAAGTCACAAACACCGTCAACCACGTAGCTTTTCCACTCTGGGGTGTGTTCACTAATAAAGCCTACCATGTATCACACATGAGATTAGAAAGACTGTAGGTAACATGACCTCAAAGCTTAAAAAGAGTGGCGGTGAAGCAGTCAAATACGCTAGTCCATCATTGCAGAAACTTGGCAGTGCCTCCGGCCTGGCTGTGCGCTCCACACTCAAATATTTAAATATATTAAACTAGGGCCGGGCGGTATTGCCCAGCTATGGCTTTTCTATAGGTGTTGCTGCTGGGGGCTGCTGGCTTGTGCCTGACTATGCCGGAGACATGGTTGAGACATGGCTGTGTTGAGACATGGTTGTGTTCAAAATGGATAACAAAGCCCTTAGTAGTGTCCCAAGTCCATCATCAGTAATGCAGTATTTAGGGAGACCATCTAGTTGAGTAGCTAAGTAGCAGTCAAAGCACAGCAAAACCTATAATGCTTCCTTGTCATCATGTCAGCAAACAAACCCTTAAACATTTCTCTTAAACAAACCATCCAGCGCCTGAAACTTTGAATTATGAACTGACCTGAATGGAATTATGAATTAAAGTTAGTGAAAGCACTGCGCTGTTCATGTGGCTTCGCCCCACAGAATTACACAAATCAGTTTGCATGAAACAGTTGCCGAATGTAAATAGATTTTATTGTGCAACGTCTTAAAGACAGAGGAACAAGAGAGAGGTGCCCATTATTTGGCCCAAGTATTTTCATTCCGGTAAGACATAACCTGAATTCTGTTGGTTAATCATTGCTCAAAATTCTTCTTTTGCACTCACTTATAATCCATTTCTGTGTTCTGTTCTTTCATCCGACGGAGCCTTTCCCAGTTGTTAACAGACTGTTTCTAGCCTGTGGTGTATGTTATGATACCTGGCTAGCAAGCTTTACCCAGCATGCTGTTCGGTGATGTAGTTCTACTCTTCAGCGTAGCGATGAAACATAGGATATAATTTGCTGTCTATTTGATAGAACTGTGTTTCTGCAATGCACCGGTATGGAGGTATATGAAAAATGCATACCGTACGGGATATTAACACCGGTGTACCGGTTGAACCAGTAAGCTACCCAGTACTATATTAAACTTTTCATTATTTTATAAACATTAAATTTGTTAATAACTTGAACGCATTTTCATCTTAAAATCTTTTTAAAAATATGTTCGTAACTACATTTGTATAAAACTGAATTACAAGGGTGGCATGAAGGCACATTGGTCGGGGGTGTCGCCACATAGCTTCAGAGTCCATCTTTGTTCTTTTCTGAGTGGGTTTCCTCTAGGAACTCCGGGTAGTTCAGCTTTAAACTCTAGAACTCTAAAGTGTTCCAGTGTGAGTGATTGTGTGTGGACGTTCATGTCAAGTCAAATGTACCAATATAATGCTTTTTAAAAGCGAACATTGTCTCAAAGCAACTTTACAACCAATTAGGCCCCACAGCCTTACCTGAGCAAGCCTAGGGCAACCCTACCCCTAAATATTAGAAGGGAAGCCATCATGGGAGGACCAGGACTTAAAAAGGGATCCAAATCCTTGGGCAGCCTAGAGGATATATGCAAGAGTTAAACCAAGTTACCTAATTAATAAGGCCATTAGTTCTCTAATGGAACCCCACAGATCCGGTACTATTTGGGTTGTGGATCATTGTCAGCACTGCAGTGACACTGATGGTGGTGTGTTAATGTGTGTTTTCCTGCTATGGGTGGATCAGCCACCGCAGTACTTCAGTGTCACTGCTGGACTGAATAGTCCACCAACCAAAAATGTCCAGCCACCAGCATCCTGTAGGCAGCAACCTGTGAGCACTGATGAACAAATTGTGCAACAGATGAGCTACTGTCTGTCTGAGCGCAGCGGTGTCTGATCCAATCGTGCCAACCTTTAATTCACAAATGTTTTAAAGAATTGCTTAAACTTTCCTTCACGTTAGTCCTCCTCTTAATAGCCGTTCCTCCAAAAGAAAGACCAAAAGAAAGATTAACATTCTGATAAACACAGCAAGATTGGAATCCAGAACTGTAAAGCATCACTAGTGTTCGTGGTAATGGCTGAAGTAAACACAGCGTGAAAAATTGGTGATACAATGCGTAACTCAGTAGAACGACTCATTCACTAACCTGACTTAAGGTTCCTTGTCAGTTAGAAAGCCCTTCAAGTAGACTACTCTCTACATAGGAAGAAGGGAGCAAGGGGGCTCACTAGGTATCAAGACAGACCCAATCAATACTCTTACTCAAAATCTTGTCTCCTAAATAAAAAGAAGGAGCAACTGTGAGCAAAGTGCGAGTAGGGCCCTGTATAATGAGACTGTAACCCAACCCAAACAACTAATTCTGTAAAATGTTTTAGGACGGGAAGTAAACCAACCAGATGATAAAACAAGGCTTCTAAAGAAACCCCGCCATGATTAGCAGCGGTGTTCTAAGAATCACGCAAGCAAGCATCATCGTACAGGGGAAAAAAAAGCATGGTTATTCCCATGAGAGAAAAGAGGAAACTGAAGTTCATCTTAATTTCAGGTGATGGTAATGTAATGACGGTAAACCAGTTCATTTGTTCTTTTTCTCTTCACAGCAAATCTGGCCAATCTGAAGAAAATGTAGGCTATATTTAGGCCTTTTATTCACATCTGCATTTAATTTGTGCTAAATGGCTGATAAAATGCATTCTTTGTCTTGCTGGCATGCTGCATGTTACTAAATGTTGAAGCTGGCTAATTTAAATCTATGATGTAGCTAAAAATCATTAAAAGGCTAAAAGTAATCAGCACAGGTTTAGATGAACTACAACAAAGCTTTCCACACAAAGTCCTAACAGCAAAATGAGGTTACTGAAAAGCTGGTAGTCCAGCAAGATTTGGAGCAATCAGCATTTGGCCTTCCTATTGTACTCCCTCCTCCTCCTTTTCAGAACACAAGCCTAAAATGCTTTAGTGCCCAAATGCTGTGGTATGGTAATAAATCAAGGCCTCCAGCTTGTGTATTGAAAGCAGAAACATATTCTCGACATCAATCAAGCCACATATTGAGATTATCTTAATTTGAACCGCAAACATTTGGAAAATTAAAACCTTGCACTAGGTTTACTGAAAAAGCAGGACCGCAAGTTTGGACTGCAGCAACGTGGCTGTGGGCTTTGATGTTCAAGTGCTCTCTAGGGACGCAGCCCTAATCGACAGAGCAAACGCTCAAAACGAGCTGAGAGGGACAAGAACCATGGCTCCCACCATCACACACCACCCTGTCCAAAGACAAGTCTGGACTGGGCTAAATCTCGTTCACTTCTTTTCAATACGGATGGCTATTTAATTTAATTATCGTGACTCAACCTCAAAACCTTTGTTTTTCTGCTTTCCAAATTACTAACAGCGGTACTTCATAAGCTTCTGTACAATCACATCCTGTTCACATCAACTTTACAAGTATTCGTGGATTAGTTGGTCTTTACGAAAATCCTAACTCAATCTGCAATAATACAAGAGGAAACAAGACAAAGCACAAGAAAGCTATCACTGTATTTCAGGGTGCATCTCCTGTGTATCTGTATTAAAGTAGAGAACTGAGTCCATTTTCAATGGCCTGAAATGACTGTATACAGTATATGCACAAAAAGGAAATTGACACCCTTTGTAAAGGGTATTAACGTTAATTTTTTAAATTAAATACATGCTAACAATAAAGCATCTTTAATTAAGCAAATTAGCAACGAAAAAAGAGCACATAGGTCACTCCTATGATTCCTTATGATCAAAATCTAACTTGTACTATGCCCAGTTTCCTTGTACCATGCCTGAGAACAACTGTCCCTCTCCCCGCTCCCCTGCTGGGCTGCGCTCACCCTGCACTTAAACATTCTGTGCCCGAGCATGCTCATGTCATCATGATACCACTTTTTGGAGGACAAAGGTGCACTTGCACAGCACAATGGACTTCATGGTTGTACTTTGTGGCATTTCTGCAGTCAATCTGAAGACTATAAAATTGCACGTCATAGTTTACTCAATATCTACCCAAACAACCAAGGCTAATGTGTGTAAATTAGGCGTATTTCTTATATGTTTTTACTGCTAAAACACCCAGGGGTCAAGCTGATCTTACAAAGATGCATACAAAATGTGTACAGGAGATAAAAACACAGCAGGTTAAATTTGTGAACCCAGTTGTCCCTATTAAATCAGAGAAGGTTATTAAAAATGGAGCAAAAACAATGTCAATCATTTATTTAGAAATGTTAAACTGAGTCAAACTGAGCCCAAAGAAAATACTGTACAAGGTGTAAAGTAACGTAAAGCAAGCTTTATACTATACTGTTTCCAAAGAATTGTTTGGGTGCGAGATCGACGGTCTTAGAACGCATAGTTTGACATGCTTGCTGGCAGCTAATTTAGTGCCAATGCAACCAAATGGTACAGTCAGCGATCTTTGAAAGGCTGCGTCATGGACTGCAACTGATGAAGCGAAACTCAGAGATAGATACACACATATGCACCATTTACCAAAAGTATTCAAAAAGAAGCCCAGATAAAAGATTACACAAGTGTACTGTGCCTTCACACACAGCGCACTGAAGCTGGTTAGAGAGGCACAAATTGATCACATGTGATCTGCAGAAGAAAAAAAAATGGAAGAATTTTAGGGTCAACAAGTTTCTAAACCTATAATTACACCCAAACCATACGTAAACAACCTATTAAAAAAAAAACGTGCAGGAGATGAAAGAAAAAGCTTTCCTCTAGCCACAAACACACCTGGTGTTCACTAAAAGCTACTGAACTCTGACTGGAGAAGGATTCAATGGTAGATAAGACCAGAACCTAAACCATGATAAGTATGGCAAAGAATGTGAGAGACACAGCCCCCCCCCGCCCCAAAAAGTCGCTGGCAAGCATGCAAGAATACAAAACGACAACTTTGTTACCTACTAAATGCCATAGATTTACATATCAATCCATATCCAGTCACAAATTGTTCATTATTTTGATTGCATTGTAATTATCACAACACAGTGTGTCCCACGCTAACATTGTTAAGAAGTGCGGTGATGTTTGTTACGTCACCCACAGGGCCCACATTGAATTGATGAAATGGATTAAACCTGGGCTCCTTGTGTTTCATATAAATCTGAAAACAGCCTCTCACGTACGTTGGTTGGTGACTAATAAAATGATTAAGATGTTGCTGCACATCCATGATGCCAATCTCCCGTTCCATCACAACCCAAATACTGTGAACTGAACGTCATGTTCAAGAAACCAGGTCGAAATGATCTGAGCTTTGTCACATGGCACGTTATACTACATGGTAGTCGCCATCAGAAGACGGTAACACTTTGGGCATAAAAGGACAGGCAAGGTCATCAACAACACTCAGGAGGGCTGCGGCATTTAAACAACGCTCAGTTGGCAGAGAACTGCCGCTCACTGGACATTTTCTCTTTTTCAGACCATTCTCTGTAAACCCTAAACATGGCTGTGTGTGAGAAAAGCCCAGTAGTTCAGCAGTTTCTGTAATAATCAGACCAGCGCATCTAGATCATGATACGTTCAAAGTCACTTAAATCACCTTTGCTCCCCATTCTGATGCTCAGTTTGAACCTCATCAGGTTGTCTTGACCATGTCTACATATCATGTCTACATACATACCTAATAAAGTGGCTGCTGAGTGGATAGTATGTAGATTGTAGGGAATAATGAGCAGACAACATTTTCAGATACAGCTACAACCATGGGTCCTTCAAGGGTCTAGCAGCACAAATGCAATCGGTGGTGTTAAAACAATTATCCGCATTCAAATAGTATTAACATCCTAACTGTGACATCTCGTGACGTGCACAGCACCACAAAGACTCCCTACACTGATTCAGGTTAGCTGTAGTTCTGGGGCTAGTTTCTACATTTCAATTTCCTGTCGTTATCACAGGTAAATGGCATAACTTGAGATCCTGAGGAAAAACAAATAACCTTTTAATAAAGGGAGCACTAACATGGTCTAAAATGTAAACCTTTAGACCTTCTGTAATAAATCTCCAAGTGTTGTCTAATTAAGTAAAAATGAGTTTTTGTTTTCCTTGGAAGGCAAAATAAATAGCTTATATCCAGGCGTTACACAGCCCCGTTCGCTCACTACACACCTCGCCAGGCAAACTCGTTTACCCTCCTTGCTTTCAAAGACTCTGGGGACTTGATGAAAAGCACAAGATTTGGGATTTACATCTGCAACCTGTTATGCCTGTGGTCATATAGTAAGGAACACAGGCTAAGCACAGCTGTAACCAACAACGAGCATAGCCAAGGTCTAATCAAGCACTACACACACACACACACACACACCACCATATAGCATATGTAACAACAGAAGTGTAATTATTCCTAATTTTACTTTTGTTTTCTACCTTGCTATTAAAAAAATCTATGTCAGAGACAAGCCAGGCCTTTTTTACAAATTCATAAAGGCATGTGACTCTCTATTTGCTCTGTTCCTAAAATATGAATAGGAAATGAGAGCGACATGAGGGAACTGGTTTAGGTCTCACCCAGTATTTAAGTTTAACCATCGGAACAAACATGTCTGCAAACCAGGAACCAAGAGTCATCAACCAGACACAAAAATATGACTTATATTTACTAAAATTAAACAAAAACGGAAATATGTTTTCACCCACATGCCTACAATTCTCAACTGTAAATCTCCAAATCAACAGTCTTCCTTTAAAACAGTCCATCCCGAACAACAATAACAATGAATCTGTGAGCTTCAATAATGTTCAAACTTCATGTGACGAAACACTTTGGAATTTTAAGTAATAACTGAAGTGAAACTAGACATCTCAAGAAAGGTGACAGAAATCATTCAGCTACCCTCTAGATGGCTAACCAGCAAAAATTGGTTGCTGGCCACATCGCATTATTCAACTCAACTGTGTCGGCTAACTGCAGTGCATTTTGCAACTTTGAGTCATCTCTCTTACTTCTGCTTGGGATTTCTTGTTTGTATGACAGTTGCTGAAAAGACGTAAGAGACCTTTATGCTGAGCTGCAATAACCTACTGCATTTCTGTTTAAGAACAATTTGTATTTATTTACACACATTTATACTTTTTTATCCAGGTCAGAGCTGCAGGGGTGAGAAAACCTAGGGAGCAGACATAAGCTTGAACTAAAAGGGATGCCAGGTCTATCACAGAACCCCCAACAAGCCTCACATCCCTCAGACGTAAACAATCGTGACCGTGTGTAACAATCAACCTGACCAAAAGCCACTGCTGGGAATCGAACCTCAGTCCCTGTGGGGGTGGGCTAACGTGCATCAACAAAGCACCAAGACAAAGATCAATTCAATTAGGGAAAATTTTCTGCTGCTGAACACAAGTGTAACTGTTCCTCATGTGACACACAACCAATAACATCTCACTGAACAACAAACAGCCCACAAACAAACAAACAAACAAAAAAAAACACACCAGTAACACAACGTGTCCCAAATATTTCAAAATATTTTGTTATTTCCACAGTGGACTTTTAAGGTACATTCAGCTAGAAACCATGTCCAGTTGTTCAATCATTTCATAAATGCTCACACCGAATTCCGTACTGAACTCAATGAGACGGTACTTGTTTCACTAGTTCACCACTTGTGTATCCGTATTTGGTTCATCTGTAATCTAGCTGGTGAGAAATATCTAGATAGGGAAGGCCTGAACAAAAGTGGATCTAACGTTTCATTCAGGCCACAGAGCTGTCAAAACCGCCATCACAGGAAGTACAAAACGTACAAAACTAAACTGTGGCATGACAGATCTGCGTCTGAGAAATGTGCTCTCCGAAAGGACGTGTGTGGGGCGACATCCCATGTCTGTCTCGTCTGGTCGTGACAAAAACACCAACAGCAGATCTTCAACATTAAAGCAAGGATTCACAAAGCAATTGCATTTAGTGCAAAGTGGACTTTTTGTGGCATTCAATAATGAACTCTAACAAACTCGACTAGGGCCGGGAAATATGACTTATTTTCAGTACCATGATAAATTTAGTTATTGCGATAGATGGTATGCTTTTCTCAGCATATACAGGATATTGTCAGGGCCTAAAGAACACTGAGCAACTCCTTTTTTCATTACAAAGAGTGCAATTAGCCCTGTTAAATTAGAGGAAATAAAATGACTAAGCATGGGATAATATTTGAATACACACATGCCTCGTATGCCCCTTCCAGACGAAACATAGGAGCACATGTCAGAGATAGTAAAAAAGAGAAAGGAGATAATATATGAGTAAGAGAGAATATAACTAAAGAAAATATCACAACACATACACTATAAGAAATTAAAGAGAATACAATATTATGAAGAGTATAATAACATAGTCTTGTGTTTGTAAGGACATGGCCCAGGTTTACACAGTAGAAGGGATGCTGATCAAACCTCTTGATCCAAGCTATGTAATGCCAAGCCACACACACTTATCAAGTCAAGGTCTCCCGTTTATATGGCGAATGTTACAAAATTTAAGCCTTGTATTTTTGGCTGCTATTTTGAGGTTGGGAGTTTTATAATTTGAATGTATTATTCTTGTCTTTGGTTCCAAATAAATATTTTAAAATGTTGCATGCTTCTGTACACTAATATATTCATTCATTGGACTATCCTATAGTTATTTAATTTAATTCCATTAAAAAACAAACTTACCATGTTGTGATATATACATACACATACAATCAGAGGATTTTCATATATAAACAATATCGCCACTCTCAAAAACTACTAATTCACAATGTTGCTTAATGGGCAAATATTTTTTCCACCATGATTAATCTTTCTGCCAAAACCGTTAGCCAAAGCATGAGGGGCTGTGAGTACTGTTAACAGCATGAGTGCTTCCGTCACTCATCAGCAACATGAATGAAAGGTTGTTTTTAGCTTGACCACAGGCTGACAACATAAATTGCGTGTCATCAGCTTCTACTCGGCTTACAGATGTTAACTGTTGACTTACTCGTTGCATGTATTTTACAAAACACCCCTAATTCTAAAATACAGTATATGGTCTTCATATGGTTCACAGAAGCATTTAAGGACACATACCATGCAATATAATTCTGGGTTGAGACTGCTGCTACAATTTTCTTTCATTAAAACCATTGACGCAACTATCACAATTTACCCAAAATACAAGCTGTAATTGTACATTAACAAAAATTGAGGTCCCAAAACTACATCTGTAAAACTCAATGAAAACCTCCTGATACAGCGAACTGAATTATCTGACTGTCGCCACATGCCTAGTCAATAAAAGACGGCTCTTCTTGCAGAAGCTCCCGAATGCAATAAAGACCATCACCCAAATCGACGTTCATGTCATGAAGGTGTGCGTCTTGTATCTTATAGTATTAGCAGATTATACTAGTCATGACTTGTATCGCATTTGTTAACACTTCTCCACATACAAGGTGCTTCACGTATTTAAGAACCTACTCAAGAAGCTGCAGGCTTTCCACTGGTTTAAGAGCCTAACAATTAGGCAATCAGACATGGGCATTAAACAAAAAAGAAATTATGTTAATGTTCATCTATGTGTTCTGAATGTAGCTGCTCCACCCACTGTGTATTATTAGTGTAACACTAATGGAGACAGAGGGTTTATTTTGTGCTAAACTGTTCATAAGATATTCTCCACTCATACACTCGTAACATACAGACACACACAGCTTCACACTTTTTTCATCTTTAATACCATATCAGACACCAGAGCTTTGAGTATTTGCTCCAAAATCGACAACAGACTGGCAAGTCAATTCTTTGCAAGCTTCTCTGCCTTGGGAGAAAACATTTCTTTAGGGTACATCAGTGGATCTCAAAAGATCACAAACCCAATTAAATATCTATCTGGACCAATATTATGTGTTCCAACTGTGTAGTCATAATATTTTGGTAAGCATTTTTTTCCTCCATGACTTAACCCTGCATTTTCCTGCTTGGGGTCACAGAGCCTCTGGTGTCTAACCTGGAGAACACGAGATGGAGAATAAGCGTGCCCTGGACAGGACACCAGTCAGCAATCCTGCCCTCAAACACAGCCAATCACGTCTGCATGTGACACCTGACCTAACCAGAACTCATACCACCCTGATGGCATACTAGACGGTTGTGTTTTACTTTGAATTCCTAGAATTCAACCCTAAAATATTTTGGCTGGACTGTTTTCACCTTTATTTTCCTTATAGTAATAACAGATACAATAATAATCTGAAAAGTTAGAAAAATTTAGGAAAAGAGGGTACACCAACAATCTACACCAACAGTTATAAATATACTGTTCAGCAACCATGAGCAGCCTTACATAACACAACCACACCTTTCACTTGATAGTGGTGTGTCATAAACCACACATTTTATCACACACAAATTAAACAATCGTTTCCTGTCCGTTTGTAACCTTTGGCCCAACGTTTGGATTACATGGCAACACACTACATAGATAGGGCCAGTAGTGAGGGTAAGCTTTTCAGTGTGAGTAAAAAGGAATAATCAATCTAAAAAGAAAAAGTCAATCCCAAAATCTGTGCACAGCCAAACGTGCATTGCTGTAGTAAAGACAGAAATGTGCAATGTAAGGGTTTTTCCAACTTGTAAATTATGGGTGAAGGGGAAATGAAAACTGCGTCACAAGCAAGACAACAAGGCAACGCGTGCACACAAAACACACACACACACACACACACACCATCTATTTGCCAGAGCTAGAAGACCTGCAATGTCGTTGAGATAATTTATTTAGAATAACCTGAAACATTCACTGTGCCATTTGCTTTTTTGCACTGTCTGTTTTTTTTCCTGACCACACCAGCCAAGCTTCAGTATTGCGCAACTCATGAAAAAAGCTACAGAAATCAGTCGCTGTGAAAACAGGGAGACACGCAAAGGTTGATATCACATTCTGGAATGGTATCACAAGCAGGAAAAGGTCCAGCTGCCGTTTAAGCATTATTATACGTGGTAGCAGATGAAGTTTCAAGGACATGGGTAGAATACATGGACCTGATACTTGGAGAAAATGGCGAGAGACCACGAGCATTAAGCAGAGACAATTCAGGGCTTTGGTGCAGATATCTAACCTTGAGCTTAGCAACAAAAGGCATTCGAAATGAACGAGGTGTGCTGGATAACAAGCTGCAGAGCAGCGCTGCTGTGATCTTGTGAGTGCTGCGCTCTGTACTGTACAGCTCAGTGTGAATGAGCAGCCAGGTAGTTTATGAATGGAGGCGGTCACGTGACCGCAGCGCCTCCCGACCAGCTTTTGCTCAGTGACTGTCAACAAGCGACCAGACCATTTTAAAAACACGGATAATACGGCCGAAAATAACGGCAAAAGCCACGAAACACCACCTCCTCTTAGGCCATATCGCATATGGGTTCGCCTGTAGCCCGAGCCAGGGCCGGCCTGAACACAAAAAGTTGTCATTTTGGCCTTTTTTATGAATGAGCCCTGTGATATGCAAATGAGAGTGATTGAGAAAAATATGGCGTCTGCAGCCTCTTTGAGCCTGACACTGCGGTAATAAACGCGCAGGCTGAATTACTTTCCTTAACGCGAATAAAATGCTTTATAAATGAGCATTATCTATATTTACCGTCGTCTGCCTGTGTGGGTTTTATAACATGGAATAGCTTTACATTCTGGGGGAAGACAGTGTCCATGTTAAACAGTGCAGATGGACATGTTCTTCAATCGCTATCGTTTCCCTTTGATTAAGCTCAATATAACTACGATTATTTATCAGACGAATTATATATATGTTTCTAATGTATCTGGGATATAAAGGGTTTATTAAAAAAAAAACCTATAGCGTTTATTCTAAACAAAATCAATAACAATGTATAAAAATGGCACCAAAACGTAGATGAATGTGTAGTGGGTCTTAATAATAGACATAATCAAGAGTAACAATGATTATGTCATTATCATTGACTCTGGTCTGCCTCATATATAACAGAATTAAATAGACAGTATATATATATATATATATATATATATATATATATATATATATATATATATATAAACAAAGCAGAACATGACTAATTCCTGCATATATGAACATGAGGTTAACACCGGGTCCATAGGCAGTGCTTAAAAACTTACTCGTTATTTGGATTTGCCGGTTCTTCGCTCATTTTTTCCCTCACGGAGATCCAAATCCAGCAAATAGCTTCGGTGACGCTGTCAAGGCGGGGAAATAAGTGGCAAAAATCACCATTTTGGTTCGCATCGAAAGACAGTTATTGACAAACCAGCGGCTGCACAGCGTTCCGAAGGCGCATTGCTTCTCCTGCAGCTCCCACACGCCGACTCACAGCAACCGCGACCACGGACTCGGATCTTCCCAGTGAATAAAATCCATCTGTAACCGATAGATCATCCTCATCCCGTTCTCGAGCGATACGACACAAATTCCAAAAGTGTCCCAAATGTATACGAGCGTTCAAAAAGCGATATTTGTTGCGATTTAGTGACCGGGCAGCTAGCGCTCGAGCTGTTTCGAGAGCTACTCCCTCGGCAACTTTCAGCCAACACTGGAAAACACAACACCAGCGCTTCAGTGTGCAGCTCTCTGGTCTACAGCATGGAACACCTCGATAAACACGGCACGTAAAGACTAATACAGATTTCTGCGCGCTGCCTATTCAGCAAATGCGTACGAAATAAGATAAAAAGCGAGTCTCCTGTGGAAGTTCAGAGGATCTCTTCTCTCTGCACGAACTCCATTTTCACGCGCATCGGAAAACTGGGCGGAAGCATTGACCTCACTGCGCCTCCCAAATCCTTCCGCTGCAAAGCCTGAATAAGAAACATTAACTCAAACCCTAAAGCGGTTTTGAGTCTCCGACGCCGTCTGATGTTTTAGCAAAAGACGGGTATTTTATCAAACCGATGCCATGTGCGTCCGTTTTGTTTTAGTTAATGATATGATTTGTTCTTGCACAAAATAGTCCCTCGTTTCCCAAAAGAAGTTTGGCTGTGCAGGCAGGAGGCACGAGGAGGAAGCTGTTTGAGGATGAGCTGCATCGCTCACTTCCATCGTGCGTTCATGCACGGAGACGTTAAAGTCTGCGTTGTGTTATCTTTCTAAACAGCCAGCCAACATGAAATGGTACTGAAACATATTAGTCTTGAGATAGATGTGTACTAAGATGATAACATTTGCATTTTCAAGTAGAAACAAAGGCTTGATTTCAGGTAGTTCACGTTCATGTGGCCTGACTCCACCGGAAGTGACCCCTCAGAGGGAAATGTGGCAGGAACGTTTAGCATCGCATGGAAGCACGGAGTCCCCAACCTGCATGTTAAGTTCAGTTCATGTGTGCTCCTAGGTGGTGCTACAGGGAATCTAGAAAGTGGTTACTTTTAAAAGAGCATATGATTCACTTATTGATCTGTTGTAATCATTTAATTAGATTACAATTGACATGCAGACAAGTAGGCTCAAATCTCTTAGATTTATAAGCTGTTTTGCCTTGCTGCACTTAGCATATCATATAACCAGAGCGACTAGCGACTAATACAGTCTTACAAGGTACAGTCCAAGCAATTGTGGGTTCACGGCCTTGCTCAAGAGCCCAGCAGTGCTCGGATTTGAACCCTTGACCTTCTGGATAATATTCTTATAATATTATTATTACTATATTATACTTCAGTGCCTTAAATGCTGAGACAACACTGATATGTAACTTAAAAGAACACGTTTGGGTTTTTCAGTTTAATCACTGCATGGGTGGATTGCACTGACAATAATTTCCGGTACTGAGAAAATAATAAAAACATGCTTACTCAAGACACACTCATACTCATAATTGTTTGGGTAGTTACTAATCCCCTATGTGTGTTTTGTTTGGCAGTGCAGCTGATCATGTTAGTGTTTCACACTTTAAGTGTCTCTAGGTTGATCCTTTCCACTGTTATTGCCAGTGTGGAGTTTGTGATGTTCTCCCCATTTCCTCAAGATACTCTTGTTTGCATTCAAAAACAAGCCATTAGGTTGATTCAGTATTCTAAATTCCACTTAGGTGTGAGCTAATGCACCATTGACTGAGTCATGCCCTATGACAAACTGGAATCATGTCCTAGCCCTCCTGCCTTGCACCCAGTGTTTCCAGGATAGTCTCCAGACCTGCCACGAATGAATTATATTTTGAAGAACATGTTTGTGAATGAAGGTGCTGTGACTCAAGTAAAGGTCATTGGATTGGTTTCAGTGGCCCTGTGATGGCGCCTTTTCAGACACTCCCTTGTACGGCTTTGGTCACTACTGTGTGACAGCAGATTCCATCGCGTAAATACACTAAAGGCCACTGTGCGGTTTAACAACGTGAATGGCACATCGGATAACAGCTTGCAAATGCTGTTTCAAATAAAGTAAGCAAGCAAAAATGTGATTAGTTGAGATGTAATATTTACATTGTTTGATGGCATTCAACAAGTGCCCTTAGATATTACTTATAAATGTATTATACATTTTTCCCTTTTCTGTGTAAAACAACTATGTTACAGGAGAGATAGACTTGCATATTACTTCGATGCAACATTTAAACAAGCAAATAAATACATATCTTTTTTTTTTTAACTACAGTTAAAGCATGATTTTATTTGATGTTGCATATGCACTACTTATAATATGTCTATAAAAATAAATGAATAAATAACTGATACATTAAGATACAGAGTATAGCTTTTAATTGGATTTCATTTTCACAACCTGAGATCAGTATCAGAATCAGATTTACTGGCCAACTGTGTTCACACACACACACACACACACACACGCACACACACACAGAAGGAATTTAGCTCCTGAAGATAGTTACTTTCAAGCAAAATGGCAATTTAAAGACTACATGAGCTACAAATCTCAAATAAAGTCGCTCTTGTGTTCACTTAACAGAACCACAATGACCACCTTTGACATGTCCAAACAGCATGCTTCTATCCTTAGGAGTATTCAGAGTTCAGGAAGTCAGGCTGCTTTCTCATCCCACAAAAATTGATGTTCATTCATTTCCTGTTTTGATCACACAGCAGAGTACACCAGCCAGAAAAGCAACATGGTGTTTAGCTAACAGAAGTCCTACGAATGTTATTGTGTTTTGAAATGTGTGATTTAAAGAGTAATGTGGATGGAGGATTTGGAAAATGTTTTTGCAGTGACGTTGCGTGTATGTATATGTCTGAATGATGATTTCTTTGTACTTACATTTACTACACAAAGTTGTAAAAATGCTCTGTTGATTGTAAATTTCAGCTTTCCATCAAGGAAATGAGCTCTAGACCCCGAACAGGGTAAAGCCATTACTTTGTGGGACAGTAGTGGTTCACCAAAAGGATTAGGGTTCCGATCCCAGCATTCTCAAGCTGCCACTGTTGGGCCCTTGATTAAAGCTGTTAACCGATAATTACTTGGATTGTACTTGTAGATTTTCTGTGTTCTCTTTTGCTCTAGATAAAAGCGTCTGCCTCATGTCTGATGCAGTGACTAAATTCATTCTTTTTATACCTGCTTATTCCAATTCAGAGTTGCGGGGAGCTAGGGTCTCACTGGGAACAAACCCTAGAGAGGTTGCAGGGCACTTGCACTCACTCACTCACTCACTCGCTCACTCACTCACTCACTCACTGACTCACTGACTCACTCACACTTGGATACTTTAGAGACACCAACTGGCCTGACATATTTTTAGAATGTGGGAGGAACCCAGAATACCCAGAGGAGACCCAAGCAGACACAATGAGAACATACAAACTCCACATAGATGGAGTCCATGGCAGGAATCGAGCAGAGGGAACTCTGGGGCTGTGAGGCGACAGTGCTAACCACTGCAGCACCATGCTGCCCCGCAAATGACTAAATGTAAATGCAAATTAATTTTAATGTGTGCAGTTATTGTGAACGACAATTTTGCACCTGGTGTTCATCTGGTGCAGGGGCAATTTTTGCGAGCCCACCACTCTTCAGACCTAGAGTTGAGCTCTTTCCGATGAGATCAGGCATCACACAGACTCGCAATTACTAGGACTGTATGTTCTACAGTGGTGCATGAAAATTTGTGAACCCTTTAGAATTTTCTATATGTCTGCATAAATATGATCTAAAACATCATCAGATTTTCACACAAGTCCTAAATGTAGATCAAGAGAACCCAGTTAAACAAAGGAGACAAAAATATTATAGTTGGTCATTTATTCATTGAGGAAAATGATCCAATATTACATATTAGTGAGAGGTAAAAGGGATCTATCAAAGTCTCCTCTTCACAACACATGTATGTGGAAGTGTATCATGGCACGAACAAAGGATATTTCTGAGGACCTCAGAAAAAGAGTTATTATCTCATCAGGCTGGAAAAGGTTACAAAACCATCTCTAAAGAGTTTGGACTCCACCAATCCACAGTCAGACAGATTGTGTACAAATGGAGGAAATTCAAGACCATTGTTACCCTCCCCAGGAGTGGTCGACCAACAAAGATCACTACAAAGAGCAAGGAAAGTACCCCAGGGTAACTTTTAAGCAATGGAAGGCCTCTCTCACACTGGCTAATGTTAATGTTCATGAGTCCACCATCAGAAGAACACTGAACAACAATGGTGTGCATGTCAGGGTTGCAAGGAGAAAGCCACTGCTCCATCATTGACGGAACAATTAATTCTGAATTATATCAGCAAATTCTAAAGAAAAATATCAGGACATCTGTCCTCGACCTGAATCTCAAGAGAAGGTGGGTCATGGAGCAAGACAACGACCCTAAGCACACAAGCCGTTCTACCAAAGAATGGTTAAAGAAGAATAAAGTTAATGTTTTGGAATGGCCAAGTCAAAGTCCTGACCTTAATCCACTCGAAATGTTGTGGAAGGTCCTGAAGTGAGCAGTTAATGTGAGGAAACCCACCAACATCCCAGAGCTGAAGCTGTTCTGTACTGAGGAATGGGCTAAAATTCCTCCAAGCCGGTGTGCAGGACTGATCAACAGTTACAGAAAACATTTAGTTCAAGTTATTGTGCACAGGTGGGTCACAGCAGATACTGAAAGCAAATGTTCACATACTTTTGCCACTCAGTAATATGTAATATTGGATCATTTTCCTCAATAAAAACATGACCAAGTATAAAATTTTGATCTAATTTGTTTAACTGGGTTCTCTTTATCTACTTTTAGGACTTGTGTGAAAATCTGATGATGTTTTAGGTCATATTTATGCAGAAATATAGAAAATTCTAAAGGGTTCACAAACTTTCAAGCAGTTTGTAGCATTGTAGCAGCTGTACAGTGCTCTGCTTAAGGCATATGTTTAATACCGTAAATGTAAATGTTACTAGATAAACAAATTAGTCATTTCCAAACATTCCACCAATTCTCGGAAAACATAGCTTTAGACTCCTGATGAGATTTTCTAGTGTCATAGACTGAAATTCCACCTTTAAAACTTCCCCCAGTAAGGATGAAATGTATTTATGTGCATGACTGTACTTCCCCTCGGTGTTTACAGGACATCTTTAACAATAAGAGGAAAGCCCATCAGCTTATCCTATTAAGTTCAAAGAGCAAGCCCACGGGCTAGCCCCATTAATCAGTAGTGTAGCGCGAATACCTTAGTCACCTGATCATAACACATACCTGCTATTAGTGTTGGTCTGGTTCATGAAAAACACTGTTCGTCAGGTATGTTAATCACAGGTTCTCAGGTTAAAGGTGTTGAAGTATGGAAGTAGCGGGTGTGGTCTTTGGTATTTTACATCTATACACTCATTTACCTGTGAAGTGGTAAAAGCCTACAGTGGAGCAAATGTAACTCAGTAAAAACACCTCCACATTTATCCAGGTGTTTTTCAAAAACTTTTCAAAAATATTTGAAATCCACTTTTTCCTGGTCAGGCTTGCAGCAGCTCTGGTGCCTATTCCCAAAGAACACAGTGCACTGGCATAAGCGTTCCTGGATTCCAGTCCACTGCAAGCCTGGGTAGGGGTCACCATTGCAGCAAGTCAAGTCAAATTTATTTGTATAGTGCTTTTTACAACAGAGCATTGTTTCAAATCAGCTTTACAAATATCTCAAAGCCCTAATTGAGCAAACCCGAGGCAACAGTGGCAAGACAAATCTCCCTAAATATTATAAGGAAGAAACTTTGGGAGGACCAAGACTAAAAAAACAAACCAGACCTCCTTGGGCAGTCCAGATGGTAGCGTAAAATTGTTAAGTTTATAACAGTAGTTTAACTAAACAGATGGTATGAGAATTTAAAAGAAAAAACATTCAAACATTCTTGCTGCACTGGCGCAAGTAGGAGGTACAGCTGTGCCCCTCTAAGTTCTGTCTGAGCCCCAGAACAACAAGTACAATAGAAACACCCCTGTCTGACACCCAACCTGTCTAAAAGGCAGCACCAGGAATATGGAACCCAGAAACCCAGGTCTCTAAGGTAGTGGGCTAGCAAATTCCACCAGGTCTCTGCAACCGCTGCGCCACCTTGCTGTTGTACATTATTGGGATATGAAAGGGGAACAGGTTGTTACTTTTCTTTTTTATTATATTCTCTATTTTATTTATTCTATTTAACTTTGTGTATTGAACATATACATTCTTATAAATATAATATTTATGTAAATTATGTACTAGGTTCCCTTTTGAGGCTTGATCTTCCCAACGTTTGTTCCTCATCACATGTAAGGATATTTTCCTTGTCACTGTTGCCCTAGGCATGTTCACTTGGGGCTATGGGCCTATATGTTTGTAAAGCTGCTCTGAGACAGTGTTCTATTGTAAAAAGCTCCATGTCAATAAATTGTCTTTGACCTTGACTGTGGAGGGAATGAATGCTTGGTATGGGTGTGCCCGTGTAATTCCAGTGAATGAGAATAGAGATGTTAATTGTGATAATTTGGAGATTAAAATCGGATACTTACAGTCAGAAAATGCATGGGTTTCCAGCTTGGCTTGTGCACTGAAAACAAAGAGGAGTTAAATGTGTAAGAGGAAATGAAATTGACCTCAACTACATTGGAAAATACATGTGATTCCTTCAAGATATGGCCTTAAAAAGATGGGTGATTTCACAATACGTCCCCGCTTCCTGTTCTTTCTGTGTTCTCCCCACAAAAACAACTCTGGTACTGCAGTAGGCCCCCAACCTCTGCACGCTCTAAAGATCCGGAGACAATATGTTATTCCCTCTGCACAAGCTCAGCTGTGCACCCCCCCTCCCCATCTCCCGAGATTCTTCTGGAAGCAACAGGCAGTCGTTCATAATGAGCAGCATTGTGTCCATATTATTTGATTGTGATCAGACGCTGGGGCATCCTGCACGAAATAGGATGGCACAGGATGGCTCAGATTATCAAGGCCATGTTGTATGGGGGAAAAGAGATCAGTCAAGGCGCTGGGAAAAAGAATATACAACTCATGAAGTCACCCCTTCAGTACTAGATTATGAACAATGTGCTCTCTCAACTTCTGCAGCCTTGGAATATACCATTCGCGAGTCTGCCGGAGGGGTGTCAAGAATGGTCACCAAGTCCATATCAAAGGGGACAACAGCTGGAAGCCAAGTGCTGGAAGGTGGACACATGGAAAAGGGAGAGGGACTGAGGGTTCTCCTGCTCCCCTTGCACACATGAGCGAAGTTGGGGGGCTGTGGGAGAACTTGGAGGCAGCCAGAGCATGAAAAGAAGGAACAGTCCAGCACGCTGGAAATAATGGGACTGATTCAAGCTTTTCAAGCATATAGTCCCATGCCTGTCAAATAGCACGCACAAGCAGAGTGTGTGTGTGTTGCAGCGGCTGAGTGTGTGCAAGCATGATGCTGGAGTAGTGAGGAGGGGAAGCAGCTCCACATGCTGAATGGTGCTTTTGTTCTGGGGAGCGGCTGTGGCTTTTTTACATTCGGCAAAGCCTGCAGATACTACTGCCTCCGCATGAGGGGAACATTGAAAAGAGTTTCCTCCACCCTCCCCTTTCTCACCTCTCCCCAGTCCCGAGCTCTCCTCCTCCACCCACAAGAGTCACTTATATCCTACCAAATGCAGCATGCATGTTTGTGTGTGTGTGTTTGTGTGAGATTGGGATTGTGGCAGGTACCAAGCCACAGTGTGGTGGATTCTCTGGATTTGCTATGCTTTGTGGCTGATGAGCCACTCTAAAGGCCCTGATGTTTCACCCACTGTTTTTTCACTTGAACGCCATCCGCAGGCCTCCATGAACGATTCTGGCTTTCTGTATTGTAAGTCTGAGTATGTGTGTGTGTGCGCGTGTGAATGTGTGTGTGTCTGTGTATAAGAGAGCACATTGAGAGCAGTTTGCACCTGGCCTGACAGGCAGGTAGAGGAATGCTGCAGGTCTGTTGGCCGCCCAGGAAGCAAAGATGGAATGTGGCCTGGCTTAACTTTCTTGTATTTCTTCTTCCTCTCCAGAACTTGTTTTAAGTCCTCTTTTATGAAAGAAAGTAAACACAAAGTTCTGTAGAACAACTTGAAAGCAATTCCTTTTTCTTTTGGCCCACAGGCTAAATATTTTTCATTGACTCGCTCGCTGTTATTAAGTCAGGTTAGGTGCTAAGCATTCCACTCTCAGACCTACCTTTCAGAGAGTGACCTTTACTGTCTATGACATTTCTTGTCACTTTATTCCAATGTTAAGGTCTATTTTGTTTGCCTAATTCTTCTGATGAGTCATATTAACTCTTACTGGTTAGGGCAATTTTGGCTTTTTGCTTTTGAATAGTTTGCTTCAGGTTTTCTCAATGCTTGTCCTTGTGAGGATTGCAATTTAAGCCCAGAGATCAAATAGCACAGGCATAAGCATGCCCTGGACAGGGTGCCAGTCCATCACAGGGCCTGCAGAGGTCACTTTTGATCTGATCTTTCACTTACACCAGTGGAGGTATTGCAGATGGTGTGTGTGTGTGTGTGTGTGTGTGTGTGTGTGTGTGTGGGTGTGTGTGCGACGTTATTGGGTTGTGCAGCAAAGAGGCATGTTTGAGCAATGTTGTGTTGCACAGAAAAATTTAAGATACATAATGCATGCCACTTGTAATAATTTCATTGTAAAGACAATGTGTCACTTGACATTCATGTAACACTCATAGGTTTGTTTTGCAGTTTTCTATGAAGTACAATGTTTAAAATGAATTCCAGTTGAGTTTGGAAGCATAAGATATTCTTATCTACAAAAGGGGGGCACTACAGAAAAAAGTCTGGAAACCACTTACACATACAATGATACATTAAAACCACTGACAGTTGAAGTTAATTACACTGAACATGTGATGCTCTGGACAATGTTGACCTTGGCCACCGTCCTGTCATTCATGTGGATGTTATTTTGTTTATGTAATGTAAACATTAAACATTGTTGCAGATCAAGTACACACTTTCATTTTCTAATGGCAGTGGCCTCTTTCACCATGATGATTTTTTTTTTTAAATTTAATGTCACTATCAGCATCAGTGGCCATTTTAATGACAGACACAAGCTTATATCAATAGACAAGCTTATTTTCAAGCTACAGCGGTGCTTGAAAGTTTGTGAACCCTTTAGAATTTCCTATATTTTTGCATAAATATGACCTAAAACATCATATTTTCAAACAAGTCCTAAAAGTAGATAAAGAGAACCCAGTTAAACAAATGAGACAAAAAATATTATACTTGGTTACTTATTTATTTATTGAGTGGCAAAAGTATGTGAACCTCTAGGATTAGCAGTTAATTTGAAGGTGAAATTAGAGTCAGGTGTTTTCAATCAATGGGATGACAATCAGGTGTGAGTGGGCACCATGTTTTTTTTTAAAGAACAGGGATCTATCAAAGTCTGCTCCTTACAACACATGTTTGTGGAAGTGGAGGACCTCAGAAAAAGAGTTGTTGATGCTCATCAGGCTGGAAAAGGTTACAAAACCATATCGAAAGAGTTTGGACTCCACCAATCCACAGTCAGACAGATTGTGTACAAATGGAGGAAATTCAAGACCATTGTTACCCTCCCCAGGAGTGGTCGACCAACAAAGATCACTCCAAGAGCAAGGCGTGTAAATAGTTGGTGAGGTCACAAAGGACCCCAGAGAGTAACTTCTAAGTAACTGAAGGCCTCTCTCACATTGGCTAATGTTAATGTTCATGAGTCCACCATCAGAAGAACACTGAACAACACAAAGATCACGTGGACAAGCCAGAAGGCTATTGGAAGAATGTTTTGTGGACGAATGAGAACAAAATAGAACTTTTTGTTTTAAAAGAAAAGTGTTATGTTTGGAGAAAGGAAAACACTGCATTCCAACATAAGAACCTTATCCCATCTGTGAAACATGGTGGTGGTAGTACCATGGTTTGGGTTTGTTTAGCTGGACCTGGGCCAGGACGGCTTGCCATCATTGATGGAACAATGAATTCTGAATTATATCAGAGAATTCTAAAGGAAAATGTCAGGACATCTGTCCATGAACTGAATCTCAAGAGAAGGTGGGTCATGCAGCAAGACAACGACCCTAAGCACACAAGTCGTTCTACCAAAGATGGTTAAAGAAGAATAAAGTTCATGTTTTGAAATAGCCAAGTCAAAGTCCTGACCTTAATCCAATTGAAATGTTTGAAGTGAGCAATTAATGTGAGGAAACCCACCAACATCCCACAGTTGAAGCTGTTCTGTACGGAAGAATGGGCTAAAATTCCTCCAAGCCGGTGTGCAGTTCGACAGCTGATTGACAGTTGTTTAGTTGCAGTTATTGCTGCACAGGGGGGTCACATCAGATACTGAAAGCAAAGGTTCACATACTTTTGCCACTCACTAATATTGGATCATTTTACTCAATAAATAAATGACCAAGTATAATATTTTTGTCTCATTTGCTTAACTGGGTTCTCCTTATTTATCTTTAGGGCTTGTGTGAAAATCTGATGATGTTTTAGGTCATATTTATGCAAAAATATAGGAAATTCTAAAGGGTTCACAAACTTTCAAGCACCACTGTAGCTTTGAAGTAAGCTTGTGTATCGGTATCAGCTTGTGTCTGTCATTAAAATGGCCACTGATGCTGATAGTGACATTAAATATAATAACAAATAGGAGGACCCAGACCAATCCACTTGGGGATTGAACCCAGGACCTCTCTTGCTGTGAGGTGGCACTGCTACCCACTGAGGCCTTGTGCCACAATCTTTCAGCAGGAAAATGCATGCTGCCACAATTCAAATATTATTCAAGACTGGTTTAAGAATCGTAACAAAGTTCAAGCTGTTGACTTGAAATCCAAATTCCCCAGATCTCAGTCTGATTGAGCAGCTGTGGGATGTGCTGGAAAAACAAGTCAGAGCCATTGAAGCCCCAACCTTGCAACTCACAGGTTAACTTAAAGTATCTGCTGTTATCTAGGTGCCAGATACCAGATACCACAGAACAGCTTCAGAGGACATGTTGCACAAGGGTAGGTGATATTAATGTTATGGCTGATCAGTGTGTATTATATTTTACTACATATACAGTGGAGGCCAAAAGTCTTAGATCACTAGGAAAAATGCTTGCATGTTACTTTGTGCAGAAATATTCATACTACAACAAAATAATAACCTAAAACACACCTCAAAGCTTTGCAACAACTACCCGAAGACCAAAGAAGATCAAGGATTGCTGACTGCCATGGACTTTCTTTCACAGTTGCTTAACCTAAACCTCATCAAGCATTTATGTGGGAACTTGAACACAGAAAAGGTCAAGCACCCAGTAATATCAAAGGATGCTATATATTGTGAAATCATGCAGGGATAACATGGATCAGAACTTGTGGAGTCCATGCCAGTTCAATACATGCAGCCATTAAAAGCAAAATGAGGCACATAACAAATATAATTTCAGTTTTTACTTAAACTGGTATGTTGATTATATGATTTGCAATGAAAGACACACACACACACACACACACACACACACACACACACACACACACTATGCACTACATGCAAGCGGTGTAGGCTTACAATCAGTTTAACCTTCCAATCTTGCATCATGACAACAGTGATCATCAAGATACAAGGTGATTATCCTACATGAGCAAGGTCTCTCCCAAACTGAAATTATGCAGCAGACAGGTACTTCCAGATGTGCTCTCCAATATGTTTTGTACAAGCACAAACAAACAGGCAAAGTCGAAGACAAGAAAGGCCAAGGTCAACCACCAAAACGAAGTGCAAAAGTAGTAACTAAGGCTTACTTCTCTTCGAAATAGGAAGATGTCCAGCACTTCTCTCAGCTCATAACCAACAAAAACCATTGGGACTCTGGTATACCCATCCACAGTCCAGAGAAGTCTTGTCAAATGTGGTATTAATGGTAGAGTTGTTGCTAAAAAGCCATGGTGCAAAAAGGAGAAACAAAGCCAAGTTACTTACCTATACAAGTACAAATACAAGGACTGGGGTGCAGTACAATGGCAGCAGGTGCTTTGGACTGATGAGGCAAAATTTAAGATTTTTGTTTCTATGGGAAATGAGTTTGTCCACCGAGCTTCATGATCAGTGTCTGCATTCAAAAGTGAAGCATGGTGGAGGTTCTCTGCAGGTCTGGGTTGTATTTCTGCAAATTGAGTAGGCAATTTGGTCAAAATTAATGGCCCCCCTCACTGCTGAGAAGCACAGACAGATTCTTATCCATCATGCAGTTCCAACAGGAAGGCGTGTGATTGGTCCCAAATGAATTCTCCAGCAAGGCAACGACCCAAACCCACAGCCAAAGTCATGAAGAACAGTGATCATAAATAATCTTCTGCAAAAAGAAGAACAAGAATATAACAGATGGTTTTGATTACACCGCAGATCTCTAATGGCTAAATAAATATTTTGTTGTCTATTTTAAAAGGAATTTTACTGTCCTGTGGATGCTGATGTCGATGTGGTTAAGATACTGAACTATTGAACCAAAGGACCAGCACTGCCAAACTACCCTTGGAGGGGGACCCAAAACCAATCCTGGGATTCACTAGGGTGCAGGCACTAGACAGTCCATCGCAGTGTTCCCCCGGTTAGTTGTTTGAATCCAGGTCCTTAGGAACTGTAGTTTCCAGCAGCTGGTTCTTACTTCCTGCTCCTGGTTATATAAATGAATGTGGTTGTAAAATTTCCATAGCTGGCTGATTAGCCAAAACCCATCAAAACCCTATTTGCTTTAGCTTCTTAAGGCTAAATTGAACTCTTTGAATCAGGGTGAGTAAGAAGCTGTGGGTCCAGATTGAAATGACAAAACGTGGGACATGTGTTATTTATTACAACTTAATCAGCCTTCTTGTGCATAAAAGAAGAACAAATAAGCTTTCTGTGCAATTGCTTGTCAAGGGCAATTTGCTCCATGTCAATCTTGAGACCATATAACTAATAGATTTCTGCAATGTGATTTTGATCTTTCAAACTGCACCATGGTTTTAGGATTTATTTTCTCATTCAGGGCAAAGAAATACAGCCTATCAGATTGTATGGTTTGGGAATGAGACTATGAAACACTGGGATGGATGGATGCATGCAGAACTGCTTCACGACAGGCCTGTGGTCTTTACTGCTGATCATAGAAGCGCCACATGGGTTGTTTTTATTACTTATGTTCTCAAGCACACCTGATCTATATAATTCGATAATGACCAAGTATTATGGAAGCTTATAATACGTCAGTGTTTTATTTACCTGATATTTGTTAATTAATATAAATTGCATTAAATGTGGAGAGCGTCAGAAAGATACATTTAAATGATCCAATCGTAATTCATCTTAGATTGTTAATTCTGAAGGGACTGTGGTGATACAGTGGTTAAGGTGCAAGACTAATTCTCTACCAAGCTGCCGCTGCAACCCTCAACTGCATTGTTTATACTTCTAAGTATGTTACTAAATGCTGTAAATGCAAATTACCTGACAGTATCTGTCTAAACGTTATTCAGGGGTAAAAAATAAATGTGATTTTATTTGCGTTTGCAGTTACGTATAAGACTAACTATTTATATATATATATTTTTTCATGAAGTAGTTCTATTAAGAAGTAGTAACATAAAGAATGATCTTTAAAATCAAAATCAAACGACTACTTGGACAGACTCTTTCCTTTTTATTTATTAAGAATTGTAAATCTAACCGGTGTTTCTTTCTCCTTATGAAATAATATACTACAAAAATAATATAAATAAATTCTAGGGTGCCTTTTAATTATTTGCAAAGTACTGCAGATCTGAATTATAAGCACATTCACGAAAGTACGCCTTGTAATTGTAGGCTATGCATGGATGAGTCATTTGTGTTCTATAATAAAAGTCCCAAGAAATCAAAAGCCTAATGTGAAACGTATGATGAACCTAAACAGTTCATATGCTGGTGTATCGCGCCACTTGCTGGCCAACCTAATGAACATAAACCATAAAAACGGATAGTAAAACCCGGACAACTGGATTTCCACTGTTGTTTTGTTTTGTGTCTGTCTACACTCAGTTAAAGTTTTGTTTCCCCCAAGAAAACTATTCTATTATTTCAGACTTACCACTGCACGGCACAGACCCAAGACTCCAACTGCACTGCAGTGTTTTGTGGATTTTGTTCCTCACTTAACAAATTTTCCTAACAAGAGGCCAAAACATACCAGAAACTGGGTTGGGTAGTGTCAGTTAGCCCTTTGTGTAAGTGCATAATATCCTAGATGAATCTAGCATTGGTGACAATGCTATGCATGTGCATGTTAATGCTTGTTGGTATACTTTATCCTCAAAAATATGATACATATTTTGAATGAATCTAAAATTGTACATTTAACTTAATTTAAAAATGTTAAATAACTTTGCAGACCTGCAGACCTGATTGGGTTAATTAACCTATGCAGACCTGATTGGGTGGTCTGAAGGAGGGGAGGCTGGCTGGTTGTCCCCTGCACTGCAACGGTGACCCTATATTTCTAATTTCTAGTTTTCTAGAAAATAATCCAATATTACATATCTGTGAGTGGCAAAAGCATGTGAACCGTTGATTCAGTACATGCTGTGACCCCCTTGAGCAGCAATAACTGCAAATAAATATTTCCGGTAACTGTTGATCAGTCCTGCACATTAGCACATTAGCCCATTCCTCCATATAGAACAGCTTCAACTCTGGAATGTCGGTCGGTTGACCTGCTTCCACAACATTTCTATTGAATGTTCTGACATTTAATTTTAGAATTTGATGGCATAATTTGGTGTTCATTGTTCTATTGATGATGGTCCAGCAGCAAAACAGACTACTGCCACCACAATGTTTCATAGATGGGATAAGGTTCTTGTGCTGAAATGCAGTGTGCTACTTTCTCCAGATATAGCGGAAAGCTCCATTTGCGTCTCATCTATCCAAATGCCAAATTCCAGTTCCGTTCTGGATTGTCCATGTGCCACACGATGGCCAGCAGTTTTCTTTTTGTAGAACAGTGGCTTTCTCCTCTACCATTCACACCATTGTTGTTCAGTGTTCACCTGAAGGGGAACTCATTACACTCATCGTTGTGAGAGAGGTCTTTAGGTGCTTAGAAGTTATTTTGAGTTCTATTGCGATGTTGCGGACTATTACTCACCTTTCTCTTAGAATGATCTTTGTTGGTAGAGTAACTGTGGTTTTGAATTTCCTCAAACAATATGTCTGACTGTGGATTGGTGGAGTCCAAATGCTTTAGAGATTTTTTTTTCTAATCTTCTCCAGTCTGATGAGCATCAACAACTCTTTTTCTGAGTTAGAAAGCTTCTTTGTTTGTGCCATGATACAAATCCAGAAAAGTACTCTGAAGATAAGACTGTGATAGATCCCTGAACTTTAAATAAAACAGAGTGCCCACTGACACCTTATTAACATTGATTAATTGATTGATTGATAACACTTGACTGTAATTTCACCTTTAAATTAACTGCTAATCCTAGAGGCTTGCACACTTTTGTCACCATCAGTTGTGTAATATTGGATAATTTTCCTCGATAAATAAATGACCAAGTATAATATTTTTGTCTCATTTGTTTGGTTTGGTTTTCTTTATCTACTTTTCAGACTTGTGAACTTGTGATGACATGTTAGATCAAATACATGTATAAATATAGGACATAATAACGGGTGGACAAAACATCTGTGGAGTCATTTGGGACAGCTATCACATAACCCCTGAGGTGGGATAGAAACATCATGTCCATTGGTGGAAGAGCCCTGGGGAGGATATACTTCTTGTAACAGTTAAGGAAGTCTAGCCTTTTTTACAAAGTGGTAATAAAGTCACAAATAACAGTGTATCATTCAGTCAGCACAAAAACCACTGGTGTTAATCTTCATACATCTGGTGTTAAGCTTCTCCCATCTAAATTGTACTCAGTTTCATATCCAGGAACCGAGACCCCTCTTATCCTGGTCACCACCTGTTTCAATTACTGCCTTCAGGTAAGTGCTTCAGTCAAATGAAGGTTTAAACATCCAGACTACAGAAAAAGCCATCACAATCATCAAAAATATCAGTTCATAATTTTTTATGCTGGACTAACTCTCCTTTCCCAATTCTGCTTTTTATCCGCATTTACAGCAAAATTTGCTGTCGTGCTAATGTTAGGCTAACTATTCTATGACACTATATAATGTGCCATTACATGGTACAAAAACACCCTTTGGGGAACTAGAAAGTCACCTATATTTAACACTCTTGAGTTTCCTCTTTCATATAACTCAGCTATGAGAAGGCAAATTTTTAAACTCTGCCTGGCAGCCATAGCATAAGTAAGACACAACTGATTACAGTGTTTTTCACTTCTGTCTCATCTATTTTCACATAACAGAATAATTAACTGACTGTTATCTCTTCCTCATTAAATTCAATAGCTGAATGTGGGCTTAAATTTGGAATAGTTTTTTGTGTAACACTAATTAGAATGAGTAGCTAACAGTGGTTGCTACGGAAAGCTAAGTTCTTGTGCAAGCTAGTATTAGGTGATATACAATTTTGTTTTGTGTAAAACCCATAACTAAATTTAGCAAGCTTAGCATAGACTAAATTATTGTTTTCTTGATTTTATGAATGATTTATAAGAACTTTTGTGTAACACTAATTAGAATAAGAGCTAACAGTGTTTGCTACTGGAAGCTATGTTCTTGTACAAGCTAGCATTACAGTTAGCTAGTGTGATGTGTAAAGGTAACAACAGTCTCAAACCCGAATCTCCAGGGTGTAGTGTTAGAAAATTACTGCTGTGCCACCAAATATTTTGAAATCATTCTTTCACAGTTTCTAGTTGATCAATTGTCTTGTGACTCTCACACTCTGTATTTGTAAGCTAAAAAACTCTATATCGTTTACCTCAAACCAAGGTTTTATAGCATAAAGGTCCTGCAATATGTTTAACAACAGCATCCCAGTTACAAACAACGAGCCAAATGACTCCTACATTCAGTCCATCTTGACCTTAATTCATCTCATAATCATTGTTATTATTTCCTCTCCCTAGACCTTAGCTCCAGGTAGCAAGCTAATTGATGTTAGATTAACAATTACATTAATCATGCCGCCCTTGTGGCTTGGAGGTAAGAGCAAGCTGCTGGAAACAGCATTTCCTTAGGACCTGGGCTTGTAATGTGAAGGTTGGTTGGCGCAGATTTGAAACCCTGTGATGGACTGGTGCTGTGCCCAGTGAATTCCATAATAGACCTCCATGATGACTAATTAGGTGGCCTCTGATCTTCATGTTAACAGTATCCAGAACTTACATACTGTTATCCAGAAGAGACTTACAGCTGAAGTGTCTTCAAATTAGGAACCACTGTATTGATCAGAAACCAGCTGAACCATGAAGATATGCAGTCAGTCTGTACTTCCTGTTTAAAGATTATTAATAATTATACAATAAATAAAATAATTAAAAAATTATCCTTAATAAAACACACTAAAAGGGACTTGCATGTATAATATGATGTATAAAAAAATGTTCAATTCTACTGAGTCTGTCAGTGGCCCATGGGACAGTGGCGTTTGCATGCTAACACGCTGTGCACGCATACGTTAAAAGTCCCTGCCTCACTCAAACTCAGAACTGAATATGAATTTACCAGCATATCAGTGAAGCATAAAGGTGCACAAGTGCAGTTGCGTTGACTGATTAGTACTAGATATTGTAAACGCTCTGCATGATCGCGGTCACAAAAGCACAAGAGTAACTTTTCTCCATTTTCATTTAGTAAGTGATCAGCTCTGTCGTTAAGTCTTTTATGATGGTGTATTTAAATGGTGCGCTCATCTGCCCTCTTGTGGTCTGTGATTGCAATTACAGCGAAACGACAGACTGCAGTATAATAACGATCAGCAATGGCATACTTAGTAACAAATAAAAAGTGAAAAGTGTGTGGCGAACGTACAGACTGATTAGAAATAGTATTTTTTTCTGGTTAATTGGATCATTTGGTTAATTTGGTTTCATATCAAAAGTATGTAAGCAAACAGTATATTATTTTTATAATTCAGTAATTCAATCGTTCATTTATTTTAATTCCTGCTTAATCTACTTCAGACACAAACTGACCTAATAATAATAATAATAATAATAATAATAATAATAATAATAATAATGTACATAATTATGTATGCAGAAATATGTACATAAATTAATAATAATAATAATAATAATAATAATAATAATAATAATAGTAATAATAATAATAATAGTTATTATTATTTTTACAATTATTATTATTATTATTATTATTATTATTATTATTATTATTATTATTATTATTATTAATTTATGTACATATTTCTGCAGGGTTGCAGGGATTCTGGTGCCTATTCACAGAGAACACAGGGTGCAGGCTTAAGCACGAGCTGGACTAGATGCCAGTTCTGTGTAGGGGTTGCTGCTACAGTTCCAGAGGATAATCCCCCAACTGGCCTCCCCTTCCAAAGTCACAGCCTATCTTGCCCATCGTGTTGTTAAAATGTGCAGTGACATCTTGTGTGTTTATGCAGTACATCTACTGTCACACAGTAGTGAGCAAAGCTTTATAAGAAAGTGCCCAAAGTTATTTTGAACTCTTTTCCATTTAGGCTAATAGTGCTCTGTATGGAATGAATAATGCAGGGAATAGTGATTAAAAGACTAATTCTAACACAGCCCTTAAGTACAAGTTAGTAACTGGACCTCATGTGGTCAAGCAGCAAAACTGCAATTAACAGCATTTAAAAATAATTCCCTTAAAAGTAACTGGCTTTAAAATATGATTGTGATCATTAATGCATTAGTTTTGACAGGCTTAATTTGCAATATTACTAACTTATTTCTACCTTGATCACAGTGCTGATACGATGCTAGCTGTTTTTAATTACAGTCACACCTATATATATATTTTTAAACTTACCATAGTATAAATGTAAAGTTCTTCAGTGGTTCACTGGATTGTTAAAGTTTCTCGTCTGGTTTAATGAATTATTGACACTTCAGAATGACTTCCCTGAAATGAAAACAGTTTAGGGTTCCCTCACAGGGACAAACTGAAGAACGCTTTAGGGTGTTAGATGGAAGCTTTTTCTATTAATGTAATATGAGTCATATGCCCTAACGAAAGGCATCAGGTTGTCCCACTAAATATGTCAGGCTATATCCCTAAAGCATGTGTTTAGTGCTGAGATTCATGTTCTATCCTGCTTCTGTTGCTTTGATAACCTTTATGACTAAGACAAAAAATGTATATGACTAAACCAGACCATCGAAGTTCAGAATAGACATAGTGCTTTAAGGAGTATCCTATTACTGACTAATAACAATCATTGAGTAATATGGATAACCGCAAGGAACACATGATTACCTCAAAAGCTAACAACATGGCAATAAATTTCCCTTCTCTCTAGTTTCCTCTTACCTCCCAAAAGCATGCCAGTACAGGCAGGAGTACTCTGAATTGCCCCTCGGTGGGTGTGAATGAGTGAGTGAGTGAGTGTGTGATGCCTCCTGACTGGCTTCCTGTCAAGGGTATATTCCTGCCTTGTGACTCTTGTGCTTCTTGGATAGGCTCATAACTCATAAATTTATGCAGTTAGCAAAAAAAAGTAATAATTAAATAATTAAAAATAAAGAACAATTAAAAGAGGTTTCCTTTAAATAGTTTAAACCTATTCCTGTGCTATATCTAAATTTCACATATCTAGTGAAAGTACAGTCAGTTTTCATATTGTATTTGTATAGTGTTTTGAAATTTTGTAACTCTCCCAAACTATTACCAAATCTTTCGATAGAGAAGGTAGAGAACGTTTTAACTAGTTTTGAACATATCTAAAAAAAATACCCAAAATATGTTTTTTAAATGTTACATGTTGATTTTCAGCCATTGGGACAGAATAACTTCAAAACCATATCACCATGTCACCACTACTCACCAAGTGGCTATGGGGCCCAGGTGTTTCAGGAGTGACATGAAAACATGGGACAGTGTTTATTCAGTTCAAACTTTTATTTAGTTCATTTTAGACTTATAAAATATGTAAATCCTATAACTTTATTTTAGAGGAAATTAAAAAGATCTTTTAAAAAACAACATTTTTTGTTGAGGTTTTATGGTATTTATAGTATTATTTTCACAAATTAATATGTAGGGGTTAGGGTTTGGGACAGTCAACTCTGGATAGAAATAAACTATAAATTATTATTTTGTGTGTGTATATATATATATATATATATATATATATATATATATATATATATACACACACACACACATATATATATACATATACATATACATATACATATGCCAAAGACATATGTGTTCATTGGTGTTTCCAAAGTGCCCCTTAGAGTGTGAATGTGTGTGTGAGTGGATTGGAACCCTGTCTAGGGTTGTTCCTGCCTTACACCCAGTGTTGCCGGCTGGGCACTGGTTCTCCTGCGATCCTGGCTAGGATAAGAATTAATATTTACTCTTTGGATTTAAATGGATCATAATATGGTCCTTGTAAACATCTAAGGTCTGAATATGTATTTGTTTTTAATTTTTTTTACTGTTGGACAGCAGGTTGGACTAAGTTGGTAGAAAGTCAATATACTTACCAAATAAGTATAAACTGTCTAAAAGTTGTGAGGTAATTGTGACATAAACTCTATTACACTCCATTACCCAGTGAGCACAGTCGCCTCACAGCTCCATCATCCCCTGTTCAATCCTGACCTTGGACTCTACCTCAGAAATGCATGCATTAGGTTCATTCATTAGGCGAAACTGGCCCAACCTGAGTATGTATGACTAGTTTCGACATAACCTTATGAATCGATGTAACCTTGTGTCTGTCATTAAATAGCTATTGATGCTGAAAGCAACATTAAATAACAACTAAATAAAACCAAATAAACATTACCTATAGAAACAACTAAGTAATAAATGGACATCAGAAAACCACAGGGAGGGCAGAGTATTGAATTGATGGGGGATGGGGGGCTTACTGGTCTGTGGGAAAGCCAGTGGTTTTAGACTATTTTTTAAAAATAGCAATACCACCATATAGTCATGGTGTGTTATTTATATCCTGTTCATGTGCTTGATTAGCTGCTTTAATAAACTTAAATGTGACGTGTCACTGTAACAACCTCCTCAACACTTCATCCTTACACTAGATCCTACAAGTTAAAACTAAAGAATTACAAAGGCTTTAATATATTTTATGTTGACTTCTTATACTTTACTGGCTATAGGTCTACATATTTTTCAGTTTAATTGGATTAGTAGGGCATGAAGATTGTTTGGGTGAGTTGTAAAGGCTATGCTTACATGTGCCCTGTGTAGGGGGCTGTGGGGACTGTGGACTGTGGTAGCCTAGCGGGTAAGGTACTGGACTATGGACAAGAAGGTCCAGGGTTCAAATCCAATCTCTGACAAGCTGGGTCCTTGAGCAAGTCCCTTAAGCCGAACTGCTTGGATTGTAAGACTGTACCAATTGTAAGTCGCTCTGGACAAGGGTGTCTGCTAAATGCTGTAAATGAAAATGAAATGAAATGTTCCCCAGGCATAGGTTGATAGGCAACCCTAAGCAGGAAAAAGCAACATTAACTCATGAAAAGATGCTGATTTATCTGGTAATATTGTGCTAGAACCACAAAGTGGCACCATTGTCCATGTATAACAGCCCATGCAGTTGGGTACAGAAAGAACATAAAAAAACTACAAATTTTACTAACATTTTTTTTTTTACTAAAAAAAAAAGATTCTGTGTTTACACTCATGTGCATGGTTACTATGACCATGACAAAAATGGTTTTGACTTACTAGTCCTATATAAATAAATAACTTTCAGTTCAATAATTTCCATCAAGGTAACTAGAGGTAATCCACTTTGAAATACATTAGAGTATATAGTATATTTAATGTCGCCATGTCCCGGAAATGCCAAGCTGAATTGTTGGCTGCTGTCACTCCACAAACTCTCTGCACCTCTCCATAAACATGAAAGGTGATCAAGTTATTGACCCCCTGAGCCCTAATTAAAAAGCGTACAGGAGGACTAAAAGAGGCTCTCTGCTGAGGAACTGCAGTATGCCGCCATGCCTCATTCTCTGCAGCTTTGTGAACTATCTGGCTTACCCAGAGCAGCAGCCTCAGCAGCAAAAGAAGAAAAGCACGGAAAAGAGTCGCTCTTCTGATAAACACATAGCTGCACATCCCACCGGACCCCACGTGTGAACTGCGCTGCTAAAATGCGCACTTGTCTGAGCATGAAACTACAAGAGAAGACACCGTGTGCAATTCATGTTTTGTCCCTAGGTTGTGCGTTTGAGTGCATAAGAGATTTTAGCAGGCTTTCTTGTACCTTCCCCGTTTTCATTAAAAGAATCTCCAGACGCAAAGCTTGGCTTCACAGAAGGCGCGCATAATATCGAAGGGGATGAAAACGCAAGGATGTGTAAAGCAACATATACATATGGTAACACATATTGTTCTCTTTCAGGAATATTCTTTTGGGTGTTCTCATTTTGTTTTTTTGATTTTTTTCTTTCCAGGTTGTTACGCACAAAGAAGGCTGCTGTGACGAAGCCTTTCAAAGGCCTCTGCAATCCCTCGTAGACAAACCCCAGTTCTGAGAATCTCAGCTGGCAGAGCTCAGCTTCCTCAAGACTGGCTTTGTCTTCTCATTATCACCAGAGTGATCTCTTCACACTTTATCCACCTCAAATAGAAGATTCAGTCTAGCCACCCCCTCCAAGAATACCATTAACTACAGAGGACAATGTGAGGTGAGTCTCACTTTGATTAAATAACATGCAAACTCCACACAGGCAGCGGCCGGGCAGGGACTCAAACCCAGGTCTTGGGAGATGTAAGACCACGGCACTAACCACTCATTTATATGGCACATAATTATTACATGTGCTTTTCTTAGGAGTTGTTATGCCCTTAGAACTATATTTGTTTAATTGGTTTATTTAACATCGCTATCAGGTGTCACTGGCCATTTCAGCGACGCCACAAGGTTACCACAAGACTAGTCATATATATACACTCAAGTCAATACCAATTTAGCGTAATCAGTTAACCTAACACACATGTCTTTGGACTGTGGGAGGACTAAACCCATGCAGACATGGGACCTTCTTGCTGTGAAGCAGCGGTGCAACCCACTGAGCCACCTAGAACTATTTTTAAACCTGCATGGGGTACATTACTTAAATCTCCCAAATCTATCCCCAAGTGTACAGGAGAGTGGGCAAACGGGTTGTAAACACAACAAGTTGTTTGTATTGACTTATTATTAGTGTGTTTTCATGTATCCAGATTGTTAATATTGTTAGTCTTAATGTCATTAAGAACAATACTTTTCAGCAGTGCACCTTTAATGTTGAGACTTCTTTTAAAGTACTGGACTATGGACCATAGAGTCCACCGTTCAAGGTCCAGCACTGCCAGGTTGCCACTGTTGTGACCCTTAACCCAAAATTGCTTGGATGTGTATGTTGGAAGCTTGTGTCAGTTCTGAATATATGTGTCTGCTGAATGACTAAATGTAAATGAACTGCAAACTTATTTTGAATGACAGTTTGCACTTGGCGCTCGCATGGTTCAATAACGATGCCTTGTATAGGATATTTCCGTCTGCACCGAGTGAATACTGGGATGGGCTCCGGACAGGGATGATTCTAGGATCAAAGTAGAGCATCCAAATGACACCAGACCCCCCAATCCCCCTATTTTATTTGTATTCTTATTATTTTAACAAAAAAAACTGTACATTTTTACCGAATGTTTGATTATCATTCCCTCAAAAGTCAAGAAGATCATCTGACATTTGGGTTAGGGGAAGCACTGTGACTGGAAAGACAACAACAAATCTGAGCAAACTTCCTTTAATGATAAGCCCATGAGCCACAAAGCCATCTCTTGGGTCATACCATTTGCGAGGCAAAGAGGGACTGGTGTATTTTCATTCTTAAAATGTTATGTTTAACCTATATACTGTTTATGGTTTTAACATTTCTCAGCTGATCAGAGACAAACTTCTGCTTAAAAACAACAACAACAATTGTGACTCTTATCTTTAGGGGTGCTGGAACTCAGTTTAAAAGGCGATAATAAAAAGGGGAAAGCCACACCTCCGGACATACCATGAAAACAAAATGGCTCATTGGATCTTCACTTTAATGTGATTTTTTTTTATGTAAAAGCATTTACATTGTAATGTGCAGTTATGAGTGACATGATCTTACATGCATTTATTTATGTTCATTAATCCATTTCTGTAAAATAGACAACTCCAAGACACAAAAAAGTCACATCCTAGACCCATTATTGGATTAAAAAGCACTAGAGGCAGATTAAGAAACAGACAGGCACAGACATACACACCTCACACACCCATACATGTTGGCACCACATACCAACATCACATCATACATCAGTTTGACAGTTTGTAGTGTGTACTGTCTGTGACTATCTGCAGAGAGGAAATGGATGGCTTCTTTACCCAGCTCAGGAATGAAACGGCGCTGTTTTGGAATCCTCTGTTGATCGTCTCAAGGGCTCCGATGCACGCTGAAATGGCAAGCCGACAGATTCCGACACGCATGTATCTACTTGGTCACACTTGAGCCTGTCGCAGCGGGATGCGTTGCTGAGGGCTAGAGCCACAGTATAGCTGACCTTTGCCCTTTCTATCAGTGCTTCTATACTGCCGTAGGTCCACTGTCGCAAATGCACAGGCTGTTACAATGGCTCGAGGGTTCTCTGAGACTTTTGTCTCAGCTAACAGAGAACACAACTAGAATGTTGAATAACTTTCAAATGGTTTGAACGATGTTGATTAAAATTCATAAGGTTCACCTTTAAATAAAATTCTAAAGATTCAAAATACGGTTCGACTAAATTGTAACAACTCTGAAAATACTTGGTACAACTCAAACTGAATATCTGCTCAAATAAAATCAAAAAGTTCTACATCTGTTTTTGCCATTTTTAAATACAATGTGATAGTTTCTAAGAATGTTCTGTAAAGTTTTAAGTGTTAGGAAAATAAGAGTCCTAAGTATGTTCAGAAAAATGTAAAGGTTCTACAGAAATTTTAGTAGTAGTAGTACAAGTAGAATCCGAACAACTATAAGAATGTTTTTAACTTTAACACTGTTTTTTTAAAGATTCTAGGAACGGTCAAATTCAAAATGAAAAATTTATATATATATATAAACAAATAGTACTATATATCATCAAATAGTAGTAATAATATTCAGAAATATTTAGTAAAATACAAACCTATTCAAGCCTATCCGGCACCAGAGAGCCCAAAGGGAGGACCAACCCTGGACAGGGCACCAGTCCATCTCAGGGCACATGTGCACACACACTAACTCACACTAACACACCAGGATGCACTTTTATTTTATTTTTTTTACAGATGCCAAATGGCCTAACGTGGATGGAAACTGGAGTACTCTGAGTAAACCCATGCAGACATGTGGAGAACATCCAAACAACACACAGACGGCAGTCGGGCTGGGATTCAAACCCAGGGTCTCTGTGTGGCGATGACGCATTGGTGCTGCCAATTAATGTTATTATTGCTTAAAAATGCAAAGATAATGAATTTAAAAAAGTGAAATTCTAGTGAAATTCAAAATGCTTACTAGAATATAAACAAAGCTTGTTGAGTGTAAAACTGATAGATAGATAGATAGATAGAGATTCAACTTTATTGTCATTGCTCTGTACAAGTACAAGGCAACAAAATCTACCACAAGTGCAAATAGTAGCAATGTGCAAAAATAGAACAGTGCAAGAGTAAGAAGTAGAATTAATATAAAGAAATACAAAAATATATCTATTTCTAATATGTACAAAATATAAAGAGATGTGGATTTACATAGATATACAGTACATTCCAATATAGATATACACATAATTAGTATGTAGAAAAAAAATATTGAATTGTATAAATTCTTTAAAAATATAATATAGAGCACAGAAATATTATTTAACTGTTATTGTTGAAAGTGTTATTGTTAAACAGAATAATAAGTACAGTAATATAAACATGAGTGCGCTGATGAGTATAAATAGTGTTATTTTTACCCTGGACTGGATAATGAAGTCCAGTGTGTGCCATGTAGGCAGCAGTTTTGTCAGTGTTGTGTGATGTTCAAGTACGTGCTAAGAATCTTGAGTACAATTCAATGTATTCTACAAATAATTGGCCATTTCAGAAGGTTCTAACAACATTCAGTAAAAATGTAAATATCAAAAGAATTTTCTAGAAAATTGTAACGATTCTGGAAAATCCTTAGGATTTACGAATGATTAATATACGAATGATTCTCTGCGAATTCAGTACAATTCAGAAAATATTTAGTAAAATTCAAACACCTCTGAGAATGCTAAAGACTCAGGGAATAGTCACAGTCAGAGGGTTCTGAAAATGTTCAGTAAAGCTCAGAAGAACCAATGTAAACACAATAAATAGAAAGTGAATGTTTTCTTAAGGAAGATTCTAAGGGACCAACATTTCAGAAACCATTGTGCTAACCTGTAGTCGCTGTGCTTGCATTCTGAAGGGACTTCAGCTTTTTAAATGGGAGGTATGAGTACACTACTCGATGACAGTTTCCCCAACATGAGACATTTTCTGAAGCTCTGAACGATTATTAGCAGTGGCAGTGGCAGTTGACTTTCATTTCCTGGTGTTTTGTGGGGGCTGGTGCTCAGGCAAGATGTGAATCTTTAAAGCAGATAGACATGCAGTGTAAAATGCCAGCTCTCTATTCTGCGTTTAATAGCTTCTGTTGCAAAATTACACTGAAGATGAACAGTGGCTGGCAAACGTACAGTAATGTGCTATATCTGAACTTTAAAGACTGTTATCGTATTAGTGCTGATGCAGCAGTGTGATTGTGTTCATACAGAAATGCAATCACACACACACACACACACACACACACACACACACACACACACACACACACACACACACACACACGAGTGTGTGCATAAATAAAAAAAACCCTGTACATGTCATTATCTAGGTCAGCTCAGCTCTCTGTAGTCACAGTACTGCTGAGCCTCTGTCACCAGCTGACCTGATTTAGGGATCTTATGTGACAGACCTGTCCAGTTTTTTACACACACACACACACACACACACACACACACACACACACACACACACACACACACACACACACACACACACACACACACCTCAATCTCCTGGTGGGGACTTTCCACTGACATTATGGTTACTGTAGCTAATTAATACCACGCCTACACCTAACCTTAACCTCAGCAACCTAAAGCAAATCCTTTTAGATTAGATTCAACTTTATTGTCATTATGCAAGGTATTAATACAAAGCCAATGAAATGCAATTAGCATATAAACAGAAGTGCAATACAGTATCATTTATTTTTTTTATATTTATTATTTTGACTATTAATCTTTTGACTATTTTGTTGTTTGAAAGAAATTTGCAGTTTATGTTTAAAAATGCAGTTTCCCCTGTGGGGACCAGCAAACTGTCCCACAGGGTATCTTTCTATCATTGTGGGGACTACCAATCAACATGATATCACTGTAGATAATTATTGCTACACCTACACCAAACCCTAACCTAGTAACCAAGCAGAAATGTTTGATTTTCTACAAGAAAAAATGTCCAGTGTGGTGTCCAGTAAACTGTACCAGAAGGTAAAAATGTCAGCTCTTTCTATCCTTCTGTGGACACACACACACACACACACACACACACACACACACACACACACACACACACACACACACACACACACACAGAGATTACAGGTAGGTCTCTGACCAGGTAGTAACTCAGACTTTTCTATCTTCTAATTAAAAATATGAAAACGACAAAAAAACAGAGGTAAAAATAATATAATCCCATTATAAATGGTAATTTTAAATCAATACAATCTCTCTTTCATTTTTTGACAAATATATCAATTAATTAAAAGGTACCTCTGTCTGGTTAGAGTGATACAACATTTTCCACACAAATAGTAGCAAAATTCTGCTTGAAAAATATTTCAATACATTATAAAACACATTGCATCTGTGCAACCGATCCATTTTGGCTGAATACAAGCGAGATTTCCTTCCTTCAGCAATTCCTAGATCAGCCACTGGATGGCACTGTCTGGTTGCTCATCTGCCCCATGTGTCTCTATCTAATTAGAGCCTCGTCCGGCGCTCCTCCAACACCATCCTATAAATGTCAACACCAATCCAGCGGGGGACAGTCCGCCTGCATGTAACAAACACAGACACCATGAAAGTCCACTCTGTGTGTCAAATCAATCACACACCGGTCCTCGCAGTGTTTCACACCTTGGATGAGAATTACGTCCACTTCTGTGCACTCGGACATGCACACACTCCAACAACTTGTGGATGAATTTTATTATGAAAAATAGTTTCTGCTTAACAATATGCTGCAACCCCCCCCCCCCCACCACATTCGTTGGTGTGCTGTTGTATTGTCGAGGTATTCATTAAAACGCCTGTTCTCTGTAAATAGATTTTTAGTGGCTTCAAATTTGCATATGTTTCCTCCCTGATCGGTCTCTGCTGCCCCATCTTTTGCTATTCTCTCTTCCTTTTCTCTGTCCCATTATCATGGCTTGCACACTGGTCCTTTTCCATTGGTGTCCAATCGGCCTGCTGGAGCAGGTGGATGCGAGATAACTTGCGCCACGCTTTGTTTTTGCCCTGACACTGTCATTAATCATTCCTGAAGCTGCACTTCAACTCATAATAATAAGGACTGGCTGCTGTGTGGGGGCTGCCGTCCAATTGCCTTTTTTCGTACGGCTGCCAAATTGGAGGTGAACGGCCATAGCCAGACACTGCTCCCACGTCCCCAGACTGTCTCATCATTTAGGTATTTATCCATCTCAGCCTTGTCCCCCGCGCTCTCCCTGCTCTCCCGGGAGGCCACAGATTGTGTGGAGGGGGAAGATGAGATTTGTTGCTTGGGCTTTTTGGCTTTGATTGTGTGCCTATAAGTTTGGGATTAAAGGCAAATTTCCCACAGGGCAGTGCAGGATTTGCTGGCATTTAACTGTTTAACCTGGCTTATTCTTGTGTGGCAAAGGGAAGAGGAGCGCCTGGTCAACGGGCGTTAAGAGACCCAGCCAGGCTAAACCAAAGCCAGCCCAGTGTCAATAAGAGCAAGGCGCCTGGGCCCTTAGATCCTCGCATGTTGCAGTTGTACCTCACACCTAGTGCGTGGGTATTGAGTTTATGTGTGTCTACAAACAGCACCTCCCCCTTGAGACCGGTGTTACAGTTTTATATATATATGTATATATGTTTGTATGTATATTTAAATAGCACATTACATGAAGAACAGTCGAAGAACAGTGTACATAAGCAATCGAGTTACAGGCACATCATAAAGTATGGTGAACTCACTCAAACTTTTTTAGCTTCTCTAGGACTTTTAGGCAGACTGAGTGGCGGAACTTTACTACAGCCAATTATCATACTTCATTAGCCAGCCCGAACGAGTTGTCCATGTTGGAAAGCTGCTTAGGATGGGTTCGAGGCAACTTTCATTAGCCATGCTCCGGAATGAGAGGGGCTTCGGAAACAGCAGGAGGATCCCCGTCCTGTCAAACACAATCTGAGTGGATTAGTGAGATCTGAGGGAAATTTAGCAGCCTGGAGTCTGAAGGTGTGTTTTGAGCTTGCACTAAAAGCAAGGGCCCAAAGTGTGCTTCTGGAGAACGGCCGAGCTTTTGATCAAGCCCTGATGCACCACCCTTATATACAGAGACCAACCTTGGCTGTTCAGGAAGTAAAGATGCCGAGAGGCAGGGGCTTTCGAACAGCTGCACTTGCTGATGCACACAGCCTAACATAAGCGACTCCGCAACAAACCGCTCTGCTTAGCCGAATCTGGTGTCAGTTCTCTCGTTATGCAAAAATAATGCCAGTTAGACCGACCAACAAAAGTCCAACAGATGTTTACTTCAGCTAAGCACCTTACAGAAACTGGTGCAGTCAGCGAAACAGAGTTCAGCTGCCACTCTCAAATTTCGTCCAAGAAATCGTCTCCAAATATGAGTCTGCAGCAGACCATCACAGCAGTTCCTCTCTGCCAGTGCCAGCCCATCACTCCTGCCTGCCTGCCTGCCTGCCTGAATTCGTTCCTGCCCGTGAAGATGAGCACCTCCATCTCCTTCGGTGCAGGGCGAAATATATGGCAAAACAGTATTGATCTTTAATTAAAGAAGCTCTTAACCTCAGCTGAGAGGAAGCCCCCAGGCTAGGGAGTTAATTCATGTACTAGAAGTCATAATATTTGTGCTCTGCATGAGGAGGTACATAAAAAGTTATCTATTGTCTGGGCAGTTTATCAGCACAACGATGTCTCGGTGTTCCTTGCCATGCATGGGCCTCGTGCTCACTCGTAATTCAATGTTATGGGCCACTTTGCAACCGGGGCAGTGATGTCGGGTATCCATACACTCTCAGTAGGTAGAGTATATTACTTGTCCTATCCAGCCTCTTCTCGAGTCACAGAGATCCATCTAGAATTTTTCTGCTGAATGATGAACTAAGTCTTTTTAGCAGCACTCTCTACTAAATACCTCGGAAGAACCAAAGCTTCCACCAAAACAAAACACTGTTTTTTTTATAGAACACCTTCCTCCAGGGAGGAAGAGCTAAGAGAGCAAGAATGAACGCGATGCAGAAAGAGAAGAGAGGTGGAGGGCTTCTAGACACTGTGATATCACCTTTTATAGGTTTATTGATTTCTTCTCAGGATGCAACTATTAACATTGAGCTGTGTTCCAGGAGCTTGCGGCAGGTAGCCAGACTCGCACCCCATCTCCTCTCGAGGGGAGCAGGGGTTCGCGGGCGCCATGCTTTTATAATTAAGGTCAGCCGGGATGCATTAAAGCATTTGGAGGTGTTAAAATCTGCCCTCCTCAGAGAACAAGTTGGCATCGCTCATGCTCGTAAATTAGCCATGCACTCCCACCGCTTGAAATAGGGGTGGGATTGAGAAGGGGAAAGGAGGGCTGCAGGGTGGATTTGTAGCATGGGCTGACTCTCTGATGTCTTTTTTTTTAATCGTAACATTTGACACAGAAACTTTTAGCTTTCACACCATCGACTGAACCCTGGCCTTGCACAGAGTTGAGGAAAATGCATGTTTCCAATGCATCTGGCTGGTTCAGTTCAGTCTATAGTTCAGTTATTACAATATCTGAGGATTAGGATTCTCCATCATGGATGATGGACCTTGCATCCCTTTCACTCCTCCGGTTGACTGAGCATGCCAAGCCAACAAAATTTTCCCGCTGAGGACACGAGATCCTACAGTGACTCTGTTTACTGGACTAAATAATGCCGACTCTCACTCATATTCTCTATGTTTATATAAAATATTATATAGTTTATTTTTATATGGGCATCTATAAAGTAAGTCCCACTTTAACATTGTTAATATGTGAGTTGATGTTTGTTGCACCGAAAAGTGTTCTCATTGAATCGATGTAATGTGGATAAAACCTAGGTTCTTTGGGCTTCATATGAAACTGAAAACATCCTTCATACATTGGTTGGTGAGGAATAAAAGTATTAAAATGGGACTTACTTTATTGACACCCTGTATAAGCTTATTCTATAGTTTTCTATTTTCTATTTTATTATACTTTTCATAATTTTGTATTCGCTTTAATTTATCCTAGTTTATATATTATGTTATATTTTATTAATTATTATTAATATAATTTTTTTATTTTCTTAATACCTATTTTGTAACCTATTACTATGACTTATTAATTAGGTAATTTAGTTTAATTCTTACATATATCATCTAGGCTGCCCAAGGAGTTTTGGTCCTGACAAGGTTTATAACATTTGGGGAGTTGTTTCTTGCCGCTGTCACCCTAGGTTTGCTCAAACAGGGCTTGACTAAGTTTTTGTAAAGTTGCTTTGAGACAGTGCTCCACTGTAAAAAGCAATATAAAACAGTTTGACTTTGATTACTAAGACGTTTACAGCACTTCAAATAAACAGTACAATAGGTATACTATGAACTAACTGCTAGAACTGCTTGCATACTGCACCTGAAACAGACCTGTAGCCAATACTTCATGCAAAGCACTGGTATTGAGTGAATTACAATTTATGTGGCTCTTTGATAGTCCTAGCAGGCAGTTTACACTTTGGTAATTTGAGCAAAAAGTTTACAAATATGAATAGGATGTTCTGTGGTTGGGGTTTAAGCGTAGAAGGAGGAGGTGAGAGAAGGAAACGAGAACAAGCATCCCAATAATGGTTCGGTACAACACAGATCTACATACCATTCTCCCACTGAAACATGCAGAGCAAAGTCTTGCTGGCAGCCCAAAATTGAGCAAGTGTGGAGTAAAGGACAAGCAGCGAAAGGGAAACAAACAGGGCAGTGATGGTTTATAAACAACCACCTGTCAAGAGGCATTTGTTGGACAGGTCATCTTAGGTCTCTGCAGTTTAATAAAGAGAAAGACAAAAAAACCCTTTAAAAAGTCTATTAACTATGAAAATGACATTTTAATCCCACAAATCACACCCATGAGATTTGTCTGAATGTTTGTCCAATACTGAATTAATAACTAAAATAAGGTGACCGGTGTTCTACCTGAATAAACAGCAAAAAAAGGTCTGTTTCCCATCAACACCAGAATTGAATTCAATATTAAGAATGATTTGTATTTGAAAATGATGAGCCATGTAAAGCAGTTAGTTTGTTTAAAATTCGAATGTTCAAATGAAAAATCCTACACTTTTATCTCTCCAGGTAATAAATTGGTTTGCGGTTTGCCTACTGAATCGGTAGCACCTGTTTTAAAGTCTTGCTGGAGCGGTCTGACAGCTTGCTAACAATGAGACAGCCTTCTGACCCTGAGGACAAACCCCTGACAGAATGCCCAAGGGCCAAACAAAGCAAGCACCATTCCTTCAGCAAACACCTTCCAGCTCTTGACCTGCATGAGACTTGTGCTCTGAGTGGAAAACAAAGTTTGGTATGTGGTTACCTGAAACAACTTTGTTTACCCACACCTCTGCAGGAGTTAAAGTGGCATTTATTTGTTAAGCTTTCTTTTGAGCCACTCAAGGAGGCACCTTTCTCACTAGAGTTGATTCAGCTGAAGAAAATCCCTTTATGTACATAAGGCAGAGCAACATCCTTATGTACTTTAACTTGAAAATGATCACAGATAGTACCGAATGGAAATCTGAGCTAGAATCCACTGCAGGCATTTGCTTAGACTTACAAGGGTGTATTGTTGAGGGAAAGGTCATATCAGCTACACACCCCTATTTAGCTCATTTTTCAGATTGCGATATGTTTATCCATTTAAAAAAAATACAGTGTTTGCGTAATGGTGTTTAATGCCAGTACTTAGGCCGACGTTTTGCACAGTCAATGTGAATACAATATAGACTTGTTTTGTAACAAGTAATACATGCATTTAAAAGAAATGCAATGAAATCTATACAACATTGCAAAAATGTCACTCCAAAAAATGGTAATGGCCTTGCTGTTGTGGGAGATGCTCATGGGTGTTTTTTAAGTCCAGCATTTATTTGACCATTATGTTAAATTGCCCCCATAAAGCTCCACTTGACACCTCCATCTCTCCTTTCTCTCTCTCTGTAAAGCATTTAAGTGGACCAGAGGGGGCTCATGTAGTCAACAGTCTCAAAATGCCTGCTTTACTTTACAAATAATCTTCATCTAGGCCAAGCCATGTCTGCTTTGTGGAGCAGGAACAAGTTTTCACTAGTGTTAGTGGCAGTAACCCAAATGCGTTCGCAAGAAACTGATGCTTATGCAATATGATTTCAGCTTTCCTGGCACTTGCCTTCTCACCTGCTACCGGTGATTGAAAATGCAAAGCGTATTGTGTCAGTTTGTATACAGCCCATTTGTCTTACAAAGTCGCATCACTCATCTGGAAAAGCTGACCTAAAGTTGAACTGAATCGCAGTGAGAGTGCACTGAGCTTTGCAGAATAAAGAAAGTAATGCAATAATTCTGCAAAAAGGTGATGAATTATGGCTCCTCAACCATTATTTGGGAGGTTACTATGAATTTAAATGGTAGAGATGAGATGTTGAGGTGAGATTTGGAGGGTCTGAAGGGCCCTCAGTAATCCGCGTTAAGTTGCAGGCTCTGAGTGAGGAGGCTGCCTCTGTTCAGACCACCTCTATTCAGTCGCCCTCAGCCCTCAGCGGTAAATGGCAGCTGGAAAATCATGGCAGCGGGATCACGCATGGTGTATTAGCTGCTCTGCCCCAGCTCATCCTGCAGCAGAGACTCGGACCAGAGCTCAGAAAACTCAGACAAAAGCCAGTTCCTCTCAGTGCCTCAGTGCTTCTAACCCCATCCCACAAAGCACATAGATGAGGTAAGCATTAGTACAATTTCTTAATACCAACTTTCAAAAATGCTAGAAAATATTCGCTATTCATCTTTTGGTTCAAGCCTCAAATATACTAAAGGTTCACTGACAATTATAACATATCAGCCTGAATATGTACTTGGTTTGTATACTATTTTATTTGAATACATGTCAAGGTATAGACAAAACACTGTCTATAGCTTTGTTTCTTTTCAGTTCGCCTCCCTTTATTCACTGCATTTTAGTACCACCAAGTTAAACACTTCCTGAAGACTTGAAGGCCACTTCTACTGTAATTTACACCCACACAATTACAGCCGAGTTCTAGTGAAGATATAGTTCGCCTTTGCCCTTTGAGACACAGGCAAAAGTGTATTCGCTGATTAACAGTGAGGAGAGTCACAGCTTCTAAACCCTGCCAGAGTGTCGCACTTTCCTGAGCCTCTTTATGGAAATTAACTGCAAAACACGGCCAATTAGAAGTGTGTTATTTAGAACGACTTTCCCCTCTTTCCCCCTGTCTGAATAATAACATGTCATGATACCCAATGCCTCTATGGCAAATTAATATGATGTTGGACTTTGGCCAACTCTAAGAGCCCAGCTAACTGATAGGGGAAAGTTAGACACGTGGCATTGTAAGAGCACAGGCTTATACAGAGTGCAGACAAGGTAAGAAAACATAAGGCATTTAATCGGATTTCCTATTAACAGATTCTGTCTTACATAAAATGGTGAAGAGCTACTATAATTAAAAGAGAAATTTTCTTCAACAACATGCAGTCTACAAGAGTTACTGATTTGAAACATTTCAGGTCACTAAGTCTGTAGTTGGGAGCAGAAATTTTCAGTCGATTGGTTTCTTAGAACAAGAAACATGGTGAACGTTCGAGCACAGAAAACTCTTAAATGCAGGAAAACAGTTGGGAATTAGGCATCTGTAAAAAAAAGGTTCCTTTCTGAATTGACCTTAGCGTGATACGCTGTCTTAATTTCCTTTTCTTAGGTCAGTGGTGGAGTATAAGCAGGGTGCCGTTGTATTATGGCGAAGGAGAGTGCTCGTTCTATAGGCTAGAATACACTGTGGAAGTTGCAAAGGGCAGAGTCTCTAGGAAATCTACTCTTTCTTTGAAAAAATGTCACAGGAGAGATAGGAAGATTGGCACCACAAAGGACCTAAAATAGCACAGGCTGCTACGCGTTGTCAAATGAGATTTGGACTTAGACGCTGACTTTTGTTCTACAAAGTGTCGGGCTCTGAAAGGGAGATAGGAGCTGGATGAATTGTTTTTTTTTCTTTTTTCCTTGGGTGTTCTATATATATATATATATATATATATATATATATATATATATATACAGTCAACTAATGTATACTCAAGCTTCATGACTCAGTTATTCCATCTATTACCTCCCTTATTTACTTTACTCATGGTTGAAATGATCTGACTGGCATCCGGAGTACAGGGGGAAAAGACATTTCTTCAAAGGTGGATGGCCCAATCGAGAGATTAGAGACCTTCTGCTGGGGTGTCTCCATTCCCATAGTTCCAAATGGACCCAAATTCAGTAGGCCTCATTGACCCTCACCTACCCCAACAAAAGTCTCATATACTTGATACAGATTTTTTCCTTAGCCCACATAATAGGATTAGGAATAATTTCTACAAATTTACAAAAACAAATCACATGACAGGGCTTAGAAATTGTTAATAATTTCTCCATAGCTGATAGATCAAAGCGATAGTGTGACCCTGGTCAAGCATTTTTAATGGAAGGGTTAATCTTCTCAAAGGTGACTATTCAGGAGCAGGAGGTGTGACCAAACGAAGAAGGCGGAGAAAAATCATCCAAGGGTGCTCGGAACTCTGAGAGAAAGCTCGTCTCTGCATCTCTCCTGTTTGGAGCAGGGCAGAGCTCTCTTTAGAAAAATGCAGCAAGAATGGAGGACAAAGGGGAAAGGGGAGAAAAAGGGAAGGACTTTGACATTGGCTCTTGGCCACATCTGAAAAGGTAGACTCCTGTATCACTATGCTGATTTTGGAAATAGCCAGCCTAGCTGGCTCATCCATTATAGATAGAAGAAGAGAGGAGGAGATAGCAGAGAGGCGCGCACATTTCTCAAATCTAAGCATGGCTTACACATTTTTCTATGCCATAGATAAAGTATTCCAGTCCAGAATGTGTGCTTGGTTCTGTGGACGAAACTTTCTTGGCTAGGCTTTAGCTGGGCAACTTCAAACACACATGCTTGTGCAGGACTAATGGGCCTTGAACACCTTCCAATACAGGAGGGAGAGGAGAGAGGGGAGAGACGGCTTCATACAGTAAATGCATTAGCCCTGAGTGGATAAGTAGATTTGGAAGTCTAATCATGACGGCAAGAAAATGGGCCTTTCGGTAATTAAGAATAAATGAAATTGCTTATCAATTAGTAAGTTGCTGCGTACACCATTTGGCAGTGTTCTCAGGGATTAATCAGGGAACTATTGACATTTCATTGTTCCATAATTATCATGCATAAGTTTTATGGTAATTGGCAAATTTTTCACAGAGGAATTACAGTGTCTTGGAAATACCAAGCCATATCAACGCTCTCAAATATAAACATTAATTAATTTCAAAAGCAAAAGGGAGGGGGGGTAGATCAACGGTGGGGCACCAAAAGAACTGACTCAAACAATGGCTGTAAACAACATTAATGTTTTTCTTCCCCTAATGAACTGAATCGGTAATGAGGGAATATCCATCACATTCTTAATAAGGCACAGAAATTTCTGCAGCAACTTACAGTGATAGGGATGTCACCGGAGGTGAAAAGACCAATACGTACACAGAGTATGCTACAATCAGATTCACCATCAGCAACCTAATAATACGGGCTGGGAAACAATTATTCTAATCAGTAAATGGTTATAATGTATCAACAGTTCAAGTACAGCACAAAGCTAAAATGAGCTACAGCGGATAACAGTGGGAATTATGCTGCATGTTAGAAGAAAACAATAGTGTGCATGAACCACATTCAAAGGTAATCCTAGTACTGAGTTTAGGCCTTCAGGACTGACCTTTGTCCTCTTTGTCCGGTTCTGCACAGGCCACAAGGTCATTCTTAGCTCTGTCTCCTCACCTCCTCTCTATGGAACAAGCTGCAGAGATGCAGCAGAGGTCGGCTATATTGAAGTGAGGCTTAATGAGGTAATTAGTCAAAGGCCAGACTGACCCTGGGAGGCTAATACCTGTGAACTTTTTACCCTCCAATCCTGACACATGTCTCTGGAGATGGCAGAGGAAGGCACACTTCAAGCCCTGTTCCCTGCAAGCACCCAAGGGCCAAGCCGCCAATTGTCACAACCGTTACATGCAAGTGTGACATCCTGATCACAGGTAGCGTGCGCTGGCCAATCACCCCAGCGGCATTCAATAACATCCACTGCTCCGTGATGACCTGGTGGGTCATTAGTAACCCTGCAGCTCAAGGCTTCAGCAAGTCAAATGCCAAATGCTTATTTCCTTAGAAGTGTCTTCAAGTTTGAGGGAAATGAATAGAGAGGACAAAGCGAGGCAAGAAAGATTGATATTTTTAAAAAGTCTCTCTCATTTTTTTTTTTTTTATCACAGTGCCGTGACTCGCTGCTTCATTAATCATAGGCTCTGCTGCCTCCAGTACCGAAGTAACTGCATTTGGCTCAATTAAGACACACAAAGACAATAGAAAATGCAGAAGTTGGGCTGGCGAAGCGGCAGCAGCGTTCATCTCCCTGTCATTACTGAGAGAAAAGGAAAAATTAACCCTAACAGCTTCCCTGCTCTCCTCCATTGATCCGAGGCTTTTGTGGTGTCCCCAGAGTGTGGCAGACAATTACAGATATTATTACATCTGCATTGATTTTTTTAGGAGAGCCCAGTGTCTCAAAGCAATTAAAAAAATTACAGTTCGGAAGTAGGCCAATTAAAATGGCCACGGGTCCTGCTGGGGGGCTGCTTGCCTCGACTGTCAGAATGTCACAATGTTCTCACTTGGCAGTTTTTAGACCAGTCGGGGCATGGGCGCGCGCACACACACACACACACACACACACACACACACACACACACACACACACACACACACAGTCTAAAGCTGAGGTTTATTAGGTATCCACTGGGTATGCAGCACAGAGCTAGCCCTCATATGCTGGCAGCACTAGAATGAGCATTTACAGTTTAATGGGCAAGGCTTAAGACACATAAAAACATCCACTAAATTCTGGCTGGACAAACAGCAAGAATCAATCACAGCACATTTTTAAAAGAAATTCAATTACAATTCTCTCTGTTAAAATGATCACTACAGCATCATTGTAGGTGAAAATTCCCGTTTTGACCTTATTTACACTGGTCAGGATCATGATGGGGTCGGGATCATCTCCCAAAAATCACTGGGCACAGTTGAATGTACAGAGTCCCAGGATCACTGTATATAGTGTTAAAAAGAAGTCCAGGTGGGTGCTGGGTTGGCACAGAGGTCTAACATGTTAGTCGACCACTGGCGTGGTGACCCGGGTTCAAATCCTGGAGGTTCCTTATGACTGGTTCAGCATCACATACAGGCACAATTGGCTGTGTCTGAAGGACAGGAGGATCATGTTAGACACTGCAACAGCGAAGCATACAGACACTGCAATGGACAGGCAACCCGTTCAGGGAACACTTACACCTACGCCATGTGTGCTCAGAGACAGGGGCAATTCCCATGAGCCTCACCAGGACAACAAATGAAACAAACAAAAAGTCTATATGCATAGTAGTATTCAAAAGTCTTTGGTTGCCTAGATTTTCTTTGTTTTCTATACTAGTGCATCAGTGGAACTTAACAGACATAACACATAAACTCGAATAGGTAGAGAACTGTGAATTATACAGACCCAAATCAGAAAAGTTGAGATAGTATGGAAAAAAACAAAAACCAGCCAACCAACCAAACAAAAAAAATGCAGTTTTTACATTTACTTTAATTTTTATATAATCAGACAGTACTAATTCAAGATATGTTATGTTTTGTCTGATACACTTAATTTCATTTGTTAATAAACATCTATTCTTGCATGTCAGGCCTGCAACACATTCCAAAAAAAAGTTTGGATTGGGGCAATTTAGGGCTAGTAATGAGGTAAAAAAACGAAAAAACAAAAGAAAAAAATACAAATAATGATGTGATTTCAAACAGGTAATGTCAACAGGTGATTAAAATCATGATTTGGTTCAAAAGCAGTGTTCAGGGTCTTTGAGTTTTTAAACGTTTCAATAAGTTTCTCATGCATTTGTTGGCAAAGGGATTTACATGTTTCATAACTAACTTTTTCTGATTTTTCTTGTTTTGCATTGTCTTGTTGAAAACTGCATGGATGTCCCTGGAAAAGATATCTACATGAAGGCAGCTTATGTTGCTCTAAAATCTCAATGTACTTTTCTGCATTTCTTTCTAAAAGAACCTTGAATACTGAGTCATCTGACCACAATACACGTTTCCGCTGTGTGATGGTCCATCCCAGATGCCTCATAGTCCAGAGAAGTCAACGCCGCTTCTGGACATGGTTAACATAAAGCTTATTTTTGCACAGAAACATTTGAAGTGGCATTTGTGAATGTAACTCTGTATTGTAGTGCTTTACAAAGGTTTCCAAAAGTAATTCCATGCCCATGTGGTTCTATCAGCTATTGATGAATGACGGTTCTTGATACAGTGCCGTCTGAGGGATCGGAGATGCCCTTGCCCTTTACGGAGTGAAATTCCTCCAGACTCCTTGAATCAGGTAATGACATTTTGCACTGTAAAGGGAGAAATATGTAAATCCCTCCTAATGTTTCTTTGAGGAACATTGTTGTTAAATATTTCATTAATTTTCTCATGCATTTGTTGACCAACTGGAGATCCTCAGCCCGTCTTTGCTCCCCAAAGATTCAACCATTTGTGGATGCTGCTTTTGTACCAAATCATGATTACAATCACCTGTTGGAAATCTCATCATTACTATTCAAAATTGCAGGAATGGATGCTTATTAACAAATGAAATGAAATCATCCTGACAAAACGTTACATATCTTGGCTTCATACTGTCTGCAAAAGAAATACAAGTCAAAGTCAATCTGAGACAAACCCTATATTTTTAATTTGCATTTTCCATACCATCCCAATTTTTTCTGATCTGAGGTTGTATTTTAAAAATTATTTGCTAGCTGATTTTTCTGACACATACCTCAGACATTTCCTGCATATGACACTGTGTTTGAACTTTGCAGTGTGTAACGACAGCATCTTTCACTCCTTCAACTGGAACAGAAACGCTGCCATTTCTCACAAAAAAACAATGCAAATTTGCTCAGTGAGAGGCACATTTAATAGGATGTACAATTCTACAAATGAATACACATGACTGTACCTAGCATTGCACGCAACCACTAACGCACACACTACACACCTTCCTCTGTTGCAATCTCTTTCCTGCACTCGGACTACGGACCTGTTTCCTCTTGGGAGAAGTGGCCTCTACGCTGGTCATGCTGCCAGCCTTCCTGAGTTCCAGGGAAGAGGAAAAGGGAATACTAATTACTGCTGAGGAATTGCATTGGACTGGAAGAAGATAAGGAATGAACATGATGTGACTGTGGGCCAGTGTCCATTAACTATGCAGATCTAGTCCAGGGCCTTGTTTCCTACCGGCAGTATCAGCTGCAGACAGGAACACACCACTTCATTGTTAACAACAGCACAAATACATGGAGCCTTTGCTTCTGCTGAATGCTCTGCTCTTGTTTCACCCAGGACCCATATAAGCCTGGATTTTGATTTCAAGTCTTTCGTGGGATAATTTTTCTCACCCATGTCTGCTGTATTCTTAAAATATTCAAGCACAAAAACCAAAAGCAGAATATGTCTCAAAGCGCCACGGTTTTGAAAATAAACAACAAATATAAATGTCGAAGAGTGCGGTTGTCATTATTCATGTGCTTGTGTTTGATGTTTGGAAAAATGCAGTGTATCTTTAATCCACAAAGAATCCAAATATGTTTATTTATTCCCGGATTAAATACTCACAATGGAGAACTTTCATAAGAATACAAGCCTAACCAAAATGCACAGCTAAAGCGTAAGCTGCATACATTTCATTAGCTCAGAAAGCTGAAAGGTGTTACTCTTTATCTATGTGCACGCTGATAAATAGCCTCCGCTTGGATTACAGTTAAAAGGTTTCAGAGGGGAACATAATCCATGGAATTCAACAGGAGCCAACAACAATCTCACAAAAAAGGGGAAAAAAGTTTTCAACACAGGAACACAATGCAATGCATGATTAGAGGGAACCACATTCTATAAATCATCAAAGGGAAAGTGGCTCAGAGTTCCTCTGCTACACTCGGCTTCAATTTTCTGTTAGGTAGTCGCTACTATTTCTAGAACCTCCAACTATAGCAAGAGACAAGGAGGCTAATTAAATAAATAGGCATGTTTTGATCATTTTTACTTGGCATTCTCAGCAGGCCTTTGCCATAAATCAGTTTCTGACTACTTCCCTGTTTCAGAAAACAAGACAAAGCAAGCACACAAAACTGTGCAGTAAATCAGATATTTAAATTATGTATTTGTCATGTATTTCAGATGCCGTGTAGAACGGCATTTTTATCACGATATACCCCAAAATGACTGTAGAAGAATTCAGAGTAGCCACTGTGAACTTCAGTAATAAATGTACTCAAAAAATCCTGTCTTACTGTACTCTTAGGATACAGAGATTCCAGAGAAACACAATGTTTTGAATTAATGTCTTCAGCTGTGAAAGCAAAGTGTTTTAAATAAGAAAATATATGCACATTACCTAACCATTATTAAGACTTCTTAATCACAGTAGACAGACAGACCAAAAACACAGAGAATGATGAATACAGACGGAAACACAGGTAGACAGACAGACAGGCAGATACAGGAAATACAGATACAGATGAATATAAATAAAAAAGAAAAAGGCAGCAACAAACAAGTCTATGTCTAAGTTCATTGCGAGTAAAACGTTCAAGTGTGCTGAAAGTAAAATTCCTGAACATATGGGAGCAAAACTGGGAAGCCGGTTTTTACATGGGTCAGGCGATGGAGGATAAGAGGCACTCTAAAGACAGACAATGTGTGAGATTGTTATGCAAATCATTTACTCATGGACACACCATGCCACTTGCATTAAGAGGACTGTTGCATCAAGAGGCAGTGCTTGGGGGTCTCCATTTTCCGTGGCTGCTTAGGACTTTTTGTGCTCTCTAAATCCCGTGAGAAGAAAGCTGCATGGACTGGGATTGAACTGCTAACTCTAGTTATAGTATCAGAGGCCTGATTGGAATGCAATAGCAAAACAAATTGCAGAGCCATTCGGTCAGGATGGACAATAAACAAGAAATGTAGAGTTTCAGACTCACAGCATTACCCATGATGGAAAAAAACACTGAAAGAATCCTGATATACAAAGCATTTGCATGAGCAGGAGAAGCTCAGTATCAGAACTTGTTTTGCTGTTGACCTGGTGTCAGGGCGACATTACTAAGCAGATCAGCATGAGAGGTATAGGAGTCAGTGAATGTGGTATACATGCTCACCAGCCATTTTATTACACCTGTTCAACTGCTTGTTAACGCAAGTGTCTAATCAGCCAATCACATCGCAGCAACTCGATGTATTTAAGAATGTAGACATGGTCAAGATGACCTGCTGAAGTTCAAACCGAGTATCAGAATCCAGATGAAAGGTGATTTGAGTGACTTTGAACACGGCATGGTTGTTGGTGCTAGACGGGCTGGTCTGAGTGTTTCAGAAACTGCTGATCTACTGGGAATTCTAGAGTTTACAGAGAATGGTGTGAAAAAGAGAAAATATCCAGTGAGCAGAAGTTCTCTGATGGATGATAGAAGATTGAAAACCGTTGCCTGGTCTGATGAGTCTCGATTTCTGCTGCGATTTTCAGATGGTAGGGTCAGAATTTGGCATAAACAACATGAAACAACATGAAAGCATGAATCCATTCTGCCTTATATCTACGGTTCAGGATGGTGGTGGTGGTGTAATGTCGTGGGGGAAATTTTCGCGGCACACTTTGGGCCCCTTGATACCAAATGTGCAACGGTTAAACTCCACAGCCTAGCTGAGTATTGTTGCTGACCATGTCTATCCCTTTATGACCACAGTGTACAATCTTCTGGTGGCTGCTTCCATCACGATAACTCTCAACGTCACATAGTTCAGAATGTCTCAAGCTGGTTTATTGAACATGACAGTGAGTTCACTGCACTCATCAGATCAGATCATCAGATCTCGATCCAACAGAGTACATTTGGGATGTGGTGGAACAGGAGATTCGCATCATGGATGTGCAGCCGACAAATCTGGAGCAACTGTTTAATGATCTCATGTCAGTGTGGACCAAAATCTCTGAGGAATGTTTCCAGTACCTTCTTGAATCTATGCCTCTAAGAATGAAGGAAGTTCTGAAAGCAAAACGGTGCACCTAATAACGTATATGTACATTATTTTTTACAACTTCTGTACTTCACTTCATATAAAATATTTATTAAAACAGGCATCTGCCATATTTTAAAGCCACTAAACAGTGCTTGTCAATATGCATTAGATTGCTTTCAGACAAGCTGCATAACTAATAGTTTTAAACTGTTTCTGTGACAGTGAGTCTTGAGACTTTTCAAAAAACAGTAACTGACCAAATGAAAACCAGTCACAATACCTTCTATTAATTATGTCTTAAATATGACAGGATTATTGTATTCTCATCAGAGCTCGAGGAGCTTAATAATGAATCAAAATCCTAAAAACGTTGAAGCATCCACAGTACAGTGCAAAATTATTGTGCCGCAGGAAACCTCAGTACCTGTATTGAACCACATGTACACGAGGGGGACATGCAAACTCCACACAGATGGAGTACGTCTTCAGGATCGAATCTCTGGAGCTGTGTGGCAACTAAGCTAACCGCTTATCCATGTGGTGCCTGTAAAGAATTAATGGAACAGGAGGAAAGTGCTCTTCAGCACCATCACATGAATTTTAAAGCCTGTAAAACATGATGTGCATGTGATGGGCTGACTAAAGGTAATTATAGATGGGTCAAGGCCAATAAGGCAAAGAGGTCACACAGACTCCAGCCACAGACCTTATTCTCACACACACACACATGTATATATATATATATATATATATATATATATATATATACACACTACTGTACATGAAGTCAATTTACATTATTTTGTCATTCACAAGGACAGCCATTTATTTCAAAAGTAAGCAAATGTGCATCCATAAGCACACAAGTTTGTTGCAAAATACTACCCTGCTGACCCGGACCACTATTCACCCTGACAAGAAACCATGATGAGCCACACCCAGGCTCTGGGATTGCAAATGGACCACTCTCACACTATTTGCTCATGCTTTGATAGGCAGCCCTAGATCCCCTTAGCATTATCAGAAAGCATCCTGGACCCAGTCTAAATTAAAGCGCAATAACAATAACCTGCCAAGTCACACCAGCATGTCAGGACTAATGTGTTTTCCAAAATATAGGGTTTGCCCTTTTGTCCCAGTAAAAATGTGCATATTTACATGGGCAAGCATAACTGGTGGCTAGAGGAAGAGAAGCCATTATAGGAATAAAGAGAGGTTCTGCCTCACGCTCTGACTTCACACACCAATGGAGCACATCAAATTGGTTCTTGTTCTGTGGTTAGATGCATACACGAGGAAGCTCGCTCTTTCGAGAACAGGGTGTCAGCAGACTCACACCTAGCTGGAGAGAGAGGAGAGAGGGGAGAGATGGGAGAGAGAGAGAGTAGGGAGAGATTCATAGTGAGAGATGCACCTGAGAACACACACACATACACACACAGTTCCACCTTCACACTAAGGAAACTTTTTTAAATTTTGTTACGCTATTTTAAATATTATAAGTATATCACACATTACTACTTCTTTGTTAATACCCCTTTGTCATTTGTATATAAATTGTCTTGTACTTTGGCTATATTGTACCCACAGTAACAGTCATGCCAATAAAGCTCATTGAATTGAATTGAAAGATACTTTCCTTTGTTCGAATTTATTTGATTATTTTCTATTTTATTTTACATACTGTAATATCCCTTAAAAATAACATCTTATTCCAACCTTTTCATTTTTATTTCCGTTATTAATATTATTATTGAATTTTAATTTGATCTTATTTCTTTTTGACTATATGTAGTGTTTGTTTTCTGTAGTATTTATATTTGTCATGCCAATAAAGCAACTTTTAAGGATAAAGAATCTTCAATCTCAAGAAAGGAAAAGGGAACCCAAACTCTTTGGAGGGAAATCACAGGGGTGCAGTGTGCCCTTCTAATAACGTAAACGATTGTTTCTTACTTCACACTATTATTGCCCAAGTTATGCACCAGATACACCAAGATGTCAATGCACTGAGAAAAGGAAAATAAACAATAATGATGTAATATGAAAATAATGTATGTTTCTGGATGGCTCGGTGGGTAGCATCGCCGCCTCACAGCAAGAAGGTCCTGGGTTCAATCCCAGGGTGGAGCGGCCTGGGTCCTTTCTGTGTGAGGTCTGCATGTCCTCCCCGTGTTAACTCCGGGCACCCTGGTTTCCTCCCACAGTCCAAAGACATGCATGTTAGGTTAATTGACTACACTAAATTGGCCTGATCTCTGGCAACAGACGAAGTGACGTGTCGGCTGGAGTATTGTTGGTCGTATTGAGTGGCAGTGGGCGGATAATGATAAATGATATATATAATGAAAATGATAAAGAGTAGAAAAATGAGCACTTTACAACTGTAAAGTCACGTATGACGAATAAGGTGTGTAGCTGTCTGCCAGCACGCAGCAGGATGAACCAGCATGCAGAGAGCTGAACTAGCGTGCAGCCAGATGAGTTGGTAAGAGAGCAGCTAAAGCACGAGTGTGCACTGGCGTGAGCTCCATGCACTTGCATAGTGATTAGACACGGGCTGGATCTGCGCTCTGCTGTGCATGGATCACAGGATAGTTGGAGATGTCCCAGCACAGTGGCTGAGAATGGGATGACATGAGTGCAGTACTGTACTGTACACTACATTATTCCATATAGATTTGCTATATAATATGTGTTATATGACTGTATATATATATATATCGCATTACACACAATTTCACAACACGTATTGTGGAAGTGACACATGCCTGTCCTCGAACAAAAGGGCCCAGTTCAAACAGCCCCAGATCACATTTCTACCTACATCAAACTTTAAAGCTGGCACTTGGCATGAGTCTCCTGGCAAGTCTCAAACTCAAATCAGATTGTCAGGTGGCAAAGCATGATTTGTCATTGAAGAGACCTTCAGAATCCAATCTTTGCCATTGGCATGGTGAGATCTTGATGTGTGGCATCAATCAATCCGAGAAACTCCTCATAAGCAGGTTTTGTGCTGTCAAATTACATAAACTATTGTTTTAGCAACGGAATAATAATAACCATATATAATTACTTCTCAGTCTGTTTAAAAAATACAACACAACAAAAATACAGAAACTTTGTATGTAGTGTGACCTTCCCTTACACTTGGGACAACAAGTCGAATAAGTTTGATAGGGAATCTTTTTGGATGGATAGCAGGCAAGAAACCACTATTTTGGAAGAGGAACAGGATGAAACAGCTAAGATATGCTAAGGCTCACAAAGATTGGAATGAAAATCAGTGGAAAAGAGGACTCCATAGTGACAAATCCTTGGGCAAGGAAGGTCATCTACAATATGTTATATATGGTCATTACACCACTGCTAAAACAACAAATCGAATGGTGGCCTAAGACTGTTGCAAGGTACTGTATGTTTCCACATACATTTGGCCATGTAGGGTATTCTATCTGACGTGATTAAACAGGGGAAGTGCCACTGGACCGACACTAGCCTATGGACCAGAAGGTTGAGGGTTTAAGGCTACTGTAGGGCCCTTGAGGCTCATAGACTGTATCTTCTAAGACTGCTAGTGTCAGTAGATTGTCAGTTGTAAGGGGCTCTGGATAATGGCATTTGCTAAATGCTGTAAATGTAAATTAGTAATGGACATTTAATCAGTGTAGAGGTGAACTTCAGCATCCTGTAAATTTTGCAACAGAAGGTCAGTCTGTGTTGTGCTAGAATATTCTCTGAACCAGATGAGTTCCCAGTAGATATATGGAAACACCATAAAGTTTATACTGCACAGCTTTGCTTTTCATGGTCACATTTATTTTATAAAATGCCATGCACTCTGTCCATCTACAAGCAGCATGAGGACAGTGGATAAGACATGATAATGATGCCAGACATTTCTCGAACCTAATCTGAATATATTTCCCTCAAGGTACTAAATTCGCTAAAACGCCTGACTTCTCCACTTTTAAGATGCTCTAAGAAAAGAGTGATACCTCCTCCATGACTGGGGTACAATATGGGTACAATATGGGCCGAGTGCTGTAAAGAAAATGTGCTTCATAGTTAATTAATGAAAGGATAAATTGAATTCTGTAGCTTTCACCTTAGGAAATGTAAGATAACCGAGCACAACCTAGTTCATCGTAATGACTGCTGCCAACTATATGATGCTGAATGCCCTCAAGGGAATATCTATAGCAAAGAAAAACGTGGGTAAGTGAAAGAAATGTAATATGAACACGTCAGTTTCTCACAGGAATTAGTTCAATTCATTACAGGTGCTACTTTCACAAAAGGGGGCAGATACGAGATGGATGGTGGTCTGCAAATGGACCTGTCACTATCAGGAAAATGCATACGAGGCAAGAAATGGATTCAGTTCAATGATTAACAGAGATGGTCACATTCCTGTTTAAAATATGGGATAAATGTAATTTGTTCGGTTCTTGCATTTTGCACTTCTTTTTAATTGCTTCTATATCTATGTACGGTTTATGGCTTTACATAATTCTCGAATTCCTTGAACTTTTCGATTTGTCTTATTTAGTTTTTAACTATGTAAAAGACTTTGAATTGCTGCTGTATATGAAATGTGCTATCCCTTAAGATGTTTAAACAGCAAAAAAGTGAAGTAAGTGTGTGTGTGTGTGGCCTGCATTACAACCATGCAGGTGTATGATCCATCTACAGCTGCACAGCAGACTAACGTCAGCCGGTTTTCCACTTAAACTCAGACTCTGTGCGTCTGGCCAACCATGCTGTTGGCATTGTCTTGGATTTTGACGTTTTTAAGGAGGGCCTCCTGTAGGCTTGCTGCTCGAACTTGAAAATAAAATGGGGAGCGAGAGAGAGAAAATGGCAGAGTGGTGCAGCTAAAAGCTGCATTTTCCCTCTCAGACATGCTTTCTTAAAGGTTCCTTTTTCCTTTTTCCCCCTCTCTTTCTTCTCGAAGCTCCTTTTCATCTCACTTCACTGACACAAATCTTATGCCACTACTTTTGTTTAACGTAGGCCATTAATGAAGAGCTCTCCAGCTAAATACGTCTTTATTCTGCTATTAACTGTGGCGCTCGAAGTAGGCACTGAAGAGGGAGGGAGTCTGAGACCCTTCAAAGTCGAGGCATTTAGAGGCACTTTCCCATCAATCAGGCCCTGTGTCCAGTAAGTGGCGCTTACATTTACATGAAATATTCATAAAGCATTCACTTCTGCCTTCCCCTGCCCTAATCATCACTGTTAGACACCCTTCCACCCCTCAAAAAGCTACAATCATCTCGCCGAGGGGAGGAGAATTACAGGATACATCCTCTTCTTTGTGCGACTGGCCTCCTGGAGGTGGACCGTTTTGTTCTAATAGAAAAAACACAAGCAGCCATCAAAGGTCTTCCTCTCTATGCATGATGTTTCCATACCATTTAAAAATGCATTCTGACATCTCTCTGATCCACACTGAGCTTTACTAGCAGGTGGGAAGGTGTGCAAATGATAAAGATGAGCAAAGTATTGTCATTTTCAATCAAGGTCTTCATGAGAAGAGCACAGCTTCAACAATGCATGTAGAGTTGTCACTGTTACCACCAGCACTGACAATGTATTTCGCATTCGTTATGAGATCAGAGTTTTTCCCGGTACGGATTTGTGGGATTTTGCAGTCACGTGAGTTTGAATTATAGAAATCAGAACGCACCTCTGCAGTATATAGTAGCCAGAAAAGACACAAGTAAAGCATCAAGATGCATTTGCATAGAGATGCATCAGCTTATAAGAAGCTTATAAATGAATTGAATTTATTTTAAATATGCACATGACTATCGAGAGCAACTTCATCTAATCTAATATACATATATAACATTATCGAAGCACAGGCCTCCCTGGAAAATAACTGAAATCCTGTCCTAGTTCCTCATTCATTTGCAATTCCTCTTAAAGCAAATGTTAATCTATCCGAGGCCATAAATCAGTAAAGGGTCCAGCTTAAAAGAATATGTCCTTTACCCCTTTTGCATCCGAATGAGCCGGAGAGCGCCATATAATTTTCCAAACACAACTGAGCTAACATAGATTTATTAGCACAGTTTATATAATTCATATTAGGAATTCATGGACCTGGCAAAAGGGATTAGAGCATTTTATTTCATGCAGGGAGATGATCCTGTCATTAATGTTCGATACTTTCATCATCTTTTAAACCAGAGGAATTTGCCCAGTGACAACCGGCGGCAGACATATCAGGGGTGTGCAGCTGTATTCGTTATCTGCTGGAGCCTCGCTCTGCTCATGCAATGTGGACCAAAGCCCATCAAGCGTGGATTAGGCTGTCAATCAGGAGCCTGCTGCCTATATTGTGCTACAATTTTTCTCAAATGTCACCAAGATCAGAGTAATTTCCTGGCTAATTGCATCTCATCGCTCTTAATGTGGCCCTGTTATATGGTCTGACAGGACTGTGTTCCTGGACTCATGGCTCGGTGAGGGTGACGTCAGAGGGCACCTTTTGTTTTCAGGTGGATACGGATACATCGTCAGCATCTGGCACAGGGAAGGTTCTTTCCATCGCACAAAACACTGTGGACATTCAAACATATTGTGTGACAACCCAAATGATAGACTTTTTTTACTGGAGGATTTAAATAGTTCACTGAATCTGTGTCATAAAAGGTTCAGCTTTGCCATCTGGATATCCCTGCTTACGCAAACAAGGTTAAATACTGTGGATAAATACTGAAATAGTATGTAATTGGCAACAACAATCTGTTGCAAAGTTTGGGTGCAAGATTATATGTGTTAAGAGATTTTCTAAATCAACAGAAAATATGCAGGAACAGATTTTCTTCAAATCTTAATGGGCCGTCAACAAGTCAGTGAAGTTCTGAGGTATTACAAAAACACCAACGGACCATCCGAAAAGGTCCCTTGTGAAATGCTTTTAAAATGTGTGGATTGTCATTGGCAAAACTACGTGATATTTCATTTTGTTTCCTTTTTTAATTTAATCAGGGGTTCCAAATTTTACTGAATTATTTCTAGCATTTCCACCTACAAAGAAAGAGTAATGAATACTATAGCTAGATACATTTAGCAAAGCAGTACTTTCTTTAATATCATGTTAACTAGCTAGCTAAAGTTAGACACTCAGTGTTATTATCAGTCCAGTACCTTGCGACTATATTTAAGTTTGCTCCCTATGGAGGGTGGGTTACCTTTTAGAGTCATTTTAAAAATTAGCACAAACTTTTCTTTTATATTTTTAGATTGATTATATTCTCTATTTTACTCATTCAGCTTCTATGTATTTAAAATATTGTCACAAATACATTATATAGGTAATTTAGTTCATTTCTTATAAATAACATCTAAGATGCCCAAGGTTGGGAAGTTTTGAGTCTTGGTCCTCTCAAGGTTTCTTGGTCTTCAGATTTACTTGGTTTTTCCTTGCCACTGTAACTGTAGACTAGGAATTATAAAGCTGATTTGATACAATGCCTGGTTGTAAAAGTGCTATAGAAATAAATTTCAATATGAATTTATATTATTAATTTCTTAAATATTCTTACAAAAGTTTCTACAGTTATCTAGCAGTTTTGCAAGTCATAAACCAGAAAGGACAGGTAGACTAATGAGGTATTTAGAATTTAGGTTTAATATGAAGAAAACCTTTACTGGATTTCTTCATATTAAACTCTTTTTACTAGTAATTTTTACTAGAATTACCTTTATAATGTTGGGCATATCTTAAATAAGATGAAATCGTACAACATAAAGTGTGTCATTTCTTTTAATCCATAAAAAATAAAACATATGTAGAAAATAAAAAAGGGCATCAGCATTAAATATTATAGTCCTGCTAAATAATAAAGGTAGACCTACTGCCACATCATTTCACATTCTACTCATGAAAAATTGCCAGATATTGCTGTCAAGGTTCAGGGGAAATTCTACAATACATTAAGCAGTTTATAAGTATTGCATTAATCTTCACCAGATTTAACATCTAAATGGCATTCAGGGTGGTTCTGCTTTGTGATTGTAGAAATATGAAAGCATAAGCCCCACTGACTGAGTCTCGAAAGGTTCCTTCTCCATTATAGGTAGCCTAATATAATTTGTACTAGTAATAAACATTAGTGTAGTGCTACATATTTGTGTTGAGTATGCTTAAAGTGAATTTCAACATTAATGAAACAGGAGGGTATTAGCTGACCGAGTTCTAAAATTACAATCAGGTAATGCTGAAAACTCTTCAGGGGTTGAATAATACATCTGCTAACTTGCAGGGGTGTACAGAACGCAAATTAGACAGACTGAGGATTTGAACAGGAAACTGGCTTGGAAGTAGTGCAGTGGGAGCAGCCAAAAAGCAGGTAATAGCCATTTTTTCACATGCACAGTGTTTACCAGATGCCCTCGTCGACAATAGCAGTAAAAGGAGTTTAGCAGTGGATGTAGGAACTTTTAACCACTTATAGCTTAACCACTTATCCAGCCCCATTTTGTTGTAATGGGAAAATTCTGGTCTGCTGGTGAGTGGTGTACACAACTATTCATGAAACTGTGGAAAAACAGATCAAATATCATCCATTGCGAATTGTAAAAGAAAACAAAATTCAATAAGAGACTTTCTCTTTCATTGTCCTTTGCGTGACACTGGCAATATGTACCAGACATTCTGCATTATAAAGTAAGTTTTCTACAATTATTTGAACACCATGTTTCTGATGTTCCAAAAAGGAACTGTATTAATTAAGCCCAGAACAAAATCCTCACACTTTCATCCTGTGATGTCTGTATATGAGCAGTGACTGGCCTCCTCTTTATACCCTACATACTACATATCTGACTGACAACTTTAAAATATTGCTGTCTTTGCATTATCATTGCATTCCAACTACAGAACAACATGGATTTATGGTCATTTGTTAATGTTTTTAATACACTGAGATGACAGACTAGCTTAACTGCTCCATTCGTCCTCCAAAAAGAGCAATGTGGTATGCAACTGTGATGCTGAAAGTTACTTAAATTGTTCTTTTGATTTAGAATGGACATGATATCCAGATAGATCTCAGATTATGATCATGAGTCATGACAGGAGTACTGGTTGGCATGCGAGCAAATGATGCAATTAGAGTTACTGTTCATGGAAAGTGTTTTCTAAGGACGCAACCCTGACCCAGCAGCTTTTTGTTCTGCTTGGTAAATGGAAGAAGACAATTTGTCAATTTTAATGCAGCTGATATAATAGAAGACAATAGTGATACACTTAAAAGGAATTATTTCAGCATGATTAAACAAAACTTTCACTGATGAAACAGTCATTATGCATGGACAGTCATTTTAAGAGATGAATTCACAGTGTCTTTAATCATTAACCTTACACTAGCACAGATGTAGAAATTGTAGTCTCCAGCAATTATTATGTTAATGATTCTGACTCCATTACAGCAAAAAATGCCAAGATCATCTGCAGTGACCGTACGCACATACAAGACATGCAAGTTAAAAAGTTAAAAAGTGACAAAGGCTGCAAGTTATGTAGAGTCCTGAAGACATTTTAACTACTCCTTCAGAAAGGATTCTATTCTGCAAGGGGTGGGGGGTGGGGGTGGGGAGGTGGCGCATAAAGTAAAGTCTAACTGCATTAAGCTCTCTAATTCAGAGTAATTCCAAGTGCAATGTTAAAACAGCTATCTATGAAATACATACATACAGTGGGGCAAAAAAGTATTTAGTCAGCCACTGATTGTGCAAGTTCCCCTACTTAGAAAGATGAGAGAGGTCTGTAATTTTCATCATAGGTACACTTCAACTATGGGAGACAAAATGAGAGACACCTGTCCACAGCCTCAAACAGTCAGACTCCAAACTCAACCATGGCCAAGACCAAAGAGCTGGAAGCTGGAAGCTCTTTTTTTCACCACGAGGAAAATTGTAGACCTGCAGCATGACTCTACAATAGGCAAGCAGGTTGGTGTGAATAAATCAACTGTTGGAGCAATTGTAAGACGTCCAAGACCATTGATAATCTCCCTCGATCTGCGGCTCCATGCAAGATCTCATCCCGTGGGGTCAAAATGATCACGAGAACGGTGAGCAAAAATCCCAGAACTACACGGAGGGACCTGATGAATGACCTGCAGAGAGCTGGGACCAAAGTCACAAAGGCTACCATCAGTAACACACTACGCCAAGAGGGATTCAGATCCTGCAGTGCCAGGCGTGTCCCCCTGCTTAAGCCAGTACATGTCCAGGCCTGTCTGAAGTTTGCCAGAGAGCATATGGATGATCCAGAAGAGGACTGGGAGAATATCATGTGGTCACTCTTTGGTAAAAACTAAAAGGGATAAAAGGGAGGAAAGAACGGGGCCATGTATCATGAGATTTTAAGCCAAAACCTCCTTCCATCAGTGAGAGCATTGAAGATGGAACGTGGCTGGGTCTTCCAGCATGACAATGATCCCAAACACACCGCTCAGGCAACAAAGGAGTGGCTCCGTCAAAAATTTAAAGGTCGTGGAGTGGCCTAGCCAGTCTCCAGACCTCTACTCCATAGAAAATTTGTGGAGGGAGTTGAAAGTCCGTGTTGCTTGGCGACAGCCCCAAAACATCACTGCTCTAGAGGAGATCTGCATGGAGGAATGGGCAAAAATACCAGCTACAGTGTGTGCAAACCTGGTGAAGACTTACAGGAAACGTTTGACCTCTGTCATTCCCAACAAAGGTTATGTTACAAAGTATTGAGTTGAACTTTTGTTATTGACCAAATACTTATTTTCCACCATAATTTACAATTCAATTCTTTAAAAATCCTACAATGTGCCTAAATACTTTTTGCCCCACTGTGCGCACGCACGCACGCACGCACACACATTCCTTCGTCATAAGTCTAAATACTCACCTCTTCAATCTAGACCTAGGATAATGTCTCTTCTATCTAAATGTGAATGTAAATGTACAGTGGTGTATGAAAGTTTATGAACCCTTTAGAATGGTCTGTATTTCTGTATAAATTATGCAATCCTAAAAAGTAGATAAAGAGAAGCCATTTAAGCAACGGAGACAAAAATATTATACTGGGTTATTTATTTAGACGAAATTAATTAAATGTTACAATGTAAGAGCAACGGTATGTGAATCTCCAGAATTAGCAGTTAATTTGAAGGTGAAATCAGAGTCAGGTGTTTTCAATCACTGGGTTGATAATCAGGTGTGAGTGAACACCCTGATGTATTTAAAGAACAGGGACCTATTAAGTCAGATCTTCATAAAACGTCTGTGGAAGTGCAGAATGGTACAAACAAGGGAGAAAAAGAGTTGTTGATGGTCATCAGTCAGAAATGGTTACAATACCATATCTAAAGAGTGTGGATGCCAATAATCCACAAGACCATTGTTACCCTCCCCAGGAGTAATCAACCAACAAAGATTATATAATTGGTATATACTATATAGACTGGTTCACATTCACTCATTGAATCTCTGTTTAATCTGGCTGATCTTCCATCTTAAAAGTCTATCCGTGTTTTTTTGGCTTTCATCAAACAAGAGTGTCAGGTCAGTGTCAGTATTTTAAAAGCATTTTAAATGTTATGGCTTTCCTTTAGACAGGATTGTAACAGTACATTACTTGAATATCTATAATTATTGTGACATTTTTCATTAAATTAAAAATGGTATAGCATGTGTTTTACTGTTTAGGATTCGGGTGGATGGTAGCGTTCCATTTGTGTTTTCAGGGGTATCCCTCTCGCATTTTCTTTATGTTTACATTACAGTAGCCTAAGAAGACTATGTGACTATGGCAACATCCAGCCAACGTCATACCTATATTGCAAAATGTCAACGTAAAGATCCTGCAAAACATCTTTTGGTGCATCACTATAACAGCCTTTGATTTTGTACCATGGGGTGCAAACATGTGTAAAACTTAATGTTTATTTGATGCAGTTAAATGTGCTCATTTGCATTAGGTGTTGCGGAATAATAATCAGTTATTGCAGTGATATAGGTAATGTATCTGTTACATTTAACGTAATATTACAAATTCATGTAATATATTCATTCTACATATTTTATATACAATTACAATATATATAAACTCAATTATTAAAGGACAGTTTATAATCTGTGATTAAGACAGTGAACTATTGATACACGTTGCAATGTAGCTCGAAAGCCGTATTCAAGAGATCGCTATAAAACTGTCATCAAACAATGTTAGATTGTAGGAATCCGACATGAAAGTCCCTTATTAATTGACCAGTATTAATGCTTATGTTAGGGAACAGAGCAGAATGAGAATGAGCGACTATAATTTCCAATAAGAGCTCAGGCAGGAGTTGTATTCTCTGGCAAAATGGCTGCATAATTGGAGCCATCCATGACACAAGGAACACACTGTGGCTGCTGTTTCTGCATGCTGCCTAGAGACTCTAATTACTAGGTTTTCAGCAGGGAGGTAAGGGAAAAAAGCAGTAGGGAGAAGGCTTCTGGTGCCTCACGATTCTGTCAGCTGACGGGTTGTTCTGTTGCGAGTGCAGGAGGCTGGCCCAGAATCCCTAGAGTGAGTTTGGATAGACCCCAGCACTGGTCATATCAACAAATCCTAATCAAAAGCCTGCAATTGTCAGCTGTCATAGACTTTTTTGCAATCTTTGATACCTCACCTTCCACTCTCAGAGTCCCCCCCCATCCCCACCTCGCAAACACAGGAACAGATACACATACTGTAGTCATTTCTGCACACAAGCGCACAAACAGATGCATCCACAGCCCTGGATCTAACTGGATTTCCCTATTGCAGGCAGTAATGCAGTCTGTTTTAGGCTCATGTCTTTAATTAGTTCAGTGTTGTTCAAAGCAGAAAACCAGATGTAATTTTAGTGTAGAAATATTACACCGGGACATATTTAAAATGCAGTTAAAACGTCTGCACAGTATAAAGAAAAGTAAGAAAAGTTTAACAGCTGTCAAAGAGCCACTAAGTTTCAGAGCAGGATGGAGGTCACACTAGCACTTTTTTGGGGGACTGTGGCTAGTAGCTGCGAGTTGTGCAAAGCAGCTTACATCTGACCTTTGAAATGGTAAAACAGTCATTGCAAAGATGCTTAATGTGCTTTGCTTCAGTGTAAAATGAATTAGTTGGCTTATTAAGTTCAGCCAGAAACAAACAGTACCTTTTGTTGTGTCCAGTTGTCTTTTAGTACAATCGGGCTTCATTCAGGCTAGACATGAAGACAGCATGGCTTTGATCGTCCGACTGTTTCTAAGTAGCTTTAATGGCTTTTAAAAGACTTCAATTGTAAAAGAGGGAGGGATAAAATGCATGATGGTTCACAGACATGTTGAAAACGAAGGGCATTCCTGCACCGCCAGTGAGTACACACTAGTTGCGAATGAAAAGATGGAATACAAATGCAGATTAGAGGCAGGTTAAAAGTTTCATCTCTCTCCGCAAGCCTCAATCAGCCTGCATCTATTTACAAGGCTCTGTCCACAGGGTATAAACAAAGAAAACCTCTAAAGCATGCTGCTTACACAGACACAGGCAGCCCCTGGAAACCAAGCCAGTTCCTAATAGTGAGCAGAATATAAAGAAACCTAAGAAGGAAAGACAGATACACGTATGTACAGGGTGGCCATAATATATATAAGCATTCATTACAACAAGGGCACACCCCTAAATCATGTACATATATGTATTTGCATTGTATTTGTGTGCTTAAGAGATGAATGTCTATATAATTCATCTCAACCAATTCAGCAGGGATGCCTTGATTACTTTGGATGTAATTTCTTGTACAGAAAGCACTTTATTTGATCCAGTAATCCTTTGGAATTGACCTTTGCAATTGGAAGCACCGGCTTTATTAACAAATAACTATTATTTATCCCCGTGTTCGCCAAGGTTTATTTTGGGCTATTTAGCTTGATGAACCTCACTAACATTGTTAATTAAGCTGGTTGATATTGTAGGATGCTGGATACCTACCTGTAATTATAGCACTGTAATGAGCTGCAGTGGATGAGGGAAGAGAGGAGATGAGAGGTCAGCAAAACGCAACCAAGCATTGGTGTTTTAATAGACACTTAAATAGTGTTAATTAAGCTCAAAGTAATGGACAAGTGCCCTGGAAATTGCCCTGCCATCTATGCCCTGGAAAATCCTCCGGAATTGTAAGTGGAAATTTACGAGCAGGGGCCAATGTTACCAAATGGTTTGCTTGTGCTGTTTTTTCAGTTGCCGCTTTGCCCAGAGGATAAATTCCGCATTGGTACCTTGTTAACTGGGAAGAAGCTGGCAACTTTTCAGCACCTGAATTGGCAGATGCTGGTGGGCAAAATGGTGAATGCCTCATTTATGTAGTAGCCCCAAGGAAACAGAAATCCCCAGAAGTTAGCGTTAACTCACGTCTATAAATCATATTGTGTTCGATTATGGTAATTGATAAAATGTGCAGGTAGTTCAGATGATCTTTAATTGATCTGCTTTACTGTGTACATTAAATGAACATATTATTATATCTCAAATGTATTGCTCCAATATTTCAAACAGATGTTGACCAAATTCAATAAAATTGTGCTTTATTATATTACACTCTAAAATAAATGCTGGAAAAAAAATACAACCCAGTTGCAGGTTCTGCTTGCTGAATCAGGTAATTGGGTTTGTGCGACCCAAAATGCATAAATCCTTAACCTAGTGGCAGTGGATTTAGGATGTGGAACTCAAAGGCCAGACAAAGTTTCATTTTATGTAATTTTACACAGTGCCTGGGGAAACGACCGGTGATCAGAAGTCTCAACTGATATATTGCTGCAACAGTAATAAAATGACCTTTTGTTAGTTTTAGCTTTTGTTTTGATTTTGAAAAGTTTATAAAACATTGACACAATGACATTAGATTGCACTAAAAGGAGCGCTGATTTTAACTTGTGGGACTTGTCAGTAGCTTTTTGGCTATTTTACAAGTTTTCTTGTTTATTTCGGCTGATATTAAATTATATATTTTGAATAGTTCTTGTAGTGTCTGTATGTAGGTTTACAAAGTGTTAAAGTGATGTTACTCAATATAATAATAAGATATATAATGAATTAAAGTAAAACAGTTCATCCTATTTTACCCCTGCTTATCCTGGCCAGGGTCACATTGGAGGATGTGAAGTGTAACCCAATTCACTGGGCAGAGGTTCCATATATAGACCAAACAACCTCACTGCAATGCTGAAAATGCTGAAAACATGATTATAATACTAGCATCTACACAGCATCTGAAGCCTAACAATATCACTCCCTCCAGAAAATATACAACACCATGGTTCTTCAGTTACAAGCACACATTAATGATAGCACACTGTAGAACCAAAATATAAATGTACACACATTGGAATATAAACTTGAATAAACCTTACTGGCCGCCTTGAAGAAACACTAATTTCCAGAACAAGTAATGCAGTGTCGTAATTTAAACATTTTAAACCTGTAAGCAGGTAAATCCAGCCGGTGCTACTAGTGAGAAATCACATCGGTCAAACGGTGCTCGGCACTTCTAGGTTTAAGTATGTGAAGCTGGGACAATGCTTGTAGTCCTAAGTAGAGTATAAGCTAAATCCCATTTTAGGGGCTGCATCCTTTGGAGGGTGCATTTGAAGACCAATTGCGTCATAGCGGCGCGCCTAGGCTGTCCCATTTCGAATGCTACTTCGTATGCGGCCGACAAATGTGGCCTTCGATTCCCTGAAAAAGAAGGATACATCCGATGTATCCTTCCCGACCTAACATATCTCGAGTTATATTGTGCGTGAGGGGAACTTAAGGACATTGGAACAGTTGGCTGAGGAATATACATTATTTAAATGTAAGGATTTTACATTTTTGTAAAGCAATGCATTTTTTTTTTTTTATCTCTGTCGGTATGACTCCCATGAAAACAAATCCTTAGACTGACACAATAGTGTAGCTTAAGCTATGTTACATAATGAATTTACCTGCATAAGGATGCAGGTAATCTTTCTTTGGAATCTTTTTGTTATCTTTCTTTGGAATTTCCTTCAAGAATCACCACATCGCTCAGATTCTGTGTCCCACACAAGTTATCATGTGGAAGCTGCTAAACTTCTTCCCGGGTGAGTTTGATGATCCTAATCCCCTGCTGGAGCTGGTTCACACAGTGCTGGATTTCTTAACACCTATCCATTCGTCACATGGTGCTTCTCACACAGGATTATTATGATTTCTTGATTTGGCCATTGTATATTGGTGTGATAACAGTCATTATATTACCTGTGAGCAGATCAAGGTGCTTGTTAAGGAGCCTGATGCCCAGTTTTCATTGAAAAACAAACACTTCAGGATAATGTGCTGGGAGAGACCTAAGATCCAGGATTAACCACGTGAATATGCACTGTACATGCTTGAGAATTTTAATAATGCATGATGCCTATTATATTAAAATAGCAAAATGAATGTAAGCTACAACAATCACGCTAGAAAACTGTAGTAATATTATACACTATTATACACTCTATTATCTACACATCCTCCTATCTACATTCACTGTCCATATTAACTGTTCCAACCAAACCAACCAAAATGTTCAGCAACCAGCATCCTGTAGGCAGCCTCCTATGAGCACTGATGAAGGATTAGAGGATGAGAGGATGACTAACACTTACTAACACTAACACTAGTGCCACTGCAGTGCTAAGAAAGTTCCACCACCCAAATAGGACCTGATCTGCGGTGGTTCTGTGGGGGTTCTGACCATTAGAGAATAGCTAACAGGTAAAGGGGACTAACTAAGTATGAAACAGATGGACTACAGTCTCTAACTGTAGAACTACAAAGTGCACCTATATGGTAAATGGAACTGATAAAATAGACAATGAGTGTAGAAAAAGGAGGTGGACCTGATAAAGTGACTCTCTGCAAGTTAAAAAGCGTACTATTTAAAGTCACACACAACAAAAACTTGATTTTTAATGTTTCTGGTAATTGCATGTCGACGAACAAAATGTCTAATTTGAACCCATTCTTGAGTCACTCAACAGCTTTCATTTCTAAATAATGAGAAACAATAACAGCAATAAATGGAGAACTATTTTTAATCCTGCTTAAACATAAAGGCGAGTACCTTCATGAACTTCCCGTCCTAATGAGAGATTGGCTTAGCCTGGGGAGCATGCATACACTTACAACAAAAGCGCACTCAAGATCAACATGAGCAAAACATTTAAAAGTCCTGGTGGTATCTTCCGGTCGGTTCAGACATCACATTCAGGCATGACTGGTTGTGTCTGTGGAAGGCAAGGCCAATCAGGAGATCATACCATGATCCAAAGAGCATCCTGTGATTTTATTGAATGCTTGACTTTCTCAGGCTTCAAGTGCCCCCATAAATTCTTGATGGAGTCTATGTCAAGGGGACATACCAAATGATTCAGAAATTCAGATACGTACAAATATAGTGGGGCAAAAAAGTATTTAGTCAGCCACTGATTGTGCAGTTTCTCCTAACGATAAAGATGAGAGAGGTCTGTAATTTTCATCATAGGTATACTTCAACTATCAGAGACAAAATGTGAACAAAAAATCCAGGAAATCACATTGTAGGATTTTTAAAGAATTGAATTGTAAATCATGGTGGAAAATAAGTATTTGGTCACCCACAAACAAGCAAGATTTCTGACTCTCACAAACCTGTAACTTCTTCTTTAAGAAGCTCTTCTATCCTCCAATCGTTACCTGTATTAATGGCACCTGTTTGACCTCGTTATCTGTATAAGAGACACCTGTCCACAGCCCCAAACAGTCAAACTCCAAACTCAACCATGGCCAAGACCAAAGAGATGTCAAAGGACACCAGGAAGAAAATTGTAGACCTGCACCAGGCTGGGAAGAGTGAATCTACAACAGGCAAACAGGTTGGTGTGAATAAATCAACTGTGGGAGCAACTGTAAGAATTTAATTGTAAATCATGGTGGAAAATAAGTATTTGGTCAATAACAAAAGTTCATCTCAATAAAACATAACCTTTGTTGGCAATGACAGTGGTCAAACGTCTTCACCATGTTAGCACACACTGTAGCTGGTATTTTGGCCCATTCCTCCATGCTGATCTCCTCTAGAGCTGGCTAGGCCACTCCAGGACCTTGAAATGCTTTTTACGGAGTCACTCCTTCGTTCCCCAAGCGATGTGTTTGGAATCATTGTCATGCTGGACCCAGCCACGTTCCATCTTCAATGCTCTCACTGATGGAAGGAGGTTTTGGCTTAAAATCTCACGATACATGGCCCCGTTCATTTTTACCTGTTATTTTAACACACATCAGTCGTCCTGTCCCCTTTGCAGAAAAAAACAGCCCTAAAGCATGATGTTTCCACCCCCATGCTTCACAGTAGGTATGGTACAACTCAGCATTCTTCTTCCTCCAAACATGACGAGTTGAGTTTTTATCAAAAAGTTCTATTTTGGCTTCATCTGACCGCATGATATTCTCCCAACCCTCTTCTGGATCATCCATATGCTCTCTGCCAAACTTCAGATGGGCCTGGACATGTACTGGCTTAAGCAGGGGGACACGCCTGGCACTGCAGGATCTGAGTCCCTCTCGGCGTAGTGTGTAACTGATGGTAGCCTTTGTTACTTTGTTCCCAGATCTCTGCAGGTCATTCATCAGGTCCCTCCGTGTAGTTCTGGGATTTTTGCTCACCGTTCTCATTATCATTTTGACTCCACGGGATGAGATCTTGTGTGGAGCCCCAGATCGAGGGAGATTATTAATGCTCTCGTATGTCCTCCATTTTCTTAGGTATGGTGTTCTTGCGATGCAACTCAGCATTCTTCTTCCTATAGTTGAGTTTTTAACCAAAAAATTCTATTTTGGTTTCATTTGACCACATGATATTCTCCCAATCCTCTTCTGGATCATCCATATGCTCTCTGGCAAACTTCAGATGGGCCTGGACATGTACTGGCTTGAAATCAAATTGAATTCAAAACTGAAATCAGAAAGTTGCCATATTGTAAGTCAGGCCATCACACACTTGTAGTGAAACAGTAAACTCATGAATTGTCCATTATAATTTACTGCACTGACCTGTTTGAATCCAAAAACATGTCTCAATATTTTTCAATAAAAATACATTCAACTGCCAGTATGGCAAGAATGCAACTTCCATGGCTTGGTGGTAGGAGCCAGCTTCTGGAAACAGCAGGTCCTGAAGTTCTGGGTTTGAATCTCAGGTGAGGCTTGAAATGTGAAGGTCAAGTGTTTATGAACCTCTGCAATGGACTGGCGCACTGTCCAGTGTGTACCTCTGCCTGTACCCAATGAATTCCTGGTTAGGCTCCAGAAGCTCCCCGTCACCCTGACCAACACAAGCAGGGGCTAAATGGGATGCTATGTGTTGGTTTTCTTGGTGAGATCAGTCATTCTATGAGGATTGCACACTCGCTCATCCCTGTCTCCTCTCTCACCTTTCTCTTGCTTCCCCACGCATCACTTGACTCTTGCATAAAGCCAAGGCAAAACCGTAGCCCCGCTGAGGTCTAGAGTCAAATAGATCTGAAAATGCTTTTTAGTGTGACACATTTAGCGCATAACATGTTTTCGTTGAGAGCTGTTAGAATGGTTTGAATTTGGAAATGTGACAGAGTGGCTCCCTACTGTGCTGTAAGCTAGTTTTTTGATGTATCGCGCTGTAATGTGGTTGTTATCCATAATCGGCTTGCATTCAAGAGGCTGCTGTGAATGAAAGGTACAGCAATGGCACGGACTGTGATGCATAAAAATGCAGCAGCCCCCTCCTTTGCCCTCAGCCTCGGCCACCCTCTAAAGCAAATAAAGACCATAGCCCAATTTAAGGGTTTACCCCGACCAACAATGCCACCCATGCAGACGCATTTACACATTGACAAACACATACAGGCAGTCACAGGCAGTCTGGTACACGATACAGTCAGAGACGTTATGGGCTATCATATTATATGATGTTCACCATGCTGCGAGACACTATGTGCCAGTTAAGGAGCTAGCAGATGCTTATGCAAATTCCTGGGCTCTGTGTGTTCACGATAATACAAGTTTAAAGAAGAAATAAGCCTAATGCTATCACATTAAGCAGCGATGGCAGAGGATGAACGTAGACAACCATAAGAGCGTCACTATCGGGCATCATGATTTCAAGGCATCCTTGCAGTATTAGGAAATTGTGGTGGAACATAAATCAACAGATATAAGAGTTTAAAATCTGTTAGAGTGATTCAAAATGACATGCAGTAATGGTATTTTGATGCTGCAGAATAGGCGGTAAATAAAGTACACAATAAGAGAGAGTAGCAAGATACACTTATGGCTTATCACTGCATGCTCTGGGGCATTATCTGAATGACACCTTTAGAACAGGGCAAAAACGCTCTCCCACACATTATCACACTGATACCATTTCTGCATTTACTCAGGCTATGGTTGAGTTTCTCAAAACAAGAGCATTAGTCATAAAGATGGAAGGAGCATATTAAACTCAGCCAGACAGTGATTATGCTGTAAGAGGAGAGGCTTGGAACATTATTACCATGCAGCTCTGCATCAGGTTTTAATTTACAGATGATAATTTGCTCTGGTGATTAGACTCCTTTGTTGTACCAACAGTTTTTAATATAGTGTGAATTACCCACTGCACATGTTTTTACCACCCGTTACAGGATTGAAATCAGGAACGACCTGAGGTGGGAGGAGAAGGGAGGGGGTGTGCAAAAGGCTAGAGAGAGCAAACCAAAAGCAGAAGATTATATGAAACAAAAGGAAAACACAGCAATGAATGTGAGTGGCTTGGTGACATTATCTCAGAGGGAATGGGCATGTCAGGGAGCTGAGTGAATGTATCCAGCAGGTTTGGGGTGACAGTGTAGTGCTTGTATATTATTATGAACGAGAGTGATCTCTCTCCTGCTGGGAGGCTGAAGCCTCCCAATTCTCTCAGAGCTGCAATTTAGATATTACAATGCAGCCAACTTCCACTGCCAGATTTGTCACCTCGGCTTTTGATTGTCTTAAAGTTTATTAAAGGAATACTCCAGTGTTTTGCAGCCTAACCTACAGCATCTTTATGTGTTTGAGAAATAATCACAGACAATAATTTTAACATGTTGTCTAGTTTTGAAAAAAGATGGAAAAAAAACATCCCAGTGGCACTCAAAGTGCCAAAGTGCAAACTTCAGACGGGCCTGGACATGTATTGGCTTAAGCAGGGGGGCACGCCTGGCACTGCAGGATCTGAGTCCCTCTCGGCGTAGTGTGTAACTGATGGTAGCCTTTGTTACTTTGGTCCCAGCTCTCTGCAGGTCATTCATCAGGTCCCTCCGTGTAGTTCTGGGATTTTTGCTCACTAATCTCATGATCATTTTGACCCAATGGGATGAGATCTTGCGTGGGGTCCCAGATCGAGGGAGATTATCAATGGTCTTGTATGTCTTACAATTGCTCCAACAGTTGATTTATTCACACCAACCTGCTTGCCTACTGTAGATTCACTCTTCCCAGCCTGGTGCAGGTCTACAATTTTCTTCTTGGTGTCCTTCAACAGCTCTTTGAGTTTTGGTTGACTTTGGAGTCTGACAGTTTGAGGCTGTGGACAGGTGTCTTTTATACAGATAACAAGCTCAAACAGGTGCCATTAATACAGTTAACGAGTGGAGGACAAAAGAGCTTCTTAAAGAAGAAGTTATAGGTTTGTGAGAGCCAGAAATCTTGCTTGTTTGTGGGTGACCAAATACTTCTTTTCTACAATGATTTACAATTCAATTCTTTAAAAATCCTACAATGTGATTTCCTCGTAGTTGAAGTGTACCTATGATGAAAATTACAGACCTCTCATCTTTCTAAGTAGGAGAACTTGCACAATCAGTACCTGACTAAATACTTTTTTGCCCCACTGTAATATTGAATCATTGTCCTCAATAAATGAATAATATTCTGTCTAATTTGTTGAACTTGGTTCTCGTTATCTACTTTTAAGACTTGTGACAGCCTGCTTTAAAATCTGATCATGTTTCAGCTCATATTTATGCAGAAATAGACAATTGTAAAGAGTTCACAAAATTTCAAGCACCATTGCAGAACATTAACAAATGTAATTGACCAGGGATTCCCAAATGTTTGTATAAGACTCTCCAAATTTTTGAATGAAGACCTTCTCTCATTTGGGCATTTGGTAGTTTTGGATGTATGTTGCATACTTTAAACCTTTAATGATGTCAAGCAACAACCTGTATTACAAGTTAAAAATACTGTACAAAAATTACTGTTTATGGTACACCAAATTTGCCATGAATAAACTGGGCAATGGCTACTTTGTTGATTGAACTTTAACAATCAGTGTTAATTTTACATAAAAAAGCAAACACACACACACACCTCACTAAATTAATTTAGCTACCGTATTTCACTAAAAATCCTTTAACTTTCTCAAAAATCGTGCGCCTTAAAATGCGGTGCGTCTAATGTAAGAATTAATTCTGGTTGTGCTTCCTGACCAAGAACCGATTGTAGATGGTACACGGCGCTCATAAATCTGTCAAAATGTTTTAGCACGGCCTTGGTAAGTTAAGAAGCTTACGGCAACCGTAGTGCGCAGCATAGCGGAGTAATACGGTATGTGCTTCAGCATTAGGGTGTGTGCATTCATTCATTTTCGAAGCGGATTTCAAACACAACGCTATCGGTCACGCAATACAACATGGACATAGAGCAGCTGCAAGAGAATTCAACATTAACGAATCAATGGTACGGAAGTGGAGGAAGCAAGAAGACGCCAGGTAAAGATCAAACTGAGCTTCCGACGGAACTTAAGAGTTTTGTTTCATTTAATGTGCCTTATAACCCGGTGCGCTTTATGTATGAAAATAGATCCGTTAGCAGTCAATTATTGATATTGCGTTTTATAATCCGGTGCGCTTTATGGTCCGAAAAATACGGTACTTCCAGTCACACACAGACAGTATTAAAACACAACCGACTTGAAGCACCTATAGCCTCCTGGTATCCAATTGAGTTTCTTGAAATGTGTTTAAGTTTATTAGTGTTCTCTGTCTGCTGCCTTTTTCAGAGACCTGCAGTGACATTAAGGGGAATAAAACAACATCAGTAGGCCTGATTTTAGATGGATTTGCAGAAACAGGACCCACATCTTATCTCGACAGACAGCACTCTAACTGATTATGGATGGTTCTGCTAGCAAGCATCATTATTTACCCTTCCACTACACAGTGTCAGGCCTGTTCTTGCGCTACACTTCCATGATATTGTTTGCTCTTAGCTTTTGTGAGGGATTCGTGATTGAACATATTTCTTTGCTTTTTTTCTGGAATAATGAAGATGTGTTTACCTGCCTGTGGACACAATGTTCACACCATAATAATGGATAGCATATGGCTTGTTGACTGGCCGCTTTCATCTTACTCACCTGTCAATCTGGCAGGCAGAGACGGGCTGAGTGAGGACACACAAAATGACGAAAATGCATCCATCCCAGGTGAAATATATATGCACAGACAGATGTGCATCAATATCATAATATCTAGGATATTTATCTCAATATGATGTCAGCAATGAGCACAACAGAAATGATTTGAAAAGAAAGGTTGAAATTTCAGGACACATTTCAGAAACATATGGTCTTACATTTAAGTTCAAAACTAGCAGAGTATCTGAGATTATAGGTAGACAATTGAACCAAAAAGCTGGTTAACTAAGGTTTATTAAACTATTAAACCACAGTATCTTGCACTGGTCACAGGTAGACAAAAGAGGGATTTCAGTATCAGATTCAATGTATGCCTTTATATTCAGAGTGATTCATTAACACTAGATAAGCATGTCAAAATATATTATAACAACTACCCTGCTATAAAAAACAGCAAAGACCAGCACGTGTTGTGTTTTGAATTCTGGTATGCTGGTCAATTAACAAGATCACACAAGTTCCATGTTCCATATTGGTCCACGTTTATATTGGTTGATGCTGATCTAGTGAAGATTTAGTGTCCAAACTCAACGCATTTTTTGACAGAGCATGTTTCCCTGAAATCTAGAAGGCTAACTATCTAAGTACTACTAAAATAACTTGAATTGATCACAGGGAGACACAAGCAGGCTTTCACTGAGATATTCTGAGTTTGTCATATTCCTGTAGATAACCTTAGCACAAAGGTAACAGGCTGGCTACTAGCAGGCTAGTATGCAGCCAGATGCTAGTTTTCCTCAGACTCAGACTCAATTTACCTCATCATTTCGTCTTATATTTATTTAATGAGTAGGTAAAGTTAGCACAAAGCTATCAGGCTGGCTGCTAGTAGGTTAATAAAGGAGCATCAGCCAAAGGCATACACTACTTTTTACTCTCAGACTCTTAATTCACCTTAGCATATTCTCTTCTGTTTATTTAATGAGCACGCCAGATATACCATAGCTAAAAGTGTTGCAGCTAGCAATATGGTCAGCTAACTGTTAATAAACTAGCTTCATCAAGTAAACAAATAAGGGATTTCAGTATTGGACTTTCAGTTTATCTCATTCATTCATTCATTTTCTTATTGGTTTAATCATATCATAATCTTAAATATTTATCATTGAGCATGCCATATACTCCATTTATCATTAATACATTAAAACCCTGCACAGACCGAATAACAAATAGCATTGATTATCTTCTTACAACAGCACATGTTAAGCTCTAGGATATATTAAGTGAATAGGAGTAAAGATCTGAGCGACTTAACAAGGGACAAATCATTATGGCCTAATGACTGGTTGAGAGTATCTCCTAAACAACAAGGCTAAAGGGGTTGTTCCTGGTCAGCAGTGGTGAGTTCCTGCTGACAGTGGTTCGAGGAGTGGCAAAGCCCACACTGGTGTTGATGCCCAAGGCTCGTTGATGCATGAGAGAATGAATCCCATGCCATCTCCTCTGAATGGACAGAAAATCTACTGTGGTACCAGTCACAGAAATGTTTAGTACTGATTACGGAATGTGTCACTCAGTGACACACAGTGCAACACCCCCACTGAGTATGAGTGTGAGCATAGTTGCAGAATGGTCAGAGTGCTCACCCCTGCCCTCCTAAAAAGGGTCTACAATGGGCACACGAGTGTCAGAATTGGACCTTGGTGCAATGGAAGAAGGACATCTGATCCGAAGTCATGTTTTCTTTGCCATCACATGGGGGGTTGGGTAGGTGTACATCATTTATCTGGAGAAATGATGAGTTCTTTGGGTGGAGGGAGTGTGATGCTCTGCTAGGAATCCCCAAGTCCGGGCATTCATGTGTTTGTTAATTTGACACGTAACAGATACATACACAGTGCTACAGACCAGGTGGTTTTAATGTTTTGGCTGATCGGTGTACACCACAAAAACCACAATTTCCTGTGTGTAATTGTAGCACATAGCACTCTGGTGCGCTAACTAATAAATTAGCTTGCAATACTCACAGGTAGCTACAGGTTGGATTTTACTTTGTTACTGTGGTGGCCTAGCGGTTAAGGTACTGGATTACGAACCAGAAGATTCCTATCCCACCTCGGTCAAGTTGCAACTTAGCCACAATTGCATGGATTGTAAGCTTGTGCCAGCTTTAAGTCTCTCTGGGTAAGGATGTCTGCTAAATGACTAGATGTAGACATACTTTCTGTCTCTTAATTCTTTTAATATTTTCAGTTGTTTATTATTTTTTAATGTTTTAGTCCAGCTGTTTCCTGGTCATGGTTGCAAGGGCTCTAGGGCCTGTCTCTGAAAAACACAGGGTGCTGGTAAAATGGTTCCCTGGATGGGATGCCAGTACATCGCAGGTGTGGGTATGGGTTGCTGTTGTTGTCATTCATGGGGATGAAATCCCTCTCAGGCACAGCCATTCATGTATGTACGTGACACCCGAGCTGACCATGAGCCAGTCCCATTGATGGGATAATGCATTAGACCACTGTGATGACCGAATACTATTGATTAACTTAATACCATAATGTTAAACGTAGCACAATAACAATGTCCTGTGCTTAATTTGGGCCGGATCCTGCCAGAACAAAATGGGGACCTCTCATATTTGGAGCACCTGCGTGCCAGAACTTACTTATGTTGATCCGGCGCCTCCGTGTTTTTATATAGAAAATAAAAAGTAAAATAAGCGCTATTAATAAACGAATGTGAATTAAATTCCTATATTTGTTTGTGAGGAGCATCCTTTTCAAAAACCCAAACAGCTCATTTTTTATAGTAACTGCAGTCCAAGCAAATTTTAGATCATCAGTTACATTTTGCGTGTTCACGTGTCAGGAGTGCCAGCGGATGACGAGGTTTGGAAATGGCAAAAAAAAGACAACTGACTTTGTGGAGTAATTTGGATAATTAGACAATCTAATGAGGTAATTTCACTGATATAGATGTACTGTTTTGAAGGCTACCATATTAGGTGGAGCACTTAGAGCACTGTTGTGTCTATACTTTCCGGGACCTTTGCACTCCCTGTCCACTTGGTGGATCACTCCATGCTCGGTGTTCCCTTACCTCATGTTTTACACATTAAGCACTGCATCTGGGTAAAATGAGCAAATAGCCAACAGGTCAGCAGTGCCAATAATCTAGCTTGCCAGTGTTCAGGGAGCTTGACATCTGATAGTAATTTTAAAATCAACATGGATTTTTATTCAAAATTATGCAGAGCAATCAGCGTAACTCTCTGTTTAAGATACAACATCATGTCATATCTTCTGTTCCTATATTCAGCACTGTAGCAACAAATTTGACCCAAATGCCAATCTATAGAATTAGAATCACCCACCCAAGAGCAGTTAACCATGAGATCATGTTCGTTTGTCTTAATCCAGGTCAAGTTAGCAAGCAATTACAGAGCTATGTATCATATATACCGATAATTATCAAACTGAAACACATCAGTAGAGCCCAGCAGGTCAGACATAAAATCTTCACACCAGTTATGAAACTGTCCAGCTAAACTGCATTGTAAGCTTCGAGGTCAAATTGCATACATATCTCATGAGATGCCATACACCACCTACATGTAGTAGATGTCCTATCACAGGCGTAAAGGATCACACACTGGCTGCCCTCTATTCCATCAACTCAGCTCTTCCCAGGGTTCACTCGATATGAGCACTGAGTCTTCATTATCCCCCGCACGGCACCAAAAGACAGTCTTCATCCTGTAATAACCAACCTGGCTCAGCTTATCATATTCAAACCGCCCTCAATTAAGTGCAACCCTTGTCAGTCTGTGCACTTGGGGAAATCTAGGAGATAGTGTAGGAGCGAGGTAGTAGATTAAAAAGCTGGGGTTTGTTTTACATAAAGACTGGCTATGTCAGGGCTCGGCGGGCCAGCGCGCTGCTGCTGCTGCGCTTGGACGCAATAAATCAGAAGCTCGCTGCATTCATTCTGCACATTCAGGCCAAGCTCGAGCTGCTCCACAGGGCTTCTGCTGACTACTCGTTTTCCTGCTTTAGTACGTGACCTCACTTCAGTTTTTCACAGGTTCCACTTGAGGAAAGTCTACAGTGTTGCATTCAGGTTCTCTAATATCAGTTTTGCTGTAACGTAAGTCTTTGGCATGGCAGTATTTGTGCTTTCTGTTACTTGTAAAGACTAAACAGAAACACAATGACCTGATGATAGAAAGTATGCAGTTTCACGCATGTAAAAGCTACTTCCAGCCTCGTGCCTCGCAGAGCCAAAATCCTGGGCTTCAGAGAGTCATAAAAAGTCAAATACTCGATTCCATTATTAAGCAATAGCTCAGCTCAGAGAGTATCAGCCAGGTTTTCAGACGGAAGAACTGAAGCAAAGGAACATCTGTAAATCCTAACATTTACAGGATAGATTAAACACATTACAGAGCAAAATACAGGCAGCACAGAACCTGATCTATTATTCATACCTGGCACAAAGGCTGTTCAACATCCAGAGCATCAGGATATCACAATCTACGGTTTCATGACGAACTGAAAAATGAAGTTATATGTAACGCAGTCTGTCAGGAAAACACAATAAAAGAGTGATAAGCAGTCTGAGAAGGCATAAGACTGTGTGAAGGTCTATGATGTCTACAGTGGTGGATCGGACGAGTGAGCCAGTTGATTGTTTGTTGAACGCTTTGCTGAGCTGCATTTACCTTCATAACAGGAGCTAATTAAGTCCTCCTGATTGAAGGCAGAGCTGATTACGATGGGGTGAGCTGCTCCTTCGTTCTCATCATTAACATCTTGGGTGAGTGGGGGAATGTGTGAAAGCCCTCTCCCTTTGTCTGACTCTTCCTCGCTGTAATTGTGTGTCATGTGTTAAAGAAATTGCTCAGGCACAAGCCTCAGCCAATTAATGACACTGACCCTGCCGGGGAAATGAAATCGACGGAAAACAAAGAAACAAATAGATGCGTTGAGTGCAGACGACTGACGAGAGAAAGAAGGGATGCACTGTTATAGTTTAGTGCGCATTCGATTGTGTCTCTATCAATCTTTGGTCTTCATGTGTGTCCATGAAAGGCAGTCTTGCATGGCACACTGCCTCTGACTAGACCCTAGTCTGCACTAAGCAGCTGCATCCTTGGCTATTAATTTGTTAGTTTCCCCATGGGTAGCCGGTTGGATTATCTTGTTGAACACACATCCTAAAATCCATTGTAAACATTTACAATTAATCTGGACCAACTGAGAAAACATCTGTTTTACATAAAGCTGATCAAATTAAGTTGTTTGCTGCACCTCTGTGTTGTCACTCTGTCTGGAAAGGTTACAATCCGTTGCCTCTCGTGGAAAATTCGGGTCTGACGTCATGTACGTGGTGTGTGTTCTGGCATATCTCCTCTGTCAATGTCTGTGGGCACAGGGCAAAGTGTGTGTAATTCACATGCTGGCCCCGGCCAGGGCTTTGAACCTGCCAGACAGTGCTGCGCAACAGCAAACAGTCAATGTGATTTGTATTAGAGTAATCCTTTAATTACTTCATGGCAAAATGTCTATAACACATTAATTCAGAGTGGCAGGCTAATGGAAAGGCGGGGAGATATCATGTTTTGCATAAAGCTTTTAGACGGGTACTCGCAATGAGAACTCCTCTCATTTTGATCACATTCACTTCCCAGAAATAATCCTCCATACATTTCAAGAAGATTTCCCAGACACTGGCCTCTGTGCAGGCAATCACATGTGGGGGCCTTTGATTCGGGAATCTGCCTTGGGATGGCGATACACTAGAACACAGAATAAAGCACAATAGAGCTGCCGGTTGGAATGATGGCCACACCTGCATGTGAATTTGCAATACAGGTAAGTGCAACAACCAATCAATGCTGCAGAACCACGAGCAGAGGTGGGAGTTAAAGAGCAGAAGTCTGTCATTCATATGTGTGTGTCTGTGTGTACTAAACTACTGCACCGACTGTGTGCTCGCTTGCTCGTTAGCTCATATTTGGAGTCTTTATTATTTATTATTTATCATATTTACAGACTTTTTGTGTGCAAGTCACTCTTGTTTGTGTGGACGACATTCAGCTACTTATTTGTAACAAGCTGTAAATGGTGTTCGGAAGTGTATGTGTCTGTCCTATTGTAAGTAGTACTCCTTTCTTTGTCCTCCACTGCCTGTATATTCTCTTTTACCTATAACTATATAAACTGGTTAACATTAAGTTGTTGAGCCTTTGTTTCATCTGGTTGATCTTCCGTGTTGTTCGTAACAGTGTGTACCTACAGTGGTGCTTGATGGCTTGTGAACCCTTTAGTTTTTTTAATATTTCTGCAGTAGATAAAGAGAACCCATTTAAACAAATGAGGCAAAAATATTATACTTCGTCATTTATTTATTGAGGAAAATGATCCAATAGTACATATTAGTGAGTGGCAAAGGTATGTGAACCTTTGCTTTCTCATTTGCACTCCACAAATCCACAGTCAGACAGATTCTGTACAAATGGAGTAAATTCAAGACCATTGTTACCCTCCCCAGGAGTGGACGACCAACAAAGATCACTCCAAGAGCAAGGGGTGTGATAGTTGTCGAAGTCACAACGGATTGAAGGGTTCACAAACTTTCAAGCACCACTGTATGCATGTTTGGCTTTCGTTACACAAAAGAATCAGGTCCACCCTCTTAAGTGTTACATTTACAGCATTTAGCAGACGCCCTTATCCAGAGCGACTTACAATTGGTACAGTCTTACAATCCAAGCAATTGTGGGTTAAGGGTCTTGCTCAAGGACCCAACAGTGACAGCTTGGCAGAGGTGGGATTTGAACCCTGGACCTTCTGGTCCATAGTCCAGTATCTTACCCGCTAGGCTACCACAGTCCCAGTTTTCCCCTACACAGGACCGTAAGAGTACATTACTATAGTTTCCATAAAATAAAAATGTGGTTGCATTAGGGATGCTGTGTAGATAGTAGCGTTCCAGTCATGTTTCTCTGACACATTTAGACATTGTTTGCACGCAGCTTTCTTGTGAAAATACCCTTTCTAATTACAATACCGTAGCATAAAAAGACTATATAACTACAGTAATGTCGGGTCAACAACCATTTTGATCAACGTCCTGTGTCACAGAACGTAATGTGGTCATTAAATGGTGCCTAGTTGTGCATAAAATATAATATATTTCTGAACTAAAAAAAAAAAAAATCCACTCAGTAAATGCTGGTGCTGACCGAGGGCTCAGGAACAGGACTAGTGACTGGAGGAGGGTTTGGTGAATAAAGCATGTGCCATTCATGTGATATACTCCTGATCAAAAACTGACCTGTGACTCCTTCACAGACATTAGAGTTTTGATAATATACAGAAGGTGGATAATACAAGCCGGCACGGCATGTGTGCCATTTGAAGATTCATTATTCTCTTTTGGGACAGCTGAAGCTCTGCTGTATTTCAGACATACCTTCTTGACAAATCTGTGAAGCGTGGAAATTGCTAAGGATGCTTTTGGACTTGCCTGATTTTCATAAGCATGCATGAGTGTGCATAATGAGCTCCAATTAAAGTGTTTTTATGGCGTACGAATGCACTCGTATTTCCCTTTCCTGTGCTAAACTGCCTGATATCAAACACTGAAATGTCACATTAACATTCAGCGCTTGCTTTTTTAGTCTAATTTTCAGTGGAAATGGGCGGATAAGTTACAGAAAACTGCCAATTAGCAAAAGCAATATGGATTGGAAATAAATTTCTTTTAAAACACAGTTGCGCATCTAATTTGCAGTTTGGAATTATTCCTCTGTAGTCTTTAATAAAGCGTCTCTGACCAGCGTTAATAACGTCAAATATCGCATTATTATCAAATGAAAGAAAGCAGTAATTTGCATGCAAAGATAGTTATGTTGTAGATGTGGACGTAAGTGAACATGTTTAATTGAGCTTCAGTTAAAACATCTATATTCCAGCAAAGGCACTTGTGTCTACCATTTTTAAAACCCCTTCTTATCCTGGTCAGGGCAGGGGGATTCGAAGCCCATTCTGAATTTTATTGGGCTCAGACCGATGTGCACCATGTATGGCAATGCCAGCCTATTGCAGATCCCAGCAGGGGATGCTTTTAGAGTGCAGGGGGCTGTTCCCCATATGGCATTCCATCCCTCAGACAATTGTGCTTGCTTGTGTGACACCCCACCTAGTCTGAAGGCATCACCAGGATTTGAACTAGTGTCTATATGGTGGTTGAGTAGTGCCCCCTCTACCTAATTTAATTTTATATTCTTTTAATTATCATTTTTGTGGTGTTTGAAAAGATAATTGTACAGTTTTTCAATACTGTACTTCAGACCCACTTTAGTTGTCTTTGGGGTCTGTAAGATGTTGCTGTGCCCCACTAATATCACTGCAATAAATAGTCAGTTTTATCCTGGATTGCTGAGCAGAACTACAAGACATGATATACAAATTCACTACAGGCACTACATTTCCCATAATGCCCCAGGATCTTTCCAAAAACTTGAGTGGCTAACGCTTTCAGTCAAAGCCAATTTCCTTTGGTGTTTTGCATGGAGTAATGGACATCCACAAATATAAAAAAAAAAGTCAAACAAACAAGATAATGATAGCACATAACTATATGCTTTGGCTAGTCACGTATAACCATATAATGGAGTAACGCAGAGTAACGCCCACTTTAGTGTTAAATTAATTAGTCTGTTTAGTGTTTTTTAATGAGGTTAAAGTTAGCGTTAGTTGTAGACTAAGAGTGCGTTTATACTTGGTCCAGGCCAAAGCAGAAAATGATACATTGTCAGATTTTAGTCCTGGTTCGCGTAGTGTTCAGACTGTTATTCTTATTTTCAACCAAAATATGTAATCAGTGTCTTATGAATAAGATAAGCTTTTATGAGGTTTTGGAACCGGACTTGTCAAAACTTTACTTCCTCAACAATTCTGTGTCATGGGCTAAATATGGTTGTGAGATTTCTTAATATGTGCTGACACGCTAATGGAGCAATCACACCAGGTTTCGTTTTAATTGAACCAAACCCGCCAAGTGTGAACAAACTCTAAAACCGCTTGAGGCTTGTTAAAAGTATAAACTGATCTGGTCATACTTGTAATGTGCTGCAAAACTAAGAGGTCAGTCTAATGGTTTTATCCATTTAAAAACCTGATGAGACAGAATTAATTCTGAATTCAGTTGGAAAGTGGACAAAGGTGTGTATATCAGTGGTTTTAAAATAGCCTACAGGGTGGATCAGATCAATTGATATCTATTTATTTTACAAATGAAATTAATTAGTTGCAGTGATACACAAGTCAATGGAAAGTATCCATAAAGATAATAATACAAAGTGTGTGTGTGTGTGTATGTGTGTGTGTGTGTGTGTGTGTGTGTTTAGACAGAACTCTATCATGCATGTATGTTTTTATGTCACTTATTTTGAACCAAAAACTTTCACAATGTGAAAACAATGTGTTTCAGCTGCAGCTTCGTTTTTCACTGTTAGGTGCTTTGGGCATACTGTGTGTGAAGACACGCACCATTTAAGAAAAAGTTTACTTTGATAAACCACTCACTTGAAATGTTTGTAAGTACTCAATTTACACACAGATTTGTGTGTATGTACCATTGAAATATGAGAGCCCTGGTTTTCAGTACTCAGTGTAAAAGAGCTCAGACATGATTTGTTAGTCAGAATGGAGTCAGTTAGCAGAGTTCAGCCAATTGTGCTTCAACTCAACAACAATATTGTTAGGTACGACAATATTTCAGTTAGCTATCTTAAAACTAGACCATTCCTCAGCTGATACAGTAGCTCAGCCTTTAATTGTAGCAGCAACTATTTAAAAGCTACTTGCTTTAAATATGAGCAACAGTGCTGCCACCTCGCCGCTGGAAACAACTTCACTACATGTGGCCATAATACTGAAAGAAATCTCATTACCGACTCGTAGAGTTTCCCATTATCAGATTATGTGCACCCTTTTGATCAGATTATTGGCAAAATCAGATTATGTCGCAGTTATCGGATTATTCTGTATCTGTAAACACTTTTTGATACAATAACACTTAACTCTGTGTGACCTCCATTGGTTTGATGCCTATGCCTTGAACCCTCTTTTACAATGTGCAGTGGAATAGAAACAGAGCAGCAATAAAGGCTTAGAGGTCACTGGGCCAGCAGGTCAGGTCTAGGGTCAGGGACCGTCTCAGGTTCATGTGTGCTTTAAAACAGTGGGATGATGGGTCCAGAACTCTGTGCTTAAATGCAACACAGCTTCAGCCTTTAATCCTCTAGGAAAACATGGCTGGACGTAAACCGACAGCTGCAGAGTAACAATGCTGAGCATCCGCTAACAGCAAAGGTTGTGCTTGTGTTGTTAGATATATGTTTATTCACCAAAAACTTTCTTGTAAATAAACATGTGACTTTAACCCCAATGAGGGAAAGCTGTACTCTGAGACAATTCCAGTGAAGGATCTCGGTAAATGAGAGCATGAGCTAGGCAGGTAGAGAAGCAGCCAGGAACACAACGGTCGCGGTGCAGGAGACAGAGATCTCATATTTAGCTCATGATCGCGTTTGGGATGGGCAATAAGTAAGATTCATTTGGTCATTTTTTACTTGCATCTGCCAGGACCTGAAATGAAATGTTAAATGTTTCATGTGCTAAGGAAAGGGCAGAATTTGTCTTCGAATCGGCCACAGGAGCAAAAGCGAGAGGAACGGAGAGCAAGGGTGGATGAAGATGAGAGAGACAGCAAGAAAGGGAGTGAGACTGATGGCAGAAGAGATGAATGGAGGGACGGAAAAGGGACATACACAGGAGCGCGAATGAGAGAGGAAGGAGGTTGACAGATAAAGAGTGAGAGAGAATGGGTGAGAAGGATGAAGGTGTGGGGGTGGTGTCTTCTGAATGATGATGGTCTAATATCATCATCCCCCTGTCAGGTCTAATAGGCTTTCCCTGGTAGAGATCACTCATACAGCTCCTCCATTAGCTTCAATCCCTGATAGTGTCATCCATCCAGCTCGGCCAAGCCTGCCTCGCACAACTAATATGGAAATAGATGACTAAAGGAACCCTGAAAAATTAAACACTTCACTTGTGAACAATTTGTTTTCAAGAAGGCGCTATTGTACGCATTAAAGGCATGCGGTCTAGCCATAGATTTTCAACTTCAAGAAGATTTATAAAATTGCTGAGTGAGCAAGTATGTTTGTGGCAAAACCCATTGCATCACATAACGTATGACTGGTTTTCTTCTCTTGTTTATTTTCATTGTTGCTGTTTTTGTTGTCAGATCTTTTGATGTTGAAAGAAGAGCATAATCCACAATTGCTTAGATTGTACATTGTAAGCAGTGATTAAATTGCAAAATATGGGGTTAGAGAACAGCGAGTGTTGATTGATCCAAAAAATGGGCAGAGAGTGAAGAGGTGCCGGAACGTATAGACACAACCAAAAGTGTTTCTAGGCTACTGGGGGCAAACAGAATTTAGAGGGGCACAGCTGTACCCCTCAGCTTTAAAATCAATCACAGGGGCACAACTGTGCATAAAAAATAAGCCTGTTAAACACTAAATAATTAAGTGATTTAACACTAAAGTTGGCGTTTCTCTGCCATGGATGAGAATCGAAGAACAAATTGAACTAAAGAATTTTTTATTGATTGCATTAACTAAACATATATCTATGAGCCATCATTACCTTTGCTGCAGTTTGGTTGACTTTCCTTTAAGGATTTGCAGTCCATTACTCAAAGAGAAAAACTGAAAGAAAGAAACTGGCACAGGCTGAAAGCATTCAAACGTTTGGAAAGATGCTCGAGCATTATAAGAAATGTAATACCTGTAGTGAATTTGTGTGGCGTGCTCTGTAGTTCTGCTCAGCAATTCAGGATTAAATTGACTTTTTACCCTGGTAATTTTAGAAGGGCACAGAAACATTTTACTGGGGAACATGTCCCAGTAAGGTGGACCTGATGATGCCACTGGACACAACAGTGCTCTAATTGCTCCACCTAATACAGTTGATTTCCAAAGAGAATTTCTGATTCTTTATAAATACTTACCGTGTCTACTTATCAGTTGTTGGCCATGTCCTCTGGCGCTCCTGATGTGTGAGAACGCAAAATGTTACTGGTTATGTAATTATGTTAGGGCTAAAGAATGAATGAGCCGTTTGGATTTTTTGAAAGGAGGTTATACACAAATAAATATAATTTATATATATAATCTAATTTTATTGCTTATTTTCATTTTATTTTATATAAAATCCACATAAATAAGTCCTGGAGGTATCGGATCTCGTTCTGACAGGATCCGGCACAAGTGTAGCACTGATTGTAAGAGTCTATCAGTTGTAAAAATACTCGGGATAAGAGCCTAAGCTGAGTTTAAATTCGAATGTAAATACGACATGTTTTTTAAGAGAGTGTGCACTAAATTGGAGATAATTTTACACACATCCTTACTACAATGGCCATCTGTTGGTGAATAACATGACATCCAAATTGAATTAAAGAAATAATTAATTAATTGCATTTAATTTAATGAAATAAACGCAACTGCAATCATTAAGGTTATTAAAATGAAATGAAAAATACAAAATAATCCAATGCATGTAATATGACAATCAGTCCATATAGCGATTTCTGATTTTCACCCAGGGGGTCCAGATCTTGGAATTCACTGGGCACAGGCTAAAGTTCTCCCTGAAAGCACAGGGCCTGTCAGAAGTCTCTGCTGGAGCACAGGTGGATGGCATAAATGGGCCTTGAACGGGGTGCCAGTGCATTGCACGGGTCACTGTTACAACACCCCAGTCCGGCCTCTCCTCCCTCAGACATGGGAAATTGTGCCTGTAATAACCCGGCTGGAAGGCACTGTTAGGACTTGAAGTTGAGTCACCATAGTGGTGAGCTAGAGCATTAGAACGCCACCCACTCACTCACTGCATATATAGATATAAAATTAAATGTATTTTAGTCATATAACTTTGTCAATATAATTGTATGTCATTGAACTGCATTTGTCAGAACAGTTGTTAAAATAAGGTGGACTTTAATATTAAACCCCAAATAGACGGTCAGAAAACAAAAGAAATGTTTTCCTGGTAACTGATCTTCATTTGTGCTGTTACACACTAAGATAAATATCTAAAAATGTTGTTGTGCTAAGTGTAATCACGATCTATGGCAATATCTGCCAAAAAACAGTTAAAAAGCTCTGTAGTTGTTAATTTTATGGTGTGCATTAGTAAACTCCCACCTCTGACAAGCAACAAAAGCAATTTTTTTATGGCTGCTATTAAAATATCAACAGTTTATGACGGCATTTTAAAGGTCTAAAAAAGGTAAATTAAAGAATAAAACAACATTTTTACAGGCAATTGAAATGAAAATGAAGCGCCATTTTTAATACTAAAGCAAATACTCTTCTTTAAATGGTCGTACCTTGGCAATAAATAGCTAATGGAGGATGTGGGGGCTGAGTTGTAAGTTCAAAATATTTCCAAAACAGATAAAACTTGCAAAGCCCTTCACGGTTACTTTGTGCCATGAATTAATAAACTAATATCTGATAATATAAAGGTTTGTTTTTTAAACTGGCTAACAACATTTTAAAAAATGGTTCACCCATCCCCGCAACCAACATGACTCCAGCAGCTGCATCGACACTGGTTTGAGTAGAGGGGTAAAACATAATCACATGCACAAACACGCTCATTCACACTCACCGTTGCTCACTGCATCACCTGGCACTATGCTACAGTCATGCGGCGCGTGTGTAAACACAGAGCCAGGGCTGTGATCATGCGGTGCACTATGAGTGTTGATGTACGGAGGCTTTGAGAGGTGAGGCCCCATTGTGCACTCCTCTTTGTTGCAGCTAAAACAGGGTGATACAGTAACGTGGGGAGGGCAAAAAAAAAAGAGAGGCGTCTGTCGGCGGTGACGCAGAGAAAAGGAGAGAATAGAAGAATAGAGACCTGGCAGCTGGCAACCAGGGCAGGAAACCCAACAGCAACAGTGTCAACATCCCCCCACCTTCAACACCACCAACACCAAACAAATACAACAGCTGGCTGCACGGGACCAGTGTGTGCTTACTCATTAGTACTGTGTCTACCTGAATGCTGTCATTACAGAAGTGCTGAAAGCAGAAGAAATGATGTTCAGTGCTAAACAAACAGGGCAAGCAGGTCAAAAAAACAAAACAAAAAAACAGAGAAGCAAATGAATCGGCACGAGTCCCTCGAATAATCTTATCATCAGAGCCGTTGTTCATCATAATGTGAGCAAGACAGAATACAAATGGAATTAAGAGTGTAAACACCATCCACATCCAGGTGCAACAGGATGAACTGTAGCAGGTTTATTGCTAAAGAAAACCAAAAAGCAAACACTACTAAGTCAACAACACGGCCGTGGCTGATGTGTGCGGGCGACAGCGAATTCCTTCCAAAAATATGTTAACGTGCCACTGAAAAGTCCACGCTGAGACCGGCTGTGAGTGCTTTAGGTTCTGCTGTGGAGTACATTTATCTAAACTGACTCCTTACACTGACATGGCAATTTCCTCTTTTCCATATTTCTACTCTGTCTGAGGCACTCAATCAAAATACAGACTCACACTCACACTGCAAACACATTTCATTACGGAGTAGCAGAGAGATGGCTTGCACGGACTGATACCACGACCCTGAGCTCAGGTCCAGATGACCCCTGATGGGTCAATAAATCAAGATGTCACCTCCGGCTCTTTAGCTTCCCACTGCCAATGACACAGTGAGTACGGCGCATTCCTGCACTTCCCCTACGTCTTGCCTGACCTCCTCTCCAAACAAACCGCCTGTCAACGCCCAACTCACAGGTACGACAGCTTGGCCCGATGTGAGGATTGATCTTATCCAAATGTAACACCCGCCACTTCTCCTCCGCTCTCTTCTGAGCCACTTGACGTCACCAAATGTGTGCATTTTTGTTCGGAATTCGGAAACCCAGTGAATGTCTGTCCACAATGCTTCACTCCGATCAAACTATAAATAAGCTCTCACTAATATTAAGCATACATCTGTAAATCGCATGGTATTATGTGGAATTCCATGAATTAATGCACAGCACCAATAATTTGAATAGACGTCTTCATACTTAAGTCAACCAAAATCTTTCAAGATCCCCTACAACAAGTTTCTTTACTCGGCTAATAAAAACTGGAGATGAGCCTGTGATATGCGATCTTGCATTCATTAAGAGAACAAATATCACAGAGATTACTTTATAAGCCCTGTACATATACTCTTTTCTCCAGCAAATTACTTTGAAAATGGAACTTTTCAACAGCTGTGTTTGAAAAGGTCTGTAAAATGTGGACAGAGAGATTTTGTATGTGCTAAATCTTTAGTAAATAGCTTTGAGTCCGACTGATCTTTTCTCATGTTCCGGTAGATCCGATTCAGAGGATAACATGCTATTGATAACAGAAGGGAAACCCAAAGCGATGTCAGCTTTAAATGACCTTCAGTACCTTATCTGCACCTTTGAAGCCAGGCCAGGCTGACTGGCTCAGTCAATTTGTGATGCTATTGACGTCCTGAGCACACGTAATTGCCCTTTGCTTCAGATAAGTCTGTTTAATGTGAAAACTGTCATAATTCATCTGCCTTTCCAAGATATACATGACAGAAGACTCATCATTCCAGTAAGGATGCATGTGTGGCCCTCGCCAAATCTCTATTCCTAAAACAGCCGCTTTGCTTACTTCCCTGCGCTCTGTTCCAAATAACTGCATAAAGAAACAGCTATGCGGAGGTAAGTATCTGATCTCCCAGTTCACTCAGACGTTGCTGTCCGGCGCCTGTCAGACCATCACTGTGCTGTCCCGTCTCAGTCGGCTGTTTCCTGCGCAAATTAACACGCTCAGTGGTGAACTGGATTCCAATTTAGAACTGGAGTGGAGTGTGCAAATTAGCCATGTTTTTTAATTATGTGCATTGCTCCATGCCATTGTTCAGAATGGGACAGGTGCAAATTTATTCTCCCAGGAAGTGCAGAGATGTCCGTCCTCCAGCCGCGTCCCATCCTCAGCCTAATCAACCCACAGCTGGAGCACTTTGCCAGCTTTGGCACCCTCACGCTGAGCGTCTCTGCTGAGTGTGGACAGAGATGAGGCTTCATGCGAGGCTTGGTTTGTAACAGTTCCCTTTAAAGTGGACACCATGCAGATGTGTTCTGCACCTGATTCAGTGCCAGCTGGACAAGTGTGCAAAGTTGTAACAAGTAATTTCTGTTTAAACTTTCATGGCATGCTGTGCATCATGCAGTGATACTGCTCCTTAATGAATGTTCCAGGATTGTACTGCTTCAGACCATATGAACAGTTACCATGGACATTTTTTTAATCACGTGTCATTTTCACAGGTACATAGAAAGGAACAGAAAGCCAATTTAAATTAAATTCACATGTAATACTGCCAATACATGTTTAAAGTAAGCAAACATGAAGTGAATTCAAAACTTGGACCATAACAATTTAGCATTTAATGTCTTTGGATGATACTTCTGAAAGCTGTGTAATACATATACAACTCAGCGATCACTTTATTAGGTACACCTCCTTGTTTCTTCTAGTTCTGCAATTACAGACTGTAGTCCATCTGGTTCTCTACATACTTTGCTCTGTTCTCAGCACTGCAGTGACACTGATGTGGTGGTGTGTGTTGTGCTGGTATGACTGGATCAGACACAGCAGTGCTGCTGGACTTTTTAAACACATCAGTGTAACTGCTGGACTGAAAATAGTCCACCATCCAAAAATGTCCAGTTACTTGGATCCTGTCGCAGCGTCCTGTGTGCACTGATGAAGGATTAGAAGATAACTAACATTAACTATGCAGCAAAAGATGAGCTTCTGTCTCTGACTTTATACCTACAAGGTGGAGCAATGTAAACAGCTAAAACACTGGAAAAAGAACAGGTTATGTGTACTGACTATTTCAAAGGAGTATGATGATATTCAGTAGGGACTGTATTTGCATAAACTTTATTGACCACCCCAATAAACACCATTAGACTTAGCAATTGTGTAGCAATTGTGCATAAACAGTACTGTGCAAAAGTCTTAGACCACCATTAGATTTGTTGTTTTAGCAATGGTATAATGACTACATATAACATATTGTCGATGGTTGGACCTCAACATTTCAAACTTGGATTCGTCGCTCCAGAATACTCTTTCCCACTGATCTTCATTTCAATCTTTGTGAGCTTTAGCATATCTTAATCTTTTCACCCTGTTCCCCTTCTGAAAAAGTGGTGCCTTGGCTGCTACCCTTCCAAAAAGACCATTCCTAATTAAGCTTCTTAGAACTTTATAAGGGTCAACTTGGCATCCTGATGAAGCTGCCAGATGCTGCTATTGCTCAAGTTGAAGGAGAGGTTTCAATAAATATATAGCATTATAGCCTATAGAAGGTGTTGTTCTGAATTTTTTGCTTCAGTTTTTTAATACAGCATACAAATTTCTTTTTTTCTGGTTATTTTATTGCAAAAACAGTGGTATATATAATCTAATGGTGGCCTAAGATTGGAAGGATGTAAACAGGTGGACCAAACAGTGGAGCACCAAAAAGGTATCAAGATACAACATGACTGTGCTCCCTACAATTATTCACAAATATATTGAATATTATTTATAAAACAATTCCCACCAAAATAAAACTTCTGGTCAAGGATCAAAATACAAGTCTGCCAGCTGCCCAAGCAAAAAACACTAAATGATCTTTTTGTCGTCAGCTGTATCCCTGCTTTAGAAAAGTAAAAAAAAAAATCTTGTTGAAACTTTATGCTTCTTTCTCTGTATCCTGGCACCAATCAAGTTTCCGCTGCTGGCATGTCTCTGTGTGCTACTGTGTCTCATTGGGTTGTGTGTCGACATCACACAGAGACATGTCTGAAATAACAAGTGCGCTTTAATCATGCAGCCCACTCCGGCTGTGCTGCTTTGCATCTGATATGCAGGAGAATAGGAAGGCTCTAATTATGGCTACGGAGCAGCTGAATCCCAACACTTCCTGTCTGTGGAAACTGATGGCCACGGCTAAACCCTTCTGTCAGGTAGTGACACGTGCACGCATGCCTTGAGTCTGAAAGATAATAGTAACAAAGCTACAACAAAAGAAAAGAAGAAACATCTCGCGTTGAAAGCTCCTTAATGATGCGCCTTGATTTTCTAATGTCAATGTACAGGAATGAACACATCATGAATATTTATCCCCTTCTCTGTATCGTAGAAATTGGAGACAGAGGCTCCTAATAAAATTCCAAGACACAACATGACGAAGTATGCACTGTTCTCAGTGTAAAAAAGGTTCTTACTTTAGGACCAGCTCCTAAAAACACTAGCCACATACCATCATTCAGGTGAACAAACCTTAAGACAAAAAGCTTGAGATAGGACAAGATCGAGATTAAAGCATTCTTCATTCATTCACCAGTAGCAGTGGCAGCAGCTTGATCCAAAGCCTCTGATCATTTGCATCTCCTGATACACGTTTGTTATTTCATCAATCAATGGCAGCAACATAGCAGCTGTGTAATCTATAACCCGCATGCAAAGCTTAACAATAATGCATATGTTTCGACATGGCACTATGTTTAAACTCTGTACCCTTTTACATCCTGTTAACCATTTTTTTCAGGGCAGATTAGGCAGTGGTGAGAAGCCGAGCAGATCCCATGAGAGGGAGGCTTTGGTGCTGATAAGGCAAGGCTATAGGAAAGCAGGATTAATACATATGACCAGGGCAAAGACGACTCTGATTATTCCAGCAGAAAAATGGCTCCATCCTGTCAGCCATCGCATGATTAAACACACACAGAGAGGACAGCCAGGCACAGCCATGGGAGATAACTAATATTACTTATGCACGTTGGTTAGCTGCTGGATCACGGGTGGGGATTGTTCACGCTACGGGGGTGTGGAATCCCACTGGGAGGATGCACCCCTGATCTTACATACACAGTAGCTTTATAAACACAATCTCTCTCTCTCTCTCTCTCTCTCTCACTCTCACTCTCACTCAGTTATTCTGTATCAATGCTTGTCTGTATCAAAGGTTTGTCTAAATAATAAAACTAGTCACTGATCATAGTGTTTAAAATGATCAACCTTAGGAGGGATAGAACAACATAGTATTACGTACTATCTTATGTGGCACCATCTTTTATGTATATATATATATATATATATATATATATATATATATATATATATAAACATCATACTCAAACATGATAGGCACGATGATAAATTAGATATATTTTGTACATATCATTTATCGATCCACACAAATAATTTGCCCATGTTTTGGGACTTACCTAATTATCTTCTGCAGAGTATTTACTGACTAAAGATTGGATTACATTTTCTACTCAGAGACCGGTTAATTAATTAGTTGTGTTAACGACCCATTAATGGCTGTGTATGAGGAATTTTAATGAGGCACCTTAATTAAATATTATCTCATTGCTTAATCAATGCTTTTAATTATTCACATGATATTTTCCAGGGAATCAATTTGCGCCGGTGTAAAGAAGGAAAATGCTGAACGTGTTCTCGGCGGTTGATTCATGGTTGAGTCAGTCATTTACTTCCAATCCTTTTTCAATCTCTAAAAATTGAAGGCATTTAGCACAGCACTGGTCTTGTAACCTACATTTCATTCCGTTTTCATTCATTTGAAGTGATTTGTCATTAAAAAAATAATAATAATTACGTGTGGGTTATTTCTCTGATGTCAACAGAGATTAGAGTGTGACCACAATGTATGCTTTGGATAGTACACTCGCTAACGCCGTGTATACAGTTAGAAATGTTTCCATCCAAAAAACTATTTCATCTCCTAATGCCATTACCTCAGCAAAAGCACCATGCTGTCTCCTTCACTCAGGCAGTGGTATCCTCCAGTGACCACGCTGCAGTGTGGCATGGTGCGTTTGGAGGACTGGGAAAGCTCAGTCATCAGGACTGTTAGGGCAGTCTGGGCCAGGGATGAAAGAGAACCCAGCTGGGGATGGGAAGGGCAGCAGATGGTAGCGTGCTCAGGGGCTGAGAGCCAGGCTAAGCCCTTCAGGTTTTAACACCTCCTTTCCTCTGAGAGCACACATCCGGTACTGGGAACCTACCTGAGCTTGGTGCCATGTCTGACCTGCCCGAGAACTCATCACATATGGCGCCAGCCTTGGGCCATGAGTAGGGTTTTGACCTGCACAAGACAGCCATGAACGCTGAAGGACTTTGTAGGAGATTCTAATTAATCAATTTATACATACATTACTCAATATAGCTTTGAATCACCATCATGAACGTTTTATTTCTACACATAATTAATGCTATTAGAATATTCAGACAAATATTTGACCAGTGTTAAAAGTTTAGGATGTACATGCAGTGCACTGAAACATGAAAAGAAAGATGAACGTATGATACACTCACTGGTAGCTGTATGAACACTGCTGCCCTGAGCATGAACTAAGTAGTTACTGAAGGCTTTTCTACAGTCAGTGTAAAGACATAATGAGACATTGTCAGCATTTCCTAAGAATACCACACAGTTGGCCCTCGGTACCTGCTGGGGGATTGGTCAATCATTAACACTCAAGTCCCTTATAGAAAATGGCAGAGTTAGAAAATGGATAGAGTTTTTTTGCACATAAGCTAAAAACATCCTCCTGTATGCTTTAAAGCATCCTTAGCTTACTGATTATACCCATTACAATAAAAATAGTAGTATATGTACTGTTTTCTACAGTGGTACCTCAGTTCTTGTTAATTTGTCGGTGAAGGCTTGTCCAAATCTGAAAACAATGAGTACCGAGCAAATTTTTCCCATAAAGAATAATGTAAATTGAATGAATCCATTCCAGACCCCCTGAAAATCCACACTGTATAAGGCATTATATGCATTAATGGAGTTGTATTGTGCAAGTGCTCCCTGATTTATGTTGGTGTTACATTCCGACAAATCCATCATATGTTAAATGTGTCATGAACCGATGAGTTAAATATCATAGCTGAGCCTATTATACGTTAACACTTAGATTAACACTTGTACATTAACCTACATTTGGCCAAAATGATTAACACAAAGCTTATTTGAAAATCACATGTAATTTAGTGAGTAATTAATTGAAAGTAAAAAGTAAAAACAAAACACTTACTCTGTTGGTGACCTCAGGGCACTAGAATAGCTGCTAATGCTAACTGCAGGGTGAAAGCCAAGAGGATTCAGTTCCTGGTTTCCTTTCGGTTGGCTCTTATAACTAAGGATTTTAGAACCCTTAGGGACTTATTTGCACTAAGATTACTGTACTGTAGATGTAAAAATAAAAAAAATCACAAGAAACCCAGTGGAGATCTGCACTGACTGAGAGTTATTGTGAATCTGAATTGCTGAATCACTGTGTATTGAATCATGAATCATGAATTGAGTTTCGGCTGAAACGAGTAATAAGCAAATGATGAGATCCGCAACAAATTTTTTCAGTCAAAATGTATTGAGAACCGAATTCAGCCAGTTCTGAGGTGGGTGAGAACCGATGTACCACTGTATATGAAAATAGATGCTACACTGTATTCTAATGGCTAGAAAAAAGTTAAAAATCTGGAGACAGATTTAGGATCTGTGAAATCGCGTCACGGAAATCAGGGTATGCCTACATATCACTTAATTTGTGAAAATTCACTGTAGTGCTTGGTAGTGTAATTCTTAGAGATTTCCTTCTTTGCGCAATTATTTGTGTTTACTTGCCCTAGCACACCCAGGTCACAAAGCGATGGTTTATTAATTGGCTCAAATGAATCAGATCTGTTGAGATTAGTGGTAAAATAGGCCAAGCAGGAACCATGGTTAAATCCAACTGGTTTAAAACCAAAAAATGTGTTTAACATTCCCACAGCAAAAAAAAAAAAAAAAAAAAATGCTACACCAAAGTACTAACGCTACTAAATATTCTGTGAAACCAGGCCTCAATAAATGTTCTGGGAAAGAAGAGTTTATAAAAACATTCAGAAACATTCTCGTAACCTAAAATTACCTTAATAGACATTTCCCTAAAATGATCCTTCTTAGACATCTAAAGGGTCATGCTTAGCTTTGTGGGAATGGCAGGTGCCAGATGAAGTAATCCTCTGAGAACCCAAATGAGTCTCAACAATTTTTATCCTGCATTCTGGGAACTTGGAAAGTTACTCTTAGTCTAACATCATGACTTTCAGACTTGTTGGCCTGAAGCAGACAAATACAGACCCTTAAAATGAGTAGATGAAGGAGGAAACTTCTGCTGAAAGCTCAAAATCATCCAAATGGTATTCTCTGGAGAGGCCATTTTCCATAAATCCATTTTAAGAGGTCACATTTTCTCTTCAGCTAATAGGATCATGATAGAAGTAATCTTTACAAATCTGACAGAAGAAAAGAATATCCCGGCCTTCAACTTCTTCCTCTCAATAAATGAATGAACTCAAAAGTTTTTTTTTCCTGTGGGAGAGAAGAGAGGAAAAAGAAAACCTTGAACTGGACGTGACAAAAAAATAGGAGAATGAAAAAATGTTGGCAAGAAAGGTCAGGCTTCAAGCCAGCTGCTAATGGCAGTCGGTGGTGAGACATTTTGTCCATTCCAGGCTGCATATTTAGACTGCACTGAGTCCAATTAAGTATTAATGACCTTTTTACAATTATCCAATTATTATAAGTAGAAATAACGTTTTTTTTTTTGTTTTTTTTAAATAAAGTTGCGAAATCTGTAGTATTCACATATCACGAAGTAATATTCACCAGCAAATGACACTGAAGGATATTTGACAGGTTTGATATTATTTTTGGGACAGTTTGTCTTCTGGTCAGATAACGCTGATCTACTGACCCATGCAGACAATAAAAACAGGGATTTTGCCTTTGAGATTTGGGTTTAGGCGTCTGATTTGTCTGAAGTCAGATGAATCTGGTGCATGCTCACAGACTGAGAATGGCTACTCATTCTCACCTTGTCATTCACACACTCAGTCCTCGTGCTATTTGCCTCGCTATGAACAATGTGACCAAGCGAAGCCTCTCATTGCCAAATCACTGTTTGACAGCTTGCTCTCAAAGAGCCAGCCAGTGTTTATCTCCAGAAACAAACAAACACATTACTACAGACTCAATAAATGGAGTGTGAAAGATGCTGCTGAGCGATAATTGATGGCTAAAATTCACAGTATTAATAGTGAAGTATGTGTAATGCTCTACACGGTGCTAACATCACCCTTAGGATTATTTCACAAAACATACAAATCTGAAGTGTTTTTCATTGTTCATTTCATATATTACTTTTGTAACATACACTTTACATATATAAACTGATATAACTGATACAGATTATGTTCAGTGTTGACACATTTATTGCGTTTATTTTAATCGGCTGTATTTTCATATGTAGGTTTGACGGATCACCAGCTGTAGAGATGCAGTCACACAACTCATTTCTGTGGTGCTTCTAATGGTTTAGAGTACTGTGCAAAAGTCTTAGGCCACCATTAGATTTGTTGTTTTAGCTAAAGCAGTGTTTCTCAATCCTGGTCCTGCTGCCCCACCGCTCTGCACAATTTAGTGTTTCTCCTGTTTAAACACACCCACTTTAACTCAATAATGGGCTTGTTAATGAGCCGAGTACCTGGATGAGGTGTCTTGTGAGCAGGAAAATCCTAAAACATGCATAGCGCGAGGACCAGGACTGAGAAACACTAAGCTAAAGGTATAATGACCATATATAATAAAACGTCAATGATTGGACAAAAAAATTCTAACTTGGATTCATCATTCCATTATACGCTTTTTTGCTGATCTTCATTCCAGTCTTTGTGAGCTTTAGCCTATCTTATCTTTTTCACCCTCTTCCTCTTGGCTGGTAGGTGGTATCTTGGCTGCTACCCTTTGCAAAATGATCATCCTAATAAAGCTTCTACGGACTGTACTGTAGAAAGGTCATCCCGAAGTTATTTCCAGTTTTTATTTTAAAATCTGTTCATTAATAATTTACTCTATTTGCTGGTTGTATTCTATTCTAATTATATATGCTTCATAGACAGCTACTAAAACAACAAGTCTAATGGTGATTACTAAGTGGTGTAGTGGTGGTGCAAAACCAACCATAATCAACAGCTAGCTCAGCTATTAAAGAGCAATATTTTACACCAGAGCAGTCTTCATCTAGTCCTACAGGACTGAAGTCCAGCACACCTTGGTAACTGTGCATCTGAAGGCTAAGGGCCAAACAGTGGTAGGTTAACAGGGCTGGAATTTGGACTTACAGTGCGGCACTGTGGCATATATGGTTGGCACAGTCAGAGCTCTCATAGCTCTGAGATCTCTGGTTCAGTCTTGACCCCAGACTCCACCTGTGAGGCGTTTGCATGTTATTCCCATGTGGGTTTACACAGGGTGCTGTGGTTTCCTCCCCCATTCCAATCCAAGACAATCACAAGGTTGACTGGAAACTCTAATTTGAGCTTAGTGTGAGACTATTGACTACTGTGTTGATATAACCTTGTGTCTGTCATGGATGTAGCCAATGATGTGACCTTAAATCAAACTAATAAACAAGCATTTTGAACTTACCACCTTCTGAATAATAGTCCAAAGTCTTAACCGTTGAGTAAAAACTGGTAGTAAAGACAGATATACACCTAGAAGATGCTTTTATACATACATGATACAATCAAAGCAGTTGAGGATTTAAGACCTTGAGTGTTGGAGCTGAAGCAACTGGACTTCTTCTTGGTTCTTGATGTTTCAGCGAAATAATTCTTCAGTTGAAGAAGTCTTTCACATGAGAGGTCTTCAAGAACCAAGAAGAAGTCCAGTTGCCTTCAGCTCAAACACTCTAGTCTACCATGACCTGGATAACTGAGAACCTACACAGACAATTTCAGACCTGGTTTAAGGGCTCAGCAGAGCCACCTTGGAAATTCTTTGAAATGAAACAACCACCTAACCGGAGCTTCATGTCACTTTGAATTTTTGTCTTGCATTTACATTTACATCTACATCTAGGCATTTAGCAGACACCCTTATCCAGAGAGACTTTACGACTGATACAATCTTAGCAATTACAACTGTTACAATCCAAGCAGTGGCACCAACAGTGGCAGCCTGGTGCAGGTGGAATTTGAGTCCACCACAGTTCGATGGTTTTGCATTACCCTACCACTTTAAAGGCCCTTAGAAGAATAGTATAATGTTATACCCAAATAACTGCACCTTACTTTAACCTACCACTGCTATTAGTCAGGCTCTGATGATGCAAGTGCAAACAGCAAAACATAAGTGTTAAAAAATTCTACTGACTCGAACTCAAATCGCATGGGAGGAAGAAAAGGAAATATCCATAATGCTGTAGTTTCAATGCAATCCTATTCTCCTGGTTCGGATGTTTTTCGGATTTTAAGAGAAATATCGTCGGGTGCAGCGCCGTGCTGACTGTCAGGTCAGATTAGACAGAAAGGCTGCATCGAGACAGCCTTCGTACAGTATCAATATTGTGACGGCTGAGGAGTCACCCTCCCTCACGTCTCCTTCAAGTGCAAAGACAATTGAAAAGACGAGCGTCACAGGCCTGACACCAGCGTCACTTCAAGGAATCCCTTTCAAGAACAAGTCAAACCCTAGCTGACAAAGCAAAGCTATGGCACAGCAAAAGTAAATCGCATCAAACACTGTGGGTATTCCTTGCTTTGAGTGAAAAATTCAACTGTATGGGTGTAAATGTCAAGGTGTGGATATTCTGCATCTTTTTTATCCACTGTACTGAATATTACCAATAAATTACCACAATCTATGTATTCATTATCTAATGACTTGCCAACTTAGCTCTGTGGTGTTCTGTCGGTATCTTTTTAAGCAGCGTCATGTCCTGCATTCCTTTAAGAATTCAGAAGGCTTATTCAGAAATATGGCCAAGTGACTCTATTCACAAAGTAAGACGGCAGCAACACTTCAAAGCTGCCAGGCCTCTTTGATTGATTTAGCCTCTTTTTTCCGCCCTGCATATCCACTCTACACTTGATGGCCCTTATTTTAAACAATGCCCCCACTGCTTACACTCCTGAAGTACACACTTATTTTGACATCTAATTTGGCCCCGCTGCTTGTGAAGCCCCTGGATTCCTGACCTGCAGTGTGTGTGCACGACGAGGGTAGGATTAGAGAGAGAGCGTGATGCAAACACAGGGGGCATTGTTTGCGAGGCCACTTAAGACCTCCTCATACATGCAAAAGGTCCAGACAATAAAAACAGACGAGAGGGAGAAAAATGCGTGACCCGAACCCTGTAGTGATTACTAGATCAGCATGGCTTTGTACAATTACCATCACTTTGAATTTTAAATGGCCATTTAAAGGGCAGCAGAGCATCTTGGAAAATTAGGCTGCAGCCTAATTAGCACACTCCAACATGACAACTGCTGAGCTTTCAGCCTCGGTAAGCAGCTCATTCAAGCAAGAGGAAGTGACTGAAGGACTCAAGATCCATAGCAAGGCGTCTTCTTTATTCATCAGAGACTTTCTGTCGTGTTGTCTTGCTGTCTGATTCTAACCATGTGGAATCACATCCAGAATTATTTGCACTCTTGGTTAAAGTGGGGAAATATGAAAGCTTGTCGCTTATTAGCTAAATCTCACACACAAATCTGAGACATCTAATCTTTTATTAAAGTGTCCATAAAAAATAGTCCTGTTTATTGTCACGCTTAGAAATTGTATCTCAAGAATGCTCCTGTTTTTAGTTGTCTTAAGTTAAGCTAAGCGTATAGGAAATATTTCATTGGATTATCAATATGTGGTGACACAAACATTAACATCAACAACATCAACATAGGAGAGATGAGCAAAATTAAATTAGAGGTGGGTAGTAACCAGGGGCGTTTCTAGAGTACTTGTCATACACACACAGAATTTAGAGGGGCACAGATAAAGTGGGTCTGATTATGCTCCTGGTACAAACATTCTAGGTTGGTTCTGCTACAAGTAACTTTTTTTGTGAAAATGTTTCCTTTTTTGGGTACTTTTTTACTTTTTCTTGGGTAAATTCATAAAGAAAAAACTGTACTACTACTCCATTACTTCAAATTTTGTTGGATTAATCACTGGTTTCGGGTGGCAACTTTTCAGATTTCTGATTTTAGCCTCAATTCTCATCATCATCGATGACTATTCACATTAGGAGCGAGGTTACATAACTACTAGTCAGTCACATTCATACTGGGCCAATTTAGAGCAACCAATTAACCTACCACATGTCTTTGGAATTTGGGAAGAAACTGGAGTACTTGGAGTAAACACACACAGACAAAGAAACTCCACACAGGCAAGGGGTTTAAACGAATGTAAAACAACCTTCTATAATGAGATAGTTATTGCTGGGTCTGTTTTGCTTTGTTAAAGAAAGCAAAATATTTCACCTTTTTTGCCTGTGTGTCTAGTTTGTGCCAGTCTAATATTAAAGCCTTATTTATTTTTGTACATGTTTTAACTTGCTTTTAACTGGAAAGGCTCATGGGATCTCTGACACCAATCCCCGGAGAACTGGCATGAGGGTGACTTGGACAGGACCACAGCGCATCTCAGAGCTTGATCAGGGCTACTTTTGCATCACTGGGAATGATCCCTTGACCAGCCTATCGTCCCTCAGAAAGAGTTAATTGTGAATGCTTGTGACGTTTGAAGGCACCTCATGGATTTATGTAAAGTAACAGTACTTTTTCTTGAGTAACATTTTTGCTACTCTATGAAAACCGCTGCTCCTTATAGATCAGGCAATAGCTATAAAAATAGCTACCTAATTGAAAATATCTACTGTTAGGGAAATAATTAAGAATTTTAAAACAACTCGACTGAAACTGAAACTGTAATAAACCTTCCTGGAAGAAGACACAATTGTATTCTGGTTATATATGGTATATATTTCTCCAAGGATCGCAGTTTGAGATTTGCAGAACATGGATGTGTTTTGGGTCACCAAGTCTCCAAAAAGACCAACCAGACTCCACATCCATGCCAAAAACCAATTTGAAAGGCATGGTAGATCTGTTTTTCCTTTAACCACATATGTAAGTGCCTAGAATTTGCTATAGATGCTCCTAGAACTTTGACTAAAACTACAAGCAGAGGAGACAAACCAAGCTTTTTGGCAACAAACACTGGGGCTGTTTTTCTTTCAAAGACCCTGGGAACCTTGTTAGGATACATGACATCATGGACTCCATGAAGTACCAGAAAATCTGACTGCCTATGCCAAGAAGCTACAATTCGGTCATGGTTAGATCTTCCAAAAGGATAATGATCCAAAACATACATCTAGATCCAAATCCACACAAAATGTTACACCGACCACAGAATCAAGTTTCCTGATCAAAATCTCCCTTTAAGTCTTAAAGAGAGGAGCTAGGGTCATGCAGGAGATGGAGGGTTCTGTTTTGAGGAGTGTCTCAGATTTCTTAAGTATTTTCCAGTTTCATCTAAAGTTACAAGAGAAGACGTAATGTAATGTTGCTGTAATGTTGGCAAAGGAAGCCTGCTAAGTAAAACAAGGGTGCCAACAATTAACATGGTTTTGCTAAAATGATTTGTTAAAGCTCTTTCATGCTGTGAAGCTGGTTCTTTTCTTAGGCTTCGTTCATTTATTCAAGCTTAGATCTCTCTTACATACTTTCAGTGTGAGATTAAGCTAATTACTCATTGTTACCAGTCGTGCCAGTGATTCTGGATCTGTAGCTGTTGGGAGAGTCACTCATGTTCTCATGCACTGTATGTCACTACATTCTGTGAACATTTTAAATGCAATAAATAAATCCAAACAAAAACATGATCTCACTGCAAGCTTGGAAGTTGAGCAGAAGATAAAAAAAACCTGACACAATTCATCTATGACTCACATGACTCAGCGCCAGGGCCTGACTCTAGATCATTCACTTCTTCTGCATTCACTCTGACAGTAGGGTTGTAGAACCAAATCAACACTCAAGTGAGGAAGCTGCAATAGTGCCGGAGACGTTTCATCAAACTTTCGGGGCACTTTGAGAGCTGTAGAACACAGTACCACAACCATGAGTCTCCATTATGACCAGACAAAAGACATTAATTCAATTTTAGCAAAATGAGAAAGAGGGGGATTTCAGACGTCATTCAGGCCTTGACAATTGTACTGGATTTAATTAACCTAAATCATCTCATTGTAGCTGATGACAAAGAGGTCTGAGAATGAATCATTCATGGGTCATTGTTCTGTGAGCTCATTCTGTACTGCTCTGTCAATGTCTGAGCTGAGCTGTCAATCGGGGACAGAGGAGTGAATGTCTGATTTGTAGCGATGACACTATACAAGCACCTGAAAATAGAATTCCAGCTTGTCCGGTCACAAACTAGACTAAATTTAGGATGATTGCTTTGAGCTTCTTGTGACTTAAAGATCAGCACCAGCGTTTCATAGAGTGTGCTTCAGGTCATATTCAGCATGCTTCCGTTCTATTATGAAGCCAAGTTGGAGACACATTAACTAACACTGTTCTCTAAGGTCTTACTCTAAAGCAATCGCCTCATGAGACCACGCTTTATCTAAGACGACAAGATCTCATTCTGTGGCGCGTGCTGTAATTGACAAAGCCCAGATGCACTTGGGCATAGCATATTGAGTTGCTGTCGCGGCGAAGAATACAAATTCATTCCATATCTGAAGCCCTCGAACAAAACTTTCCAGCCAATTATTTGCCTTCTTGTAAATGATAACTCTGCAGTCACTCAAGCATAAAACAAGAAGATGAAGACGAGACTTTTTCTCACATCATTTCATTCTGTTTAATTGACAAGCTCTTAGTCCGCTGTTAAATTTCGAAGATTACAAATACAAGCTGAATCTTGAGCACCCAATCCACCAGCCATAATCACATGCCGGGCTGGTCACAAATTAATCTGCATATTTTAATAAGCTGGGTGTTGTAGGAATGGTATGTGCAGACGTTTAACGGATTATCGTACGCCGTCCCTGCTATTCAGAAATTGAATAAATATCAGTAAAGCAAATGTATGGGAATCTGAAGTGATAGCACGGAGCTTTCTCCATCCTTTGTTAACACCTTCTACTGAGAATGAGTATCTCTTTCTCTCTCGTTCCCTCTCTCAGTCCTCATCCCCGCTAGCAGATGGATTTTAAGTCGTTCTGAGCAGAGTCCATCGCTGCTGCTGCTGCTGCTTCATCTGTTCTTGGGCCGATTAACAGTCCGTGCACTAATCAGAGCAAAAGCTCTAATTTCCGAAGCTTCTAATGCTCATGGGCCTTCGCTTCTTTTTCTAGCCTGTAATCTTAGCCATTACTTACGCTCGCGAATGGATGCAAGGACTCAGAATGTGATTGCTTTATAAAGAATTAAACATGTTTCACTAAGAAGCGCAGTCTCACAGGCAGAGAGGTGCAAAAGTGAAGTAGTTTCAAGTCTTCTGAAAGTTAGAGAGTGTTAAATAGAGCTTAAATCGTGGAGCTATGAAACCATTTAGATCCTGTATGCCAGGGAAATGATATAATGTGCTTTTGCATAGCAAGGTTGTCTCAGGCAATAAAGTTATTTTGAGGATATTAATAATAATCAGCATTTTAAAAGCCCAACAGCGAGTAATAATGTTAATGGCTTTTCCCTAGTAATGGACTTGTTGTAAATAGCTATTTCTGACCTTCTGCTCATTAATTCTGAATATACCAAACTATACCTTCCATGTAACGAAATAAAGACAAAGTGACAAAGACATAAACCTTAAAACAGCCTTTTCTGCTTTTTACAGCATCTCTCTAAATCTTACAGCCCCCACCCTGCCCCCAAAATACTGCTAAAACCCTGTCAAAAAAGGAATATGAGGAAAGAAAGTTCTGTGCCAAAGTGATTTGTCAGTGTGCTTTATTGCCACTCTTCTTTCCCTTACACTGATAGGACTGATAGGATGGAGTGAGATCGTGAGGCAGTGCTGATGGACAGAGCTCAGGCACGACGGTGTGTCTGGAGTGCTTGGACGAGCTGCAGGAGGAGATAAGGGCAGCTGTGTGTGTAAGCTGGGATCAGAATGGACGGAAAGGCCAAGCAGCAGGCCTCCTCCTCACTGATGCTATCAGTATCCATCACTGAGCTCGCCACCTCCTTAACACCAGGCCTAAAGTCACAGCCTGACCTGTGGATGAACTCAAGATTGTTTAAAAAGGGAAGCAATTATACAAAATCACATACATGTACACTCATTGGTCACTTTATTAGGTCCATTTATCAGGCCCACCATAGACAACCCCAAATCAGAAAAAGTTGGGATGGTATGGAAACTGCAAATTATATATATATATCTATATATATATATATATATATATATATATACAGTGGGGAAAATAAGTATTTGATACACTGCCGATTTGGCAGGTTTTCCCACCTACAGAGAATGTAGAGATGTGTAATGTTTATCATAGGTACACTTCAACTGTGACAGAATCTAAAAAAAATGCAGATAATCACATTGTATGATTTTGAAGTAATTAATTTGCATTTTATTGCATGAAATAAATATTTGATCACCTACCAACCAGCAAGAATTCTGGCTCTCACAGACCTGTTAGTTTTTCTTTAAGAAGCCCTCCTATTCTGCACTCATTACCTGTATTAATTGCACCTGTTTGAACTCGTTACCTGTATAAAAGACACCTGTCCACACGCTCAATCAATCACACTCCAACCTCTCTAACATGGCCAAGACCAAAGATGATTATTTAAAAATCATCCAATATGATTTTCTGGATTTTTTTTTAGATTCTGTCTCTCACAGTTGAAGTGTACCTACGATACAGGCCTGCAACACAAAAAAAATTGGGATCGTAGGGCTAGAAATGAGGAAAAGCTAAATAATTATATCATTTCAATTACAGTATTTTCTGGGCTATGAAGCGCACTGGGTTATAAGGCACAATATCAACGATCGGCTGCTAACGGGTCTATTTTCATACATAAAGCGCACCGGGTTATAAGGCGCATGAAATGAAACAAAACTCTTAAGTTCCGTCGGAAGCTCAGTTTGGTCTTTACCTGGCGCAGGGCGTCTTCTTGCTTCCTCCACTTCCGTACCATTGATTCGTTAATGTTGAATTCTCTCGCAGCTGCTCTATGACCATGTTGTACTGCGTGACCGATAGCATTGAGTTTGAAAATCCGCTTCGGAAATAAATGAATGAATGCACGTAACCCTAATGCTGAAGCACACATACCGTATTACTCCGCGATGCTGCGCACTACGGTGGCCGTAAGCTTCGGAACCTACCAAGACCATGCTAAAACATTTTGACAGATTTATGAGCGCCATGTACCATCTACAATCGGTTCTAGGTCAGAAAGCACAACCAGAATTAATTCATACATTAGGCGCACCGCATTTTAAGGCGCACTGTCGATTTTTGAGAAAATTCAAGGATTTTAAGTGCGCCTTATGGTCCGAAAAATACGGTAGGTAATGTCTGCAGCATGATTTGGTACAAAAGCAGTATCCGCAAAAGTCTTTTGAGGAGTAGGTTTCTACCTTACTGCTGACATCACAGAAATGTAAATGACCTTTGCCAAGGGCACTGACTCAACCTGATGCCGCGACACAGCCTGGCTTTTGGACTTGTTGCTGATAACAGTCTATGTTAGCACACAGCATCCATTTCTTCAAAGAAAATCTGGAATTCTGATTTGGGGCTGTAGATGCACTTTGTAGTTCTACAATTGCAGACTGTAGTCCATCTATTTCTCTACGTACTTTGTTAGTTCTCTTTAATCTGTTCCCTAATGGTCAGGTCCCCCACAGGACCAGCACAGATCAGGTACTATTTGGGTGCTGATTCATTCTCAGCACTGCAGTGACACTGACATGGCTGTGGAGGGTTAATGTGCATTGTGATGGTATGAGTGGATCATACAGCAGTGCTGCTGGAGTTTTTCAACACCTGTCACTGCTGGACTGAAAATAGTCCACCAATCAAAAATGTTCAGTCACCAGAATCCCGTAGGCAGCATCTTGTGAGTACTGATGCAGGATTAGAGGATGACTAACACAAACTGTGTAACAACATTTGACTCAATCTCTGAGCTTAAATCTACAAGACGGAGCAGTAAGGTACTCATATTACTAGTGCAGCATAAATGTGCGGCACATGCCAAAAATAATGGCATATTCCTGCAGTGAACACAGTGCCAGATCAAGGCAAAAAACAAAACAAAACTAGTTTCCAAAAGGAAGTGAATAGTACTGTTATCAGGAATCCACTACCCAAGCTGAAGTGCTTCTCTCTCTCTGAAGTGGCCTCACATGGAGAAGAATTTCTTAATCTGATTAGCTTCTGTGAAACAATCCTAGATTAAGTTTTACTTCCATTTTATCTCCCTCAGTCTTGCTATTTGGTTTAATATGAAAGCATAATTGGCACTCTACACCTAAAGAACCTTTCATTTAAACCCACAAACACGTACAGTGGAATTACACTCTAATTCTTACAGTGGTGCAAATATAGAGTCCCTAATAAAGGTAGGAGTTGTTTAGTAATGTCATTATTGCAGCATTACTGGCCCAGCCTTATTGTAAACCCATCTGGGTGTCTTGATAGAGTGCTTTTCAGACACCGCAATTTGGTCTTAAATTACATTACCAAAACTACTAATGATAAATGAGATGAAGGAGATAGAAAACAGAGAATTGATTACTTTTTAATTGGGAAGCCTTTAGATTACGCTACCAATCTCTGCTGATTACTACCACACCGCCAGCCTTGTTAAAAAAACGTATCATCTTAAGGTAAAAAAAAGCAGAATTAAAAAGAAACCAGACTGACCAGACTCCTAAAGGAGGTTACAGGTCACACTGAGCCTCCCATTTAGCTCTCCTCACTATTTGATATGGATGTAGATTTTTTTCTTGTGTTTTTAACTGTGTTAAGGCATAAATTAGGGATTTGCATGTTGTAGGTGTGTCTGAAGATAGTTTTGTGCTGGTGATGCTTGGTAGGGAGCTGATAGGATTGACTTACTGTGTTGTGAGGTTGTTTCCGCAGTCTCTGATGCCATTAAAGGTGAAGCTCTTCTAGTCTGACATCCTGATATTACATCACAACTGTGTCACTGCCCATATAGACCTCTCTATAAGTACAGGCTGACTGGGGTCATGTTGTAAAAAGAGAACGCCTGGGCACAGCATTAACTCAGCATTCAGACTCCATGTTTTAAACAGGACATAAGTGGTGAAATTAACCTTGTTTTGGAGCAGTTTTCAAATTCAATACTAACATCAACTCTTAAAATGTGACACGTAAATTCTGTAAATTGTAACGTGAATGTCTTGTGAAAACTTCACCCCGAAAATGTAGTCTTTCTCAAAACTAGGTAAGGACAAGACAGCCAGTATATGCCTTAGGATAGAGGACTTTTAAAGGATAACGCTAGGAAAAAAGAGAGAGAAGAAAGCTAGAGCTATTATCACGATCATTGAGTGGAATAATGGGACAACAAAAAGCTACGTGGGGGGGTTAGAGACACGGTGACAGAGAGAACTGCCTAATCGACTAAGCCTTTCCAATCTCTAGCAGTGACCCAGAAGTCCCATGTTCCCCGTAGGCCCTCTCACCCCCCAATGAGCAAACCAGACGAGCATTAAACACTCAAACATGTCCTTAATAACCTTCTTAAATGCCTATACCCTCTGCCTATTCTGCCTGTCTTTCTTTCTTTCTTTTCAGCAAGTTGAAAACAGAACGAAACACATCGTATATAAGTTATTTATTAAAGTTTTAGGCACAGAACAGTTTCACAGAAACTGTGGTTATTTTAAGGCTTCTGCATTCATTTTTTCTGGGAGAAACAACACGTTAGACATTCTAAATTTCTTTTGCACAGAAACTAAATCCTACACTGATTTTTCCATGTTATTAAACAAAGTAACACAGTATGTAACAGAGTACTTTGACATTGTGGGCATGTAAAACAGAATGTGGTTTTGCATTGTTTTGTTGAAAAATGCATGGACATTCCTGGAAAAGATGTCTTCTTGAAGGTAGCATAAGTTGTTCTAAAAATGTACATTTCTGCATTTATGCTGCCATCAGATGTGACCTTTGCCAAAGGCACTGACGCAAACCATGACAGAGCCTGGCTTTTGGACTTTTTACATTTATGCCATTTAGCAGACGCATTTATCCAGAGCGACTTACAAATACCATCTTACAATCCAAGCAATTGTGGGTTAAGATCCTTGCTCAAGGACCCAACAGTGGCAGCTTGGCAGAGGTGGGATTTGAACACTGGACCTTCTGGTCCACAAGCCAGTACCTTAACCACTAGGCTACGCCAGTTCACAAATTTACATTTACAGCATTTAGCAGGCGCCCTTATCTAGAGCGACTTACAATTGGTACAGTCTTCCTGACTAGCTATTCAGAGTTAAGGGTCTTGCTCAAGGAGCCAACAGTGGCCGCTTGGCAGATGTGGGATTTGAACCCTGGACCAGAGTCCAGTACCCTAACCGCTAGGCCACTAGTCCCACTAGTTGTTGCTGATAACAATCTGTATGGTCCTTTTCGTGTTTGGTCGAGAGCACATCGTCCATGTCATTCAAAAGAGATCTGAAATTAAATATGTCATAATTAAGTTTGCTTGGGATACTTGAGAGTAAATTGTTTCCTTTTCAGGTATGTTGTAAGTAGAGTTCATGCGCCTGTGGTGACCCATTTCTTCTGGTTCATTCTCTTCTGGTGTATTAATCTGTACATTTTATGGTTTAAGAAGGTCTTACAAACTCAAACCACTCAAAGGCAAGCAAAATAGGGGTTTAACTATTCCTTGCAAGCTGTTCCTTTCCTTACAACATGGAAATTAAATTATTTATTACTTTTGCAGGCTCTTCAGAGGAACAGTATCATGAAAATATACTCCTTCCGGAAACTGGTATCTCTGCAGTATTGACTGAAGGAGGGAGTCATTGCTGATTTATGTGCCTACATTCTTTAACTGTGCTTTTTAATTATAGTGCAAGAACATGGAGTTGAGTGTTGAAGGGCCATCTGGGTGGCAGGGCCACAGTGAAACAGTGTTATCATATAAATACCTCTGCACTTTTGACTCCAGGAAGCTGTTTCCTGAAGAGCGAACCTGAGTCACGAAGAGGTCTAATTTACAGTAAGTGGGATGGGTGGACATGGCCCTCACACATTTCCCCCTCCTCCTCTCCCTTTCCTCACCTCCATCCAGCCACGCATATAGACACCAGTTCCTTCTCTAATTTTAGGTCGGATATCTCACTCCTTGACATGTTTCAAGGCTGATTTACACCTCGGCCACAGGCACAGCTGTCCCCACCATCACCAGATATTCCCTTCCAATGAAATGTATTATTTTCTGAATATTCATGAAACAAAGGGTAACAATCCAGGCAACGCATCAGCTGCACATGAAAAGATACCGCACTTTACTAGTTTGTGCTTACATGTGTTGGTTTAAATTATACCTCCTCATACCACAAGACAAAACTGGATTCACAAAGGAGTCCTGCTCAGAGCAATTCATCTGACAACCTTCCAAAACAATCAGAGATAAAAGACAATAACAACACTTTCAATGCCCTTCAAAAAGAATAAAGAAAGACAAAAAGTGGGATGTCAATCAAAGAGCCTGTGTTGCTGAAGAGGGGAAAGAAACGAGTCTGAAATAAAAAGATTAAAACAAAGGCTCGCTCGTCCACCGCTCTCTGCCTACATCTTCACAAATGCTACAATTACACTGTACTCCTGTACGCTCTGAAATAAGACCCTGAACAGATCATTTATTCTTAGTGTAGAATAAATAACAACTGTACTGAACCCTCTCGAACCTGCCGATAATCAAAAAACACTACATGGTTTCTTAAGATGCTAGTAAAAAGTCTTTAATGTTTAAACTTTCAGTGTCAGCACAAAGAAAGAAGTTACATTACCATTCAATTGCAACGTTGCGCTTCCCATGAAAGTGGATAATCCCTTGTTTCCCCCAGTGAGTTCTAGGCAGCTGCGCCGCCGCTAATTTATTTCAAGAGTCTGCGTGATTAAAAAAAAAGACCCTCCTAAATTACAATATCACACAAATGCTATAATTAAATTAATATTGGACATAATAATAACTTTGTGGATCCCCATTTTTCATACATGCAATTGCTTAAACCATTAGCATTTGCTTAAACCATTAGCATTTGTCTGGCATAATTAGAGATTTCTTTAATGAAATTCCTGGGTGTGCATGAGGCAAAGAGAATGAACAGGCCTGAATGTATTAACAATGTTCATTTCAGCCTGCACCATGATATTATCACATATACTGAGATGAACTCGCAGTGCCAGCGTGATCTTTGTACGAATTCACGATTCAAGTGATGCATAAAAAGTTATAAGCAGTTAAGGTTAGAGACAGGTTTAGTATAGGTAACTCTGAATATGACTTAAATGATGAAATCTGAATTAAAATCTGACATTTTTTATAATATCAGGTTTTCAGAGCAGCGGTAAGCATGGTCACTGGCATATGGGTTTGTTCACGCAGTTAAACAATCAGAAGGATCATCATCGGGTGTGCTCACATGCATTGCCATTTAGAAAAACTGATGTTCATACCTGTTTAATCCATTTCAGCGTCGCTGGGAGCCAATGTCTAACCGGAAGCTCAGGGTGCGAGTCAGGAACCAATCCTCGACAGGGCTTCAATCCATCGCAGGGCTTTTGCACACACTCACTTACTCACACTGGGACACTTTAGAGATGCCAGCTGACATAACACATGTCTTAAAGACAACATGTCTGTGGAAGGAAACCAGAGTACCTGGAGGATATAAGGGGAGAACATGCAAACCCCACACAGGCCGGGATGCTACTAGGACATGGGATCTCTGGAGATGTGGGCCTGCTCCATATCTCTGGAGCAGATAAACATAAGGATCAAGACGTTGGTATCTAATGCAAAAACTGAAGGCTAAAGGCCTTTTCACACCGAGTCCGATTTTCACACACGAAAAAATTGCATGTCAAGTTTTGAAAAAGAACGCACGTATATTAATGTTGTCCTTCACACTAAGTCCAGAACTGACGGACTGCAACGCTGCGTAAAATTTTCGATCAGAACATGTTTTAATTTCTGCGCTGTTCGGATGTGTTAAAATCAGGCTGGCCAATCAGAGCGCGGTTGTCAGGCAGAACAGCTCATCCTGCATGTAGTAGAGCACAAGAGCTAAAAGGACAAGCAACGCGCTGACTATAAAAACATGGATATTAAAGAAAAGATCTGGTGGAATATAATTGATAGGCTGGAGAATGATGGTGATAAACCTCACAGTGACTGGATGGAACCGTTTTCTTGTTTATTTAAGTGCATGCCCACAAAAACACAAAATACAGCTTCCTGCACTCATCTTCGCTGGTGTCTTTGTTTTTTAAGTTGACGATGTGAAAAAGACACGGCGAGACACATTAATAGAAGGGAAATTAAAGAAAGCAAAAGTGGACAGAGAGTTTTCATAGTGTTTAGACAAAAAACGTGTTGGTGTGAAGGTCCCACTGCATTAAAATCACATCTGTTTTTTATTGCTTAAAAATCTGACTCAGTGTGAAAAAGCCTTAAGACTCGTGAGTCTTCTTGGTTGGAAGAAAAATAGCCTTAAGTAAGAGTGTAATTTTTCTTTCCATTTGATCTCACTGTTGTCTTTGGCTAGCCAAGATAATAAGATCTCATTTGTGATTTTCTCTTCCTATGGAAGATTACTAAAACAGATTATGGATTTAGATAACATGTATAAACCTGCTGATTGAATTTTTCCTGTTATCAAATTATTCTGTACACAGAGCCACTCTGCCTGAAAGTGTGTAGAGCATACAGTATGCCTCATAATGGGTTACAAAGCACAGACAAAGGGATGTACAGTGGAGCCTCAGTTCTCATCATTAATTCGTTCTAGAAGGCTTTAATTTTAAGTTTAATATAGTCTATACTGTATCATAGCTGAGCTGACCTTATTGTTTAAAATGCTTACATTGACCTACAGTTGGCCACAAAGCTTATTTTATAATAAAGTGTTGAAAATATCATGTAATTTAGTGAGTAATGGATTGAAAGTGAAAAGTAAAAGGAAAAAACTTACTCTGTTGGTGAACTCAGGGCGCTAGCATAGCTGCTAATGCTAACTGCAGTTGGCTGTCATTAATAACCATTTTAGGGCCCATGGGAACTTATTTGCACTAAGAATGCAGTAGAGTAGATGTAAAAATGAAGAAAAACACGACAAACATAGCAGAGATCTGCAGTGAGAGAGCTATTATGAACCTGAATTGCTGAATTACTGTGTACTGAATCGTGAATCGAGTTTCAGCTGAAACGAGTCACGTGGATCGACTTATACAAGTTTAAGCAAGTGTGCAAACAATGACAAAAGAGACAAACTTTTCTAGTCAAACTGCATCTAGGACCGATACATTTGAAAAAAATAATCTGCCAGTATACAAATGCACAAATGGTCAGACTTTAGTACATTGGGTAAACAGCTACTTTATGCTATTGTGGGTTCAAGAACTGCTTAATCTCATTATGATAGTGTAACATTATCTCATTGTGGCCATATTTACCACTCACTGACACAGGTTCATGACTGCACATGCTGAGCTAAGCTTGTTTTTGTGAGAAGACCAGGTGTCACTTCCAAAATACATATGACTGGCAGGTGCTGCAGAATTGACTGACGAGGAGAGAGAGCGAGAGAGAGAGAGAGAGAGAGAGAGAGAGAGAGAGAGAGAGAGAGAGAGAGACTCTTTCTACTTTTCTAAACCCCATCTAAACAAACCAATGGCTGGCGGTGAGATAGAGGCACTCTCACACCCACTCCACTGTCAGGCGGGATGGAAATGTTCCTGCTTTATCGAGGAGTGTAATTGCTGTCTTGTTTGGTTAAGAGATTAGGAGGCTGAGACTCTTTGTGTGGTCTTGCTGATTGGACAAACAGGGAGCAGAAAGACTCCAGAGGAGCTGCCTCTCGTCTTCTCGGGCTCTGTGCCCAGGAGAAAGAGAGAGAGGGAGAATTAGAGAGTTAGCTCAACAACAGGAGGGCTTCACATGCATTTTGAACAAATTTCCATTCAAAGCTTTCCAATCTATCATCTCTTCTCTCATTTCCGTATTTCCTTAGCAAGCCTAGGAGCTTCACACAGAAATGAGCACACACACACACACACACACACACATACACACATACACTCACGCAGCATGTCACTGTGGCTCCAATCATTGTGGCAAAGCTCAGGGATCATGTTTGATATTGTCAGATGGCCTGGAAAATTAAAAACCCAATTAAAGGAGCTGTGCCGGGGTCGACTCCTCTGCATATCAAAAGCCCTCCTCTGGCTATTCAGCACAAATTATATCCCTTAACAGCTCACTTTGCCCAGGATGCAACCTCACAGCACTTAGGGAGTAATAAGTGCTTTCCAGCTCAAGACTTGCTTCAAATATAAACCTCTTCTGAGGCAGTGAGAAAAAAAGAAGGTCATAATCAAACTGTCATTTTAGCCCTTTTCTACTGGCTAGTCCCATTCAAAGGTCTTGTGGGAGAGAATTAATTTGGGAAATCTGATGGAATATGAAGCGAGAACAGCGGTGTTTGCTCTGTGACGCCGGAATTAGTCTTTCTCCCTAGAAAGATGACGCTCGGTCATTTATTTATCCTTCAAGCAAAATAAAAAAATCATTAAAATCTCTCATGTCCACTTGCTCTTTTCCCCTGTGTGCTACCCACGTTTCATTAATTCTTGTACAGTGGTGAGAAAGGACAGAGAGAAATGGCCAGTCAAGCTTAATGGTATTCGTCTCGCTGTGGGACATTAATATTCAGCCTAATGTTTCTGATAACAGGGCTTCGGGCCATAAAGAGCTGGCAGGCCAGACAGCCTTATTAAGCTGCTGAAGTGGAATGATGCTCACTCATGTTGGGGATCAAATGCTAGAATACACACGCTACTTTCTTTTCATGACGACCTCATACTACACTGGGCTCAGTCATCAAACACTACATTCTCTTCATATCTCAGACACGGGGATTCAATGTGAGAAATTCATTTGGGTTCTTCTCGCATTTTTCTCGCTTGTAGTTTTTTTGTTTTGGCATGCCTTAGCGTATCTTACATACACTTTATGGTGGCAAATAAATTCAAAAGGCTTAGTGACTGCTGTTGCAAGCAGCAGAGTAAGCATAGGGTTTATCAAAATGGCCTTCCACGTTTTTCCATCAGAGGTTTTCTCGACTCTAGCTCACAAGTCTGCTGCCTTTTAACTTCATCTCATTTACATCTAATGACATGATAATACACATTAGTGGACTATTTTAAATAATTACATCCTCACAATCGGTTCCCCCTCAACCTTCTTCCCTGAATGTCCTGTTCGGTGGCTTTTATCAAACTTTCATATTTCTAATGGTAATAACATAAAATGCTTTTTTTCCATGGAAACAATATATAATAATATGTCGGCAAGGGGCAAAAAAAGATTGAGCAATTTTCAAACGGTGACAGGGGTGAATAGGACATTAGGTTCTTTTCTCTAGTGATGGTGGATATTTTTTCTGTCAGCTGACAGGGTTAGCTGTGAGCAGGTGGAATCTAAAGGCTGGCTCGGAGAGATACGAGTGACAGTTCACCTGTCAAGGTTCTGGCCTTTTATAATAAGACCTGTTTAATTCTGCCAAATTCTGAAAAAAAAAAAAACTGCTAAGGAGGCAAACACAGAAATTTGGATAGAGGAACCAAGTACAGCATTCCCATATTTACAAGGTAAGGAAAGGAAAGGAAAGGAACGACTCAGAAAGAGGGTCAGATGGAATGAGGGGTAGTGAAAGGGAGGGGTTCAGTAGTGAAGAGACACTCCGAGAGGAAGAGTGAAGGACACCGAGACGGAGATAGACAGAGAGACACAGAAGCTTGTTGACAGAGGCAAGTGCCTGACAGAATGCTGATCGCTGAGAGGGACATGAACCTTGTTAAACAAATTCATGCATACCTGAGGTGCACATTGGAAATGGCATCGTCAAGAGAAGAACGCTTGATCCAGACAAGCAATAAATCCGAAGAAGCAGCCAAAGAAGTTGACGTCTCAGAAACATTTCATTAAAAACCCCTTCAGTATAATTAAACCCATGGTATGTTTTATACTGCCAATTTCAATATTATTACAGAGCTGGAAATGAATAATAACTGTTTATAGCGGGGAAAGCCAGAATTTGAAAGATGTCAATAAATTACACAAAATAAAAATGAGCCTGTGTGCTCTCGAATGCTCGGTATGTTATATATATGTTTGTCATACCGTACCAGCCAAGATGGTGGGTACGAGTATGAATGGCAGGTGTGTGTACGAGCAAACGTTCATAAATAAAATCCAGGTTTTTATAGTGTCACTATTGTTCATTTTCTCAGGGTAATATTCGGAGGGAAGGTCGCCCATCTGGAAGAGTAAGCAGCGCTCCCCCGTGAGCCTTTCTGAATCTATTCCTCACAGTTGCACAGTACTGGTCAAACAAATTCAATTACTGCAGCAGTATGTAAGTAATTTTATGTAAATTATAGTGTTAATGTTCTGAATCCCCCTGCTGCCGGCGATGGACTGTTTTTTTTTTTTCTTCTGGTGCTTCCTCGTCTGCATCCTAGCAGTCACCATCTGTAATGAACATGTACGTTTGAGAGGACTCGACTAAAATCTATTCTGCTTTTCCATCCCTTTCTTTTTTTCTCCTCCTCTGAACATGCTAATAAGTATTCACCCAATCGGACTGTTTGGCTCGGGGCTAACTGTTGTGGCCGACTACAACAGCAAGAGGGTATTTAAGATGCACAGGCTCAGTAATGTCGGCCCTCGTAGTGCCAGGATGAAGGAGGATATTACTGTAGTTTGTGGCATGCTAACAACCCAGTTAGTTCACTAGTTAGGGTAATGTGAGTTTTATCGACGCAGCTGTGAGCAATTTGACTGCAAAAGAGTTTCTGAATACATTACAAGCGGGCTGTAGCTCTCTGACACACAATGTATATGCTTCTCTTGATACTGCAGCGACACGCAGGGTACGATTTACATTCCCTGCCTACATAAGTGTCTGGAGTTCAATTTTTTCTGTAATGTAAAATAAATGGTTTGTAATATAATAATGTATTAGCCGGGATTTTGGACTGTTCTCTACTGATTCACCCATCAGACATACTGGCTAAGGGCAGACAGAAATTTACACCTGCCTTCTCCCAATCTGTAAAACTGAGCAGTGTATCCTTGCATTTCATTAACTCCCGGTTAATGACATTAGAGACTCTCCCTAAAGAGGCCAATGATGGAGTGGTCCTGGCCATGGTGCAGAAATTAATTCTGTAGGGTTAAACGCTGGAACTAACTCATGTTTCAACAAAAGCCCCTACCCAGCAGTTACATTAAGTGGCATAAATACTATCAGATCTGTCTTGATTTTACGGCTCTCAAATCCAGCAAATCCTCCCTCAGCACGCCACTTTTCTGCCTTTTTCTGACATTTTGGTTTATTTGCTTTTCAGCACTGGCACGGCTCTACTCATCCATTGTATATGCTCGAGTGAAAACAGAATCAATATTTGTTTTAAATAATGTGCTAAACACATATCGGGGAGTACTGAGCTGTCGTTAAGGCCATAAAAGTCTCTGACGGATACATTTAGAGAGAACCCAGGACTGGATGGAGAGGTGATAAAGAGATGATGTGTGTGAGGAAGAGACAGCTGATGAAGAGCTGTACTTCATTACAAGAAGGGCGAATAGTGGACCATTTTTTTTGCCTCCCCATCTGATCAGACTTTCTTTGGTCACCGGGTAGACTGAGAATAGAAGAGGAACAGTGATAATAGGTTTGATACATATTCTGCCAGAAATTATATCATGTTAATGAGGTGGCTTAGAGGGCTTTTGCATTTTGTAAGAGGCATTTCCAATGTATTAGTATAATTACCAGCGATGAGAAAACTAACTGAATTTTCTCTCATGAGTTCATTTGAGCTTGGTGAAATTACGCCACATGCGAGAGATGAAATTACCCAGCCTTCCAGAGAGGGCTCATGCCTGATTTGATCATAGCTGCTAATTGGATGATCATTTTCATAAAGCCTTTCAAATGGCTGACAGTGTCTGTCCTTCACTTCACTTCTCTCTCTCTCTCTCTCTCTCTCTCTCTCTCTCTCTCTCTCTCTAGTGCCTCCAGTCTCTCTTTTTCTGTTAAATAAATGGAATAAATGGAGGAGCAAGGCATGGCAGTGAAGATAGTTTGCGCAAATTCAGTTGGTATTTTAAGCCAAGAGTCCACAGGTGTAATCGACTCATTTTCAAGCAGTGCTTGTCCCCCTAATTAGCTGTTCCCCCTCAAGTCGTAACAAGGACCCTAACGAGAGTGGCTTTTTCCCCAATAATAATCGCCATGGATACCTGCAGGGTGAGATCTTGCCACTGTTCCTCATCCTGTCAACCAAACTGTGGAGCACTGGGGCTTAATGAACCTGAAAACAAGACTGGGGGTGAGCACACCAGCCAGCACTGTGTGTGTGCTCAGAGTGTGAGGGCTGTCTGTGTGTATGCATATGTGTGTATCATTCTCTTAATCTAGCTCCATGTGTGTGCACTGCTGGACCGACAACATAGCTGAACATGGTGGAACTCAGTAATAAGGCTAAGAAGTACACCACTAATACAGTATAGTATACACATTGAAAAGGTAGTGTTTTCCACCTAAGCATGATCTGCAGCACTTGTAGTTTAAATATGACACAGGTCCAAGTATGTGTGTATGTGTGTATGTATATATATATATATATATATATATATATATATATATATATATATATATATATATATATATATATATATATATATATATATATACACATACACATATATATATATAATACATATTTTTTTCATTATTTACTTCAGTTAGCCTTAGTAACCTCTTTATCCTGTCAGAGTCATAGGAACAGGGTGATGGAAGGAAGGACAACACAACAAAAGACACACTCTCATTAAAAAATAAGTTTAAGGTAAGCATCGTTTAACAACCATCCGATCTCCGTTTGTTTGCTTTAAGACCTTTAACGAGGTCTTAACAATTATTACAAATTATAATAGGAAATAAAAATCTGTCTTTTAACTCTGTACATTGCGACGTAAACAGCTAGTCATATTTAATAAAAGGTTTAGCATGTGTATTTTTACCGCCATAAATATTATTTATGTCATACTTTGTTTTGTTTAAATTTTTTATTAACTTATTTTCATGAATTACTTTGAATGAAATATGTGCACAAGAACGAACTACATTACAGTCTGTGTTGCACAACAGACACTTGTAGGACACAAGCAGAGATGTGCAATGGAGAAGGTTGTACTCTGCTTAACACTACAAGTGCCATGCCAGGTTCAGCTACATATATAGTGGTACTTGAAAGTTTGTAAACCCTTTAGAATGTTCTGTATTTCTGCATAAATATGACCTAAAATATCATCCGATTTTCAAGTCCTAAAAGTAGATAAAGAGAACTCAGTTAAACAAATGAGACAAAAATATTATACTTGGTCATTCATGTATTGAGGTAAATGGTCCAATAAGTACATATTACTGAGTGGCAAAATATGTGAACCTTTGCAGTCAATATCTGCTGTGACCCCCCTGTGCAGCAATAACTGCAACTAAGTGTTTCCTGTAACTGTTGATCAGTCCTGCACACCGGTTTGGAGGAATTTTATCCCATTCCTCCGTACAGAACAGCTTCAGCTCTGGGATGTTGGTGGGTTTCCTCACATTAGCTGCTCGCTTCAGGTCCTTCCACAACATTTAGATGGGATTAAGGTCAGGACTTTGACTTGGCCATTCCAAAACATTAACTTTATTCTTCTTTAACCATTCTTTGGTAGAACGGCTCGTGTGCTTAGGGTTGTTGTCTTGCTGCATGACCCACCTTCTCTTGAGATTCAGTTCATGGACAGATGTCCTGATATTTTCCTTTAGAATTCTCTGATATCATTCAGAATTCATTGTTCCATCAATGATGACAAGCCGTCCTGGCCCAGATGCAGCAAAATAGACAATACCACCACCATGTTTCACAGATGGGATAAGGTTCTTATGCTGGAATGCAGTGTTTTCTTTTCTCCAAATACTGTTTTCTTTTAAACCAAAAAGTTCTATTTTGGTCTCATCTGTCCACAAAGACATTCTTCCAATAGCCTTCTGGCTTGTCCATGTGATCTTTAGCAAACTGCAGACGAGCAAGCAATGTTTCTTTTTTTTGGAGACCAGTGGGCTTTCTCCTTGCAACCCTGGCATGCACACCATTGTTGTTCAGTGTTCTTCTGATGGTGGACTCATGAACATTAACATTAGCCAATGTGAGAGAGGCCTTCAGTTGCTTAGAAGTTACCCTGGGGTCCTTTGTGACCTCACCAACTATTACACCCCTTGCTCTTGGAGTGATCTTTGTTGGTCGACCACTCCTGGCTAGGGTAACAATGATCTTGAATTTCCTCCATTTGTACACAATCAGTCTGACTGTGAATTGGTGGAGTCCAAACTCTTTAGAGATGGTTTTGTAACCTTTTCCAGCCTATTGAGCATCAACAACTCTTTCTGAGGTTTTCAGAAATCTCCTTTGTTCGTGCCATGATACACTTCCACAAACATGTGTCGTGAAGAGCAGACTTTGATAGATCCCTGTTCTTGAAATAAAACAGGGTGCCCACTCACACCCGATTGTCATCCCATTGACTGAAAACACCTGACTCTAATTTCACCTTCAAATTAACTGCTAGTCCTAGAGGTTCACATACTTTTGCCACTCACTAATATGTAATATTGGATCATTTTCCTCAACAAATAAATGACCATGTTTAATATTTTTGTCTCATTTGTTTAACTGAGTTCTCTTTATCTACTTTTAGGACCTGTGTGAAAATCTGATGATGTTTTAGGTCATATTTATGCAGAAAAAATAGAAAATTCTAAAGGGTTTACAAACTTTCAAGTACCACTGCAACTAGAAGTGCTGAGTGACGGTCATTCGACAGCTGTGACTTCCTACTAGTTTGCGTTAATAAAGATTTAAAGGATTAAAGTGTTTAAAGGGTAATATTGCATTGTTTGTTTTTTCAAGTGGACTAATTACCACTTAGTTGTGTGCAGCCAGTGAGGTATGTTTATTCATGTTTATATTCCATTGTGTGCATTTAGATTTTGGTTCTACAGTGTGTGTGATTGTTAACGTGTGCTTGTAACTGAAGAGCCACAGTGAGTGATTGGTTTAGGCGTCGGATGTTGTGTAGATGCGGCATTCCACTCATGTTGTCAGTGGTATCTATGATGCATTTACATATTGTTTGCATACATTTTTCTTTTAAAAATATATATTTCATATTTACATTACAGTAGCGAAAAAGACTTTATGACTATAGTAATATCCAGACAACAACCATTTTCAACAACCGATCAATGAATGGTAATGCGATCACAGAACATAATGCGATTTTTAAATGGCACATACCCTATAGAGTATATGTATTTTTAACATTTATTGATAGAATTATCCAATTCCAATAAATGAGTTTTGGAAAAACAGGTGTTCATTTTCTCCAGGACAGGACAGTTTGTTCCCTACCCAACTCAGATGGACTGGTGCTCCGTTTAGCTCCGTTGCAGCTGCTCCCTGTGCTCTCAGGGATAGATCTCTGTAACCCTGACCAGTATAAGCAGGTAAAGAACATGAAAATAAAACCTAAAAAATTTACATGAAAAATGAAATTAGAAATACAGTGGGTGAGACCACAAACAGGGATGAGTACATGGAGACCACTGGTGCATATGCTTCTATTTTGCATTTTTCTCAAATTTCCAACAATGTATTTCTTTACTAATATAATTATAAAAGGATTAAAGAAATAATTGAAGATTAGTAACAACTACTTTAAGTTCAAAGATGCTCAGTGAGTGCTGAATGTTCCTCTACAGTCACCTGACTTAAAGTACATTGAGCATTTATGGGGGCACTTGAAGAAGAGATTATTGATTATTGACATACTGCCATTACAACAAAAGGAAACATAACTAATACTAATAAATTCTGAAATGCATCTTAAAACGTTTTCAAAGATTAAAGTTTTCACTCAATTCTTATTCTGATTATTTTATTTGAAATGGAAAAACATTGTATTCAATGCACGAAAAATGCAAAAAAAAAAGCAGTTTCACTAGTGGTCTCAGACTTTTGGATGTTGTATGGTAAATATGATAATGTTTTTTTCTACGTTCACAACACGTAAGGCCACATCCATACACGGTATTTTAACGTTATTATGTTATTATACTGTTTATATGAGAACTTGCACAATCAGTGGCTGACTAAATACTTTTTTGCCCCAATATTTATATACAGTATATATATATATATATATATAAATATATATATATATATATATATATATATATATATATATACACATCAGTGGCTGACTAAATACTTTTTTGCCCCAATATATATATACAGTATATATATATACTGTATATAAATATTGGGGCAAAAAAAGTATTTAGTCAGCCACTGATTGTGCAAGTTCTCATACTTAGAAAGAAGAGAGAGGTCTGTAATTTTCATCATAGCTACAGAGCTATGAGAACTATGAGAGACAAAATGAGAAAAACAATCCAGGAAATCACACTGTAGGATTTTTTAAAGAATTTAATTGTAAATTATGGAAAATAAGTATTTGGTCAATAACAAAAGTTCAACTTGATACTTTGTAACATAACCTTTGTTGGCAATGACAGAGGTCAAACATTTGCTGTAGGTCTTCACCAGGTTTTGCACACACTGTAGCTGGTATTTTGGCCCATTCCTCCATGCAGATCTCCTCTAGAGCAGTGATGTTTTTGGGGCAACACGGACTTCAACTCTCCCCCCACAAATTTTCTATGGGGTTGAGGGCTGGAGTTTACTCCAGGACCCTTGAAATGCTTTTTACAGAGCCACTCCTTCGTTGCCCGAGTGGTGTGTTTTGGGATCATTGTCATGCTGGAAGACCCAGCCACGTTCCATCTTCAATGCTCTCACTGATGGAAGGAGGTTTTGGCTTAAAATCTCACGATACATGGCCCCGTTCATTCTTCCCTTAAAATGGATCAGTTGTCTTGTCCCCCTTGCAGAAAAAAACAGCCCCAAAGCATGAGGTTTCCACCCCCATGCTTCACAGTAGGTATGGTGCAACTCAGCATTCTCTTCCTCCAAACCCGGCGAGTTGAGCTTTTACCAAAAAAGTTCTATTTTGGTTTCATCTGACCACATGATATTTTTCCAATCTTCTTCTGGATCATCCATATGCTCTCTGGCAAACTTCAGACGGGCCTGGACATGTACTGGCTTAAGCAGGGGGACACGCCTGGCACCTGCAGGATCTGAGTCCCTCTCGGTGTAGTGCGTTAATGATGGTAGCCTTTGTTACTTTGGTCCCAGCTCTCTGCTGGTCATTCATCAGGTCCCTCCGTGTAGTTCTGGGGGATTTCTGCTCATCGTTCTCATGATCATTTTGACCCCATGGGATGAGATCTTGCGTGGAGCCCCAGATCGAGGGAGATTATCAGTGGTCTTGTATGTCTTACAATTTGCTCCCACAGTTGATTTATTCACACCAACCTGCTTGCCTATTGTAGATTCACTCTTCCAAGCCTGGTGCACATTTTGCATTTTACAATTTTCTTCCTGGTGTCCTTCAACAGTTCTTTGGTCTTGGCCATGGCTGAGTTTGGAGTCTGACTGTTTGAGGCTGTGGACAGGTGTCTTTTATACAGAAAACGAGGTCAAACAGGTGCCATTAATACAGGTAACGAGTGGAGGACAGAAGAGCTTCTTAAAGAAGAAGTTACAGGTCTGTGAGAGCCAGAAAATCTTGCTTGTTTGTGGGTGACCAAATACTTATTTTTCACCACAATTTACAATTAAATTCTTTAAAAAATCCTACAATGTGATTTCCTGGATTTTTTTTCTCATTTTGTCTCTGATAGTTGAAGTGTACCTATGATGAAAATTGCAGACCTCTCTTATCTTTCTAAGTAGGGAGAATATATATATATATATATATATATATATATATATATATATATATATATATATATATATATATATATTACATACAGTTATTATACATCTTATTTTTGTATAGCGAATGCTTCAGATTAGACTGCACTATTGATTCTCAGTGCCCTCTTACAGGTCTTCCTGTAGACTTTGTTTTGTCAAATTGGCTTGGCATTGCAAGTCAAAGAAAAAAAAAAATCATAGACTTACTAGCCTAACACCTCCACCCTTACTCACCCTTATGTCCTAATCACCTTCTTTACCTTTCAATAAAGAAGGTGATGTCAATAAATAACTACCAAAACTTCAATGTGATAAAAAGTGAATGAAAGGAGGATGGAGAACAGGAAAAAGATTGAGAGTTTAGTAGAGCTTCCTATCTGGGGAACGATCTCAAGGGTGATATGTGGGTCAGAGCTGCTGAATTGAAAGTTAGATAGAAAGTATTCTGGTGTCTGTTAATACCACCTCACGTACTTCTGAGCTGCTTTTCTTCATTTCTTTCTATTTTTCAATAACACATTTCTCACACAATGTCTCTGACACATTTTATGGTTGCTAATTGTCATGGCGATAAATAATGGGGCACAAACCCAACCAAATCTGTAAAAAACATGTAATTTATTTATAAATGCAATGAAAACACAGAAAAACGTTGCTAAACGTTGCCATCGATCTATTGGCAATCTTTTCAAACAGCTAATTAAATATTAGTTCATATTACCTGGAAAAAAAGTAGCATGCAGGTATCGTATAGTGATACCCACAATGGAAGATGCAATGGAATATAACTATGGAGAGATACAGACAGAAAAGAGAGGAAGGCAGTCACAGATGTGACTGAGCCCCAGGCAGAAAGAGTCATTACTGGACAAATGGGGACCCGATGCCAGGGTGACACCGATATCCAGAGAACATCTGGACATGTGCCACTCTCACCCTTGATAACCTGCCCAACCTGGGGTTCCCTTTTAACTAACTAGCTTGTGCACACTCCATTCTGTACTGTTGAGAAGGATAAAAAGGGATAAGACCTCCTCACTAAATTATGCCCTCCGTAGGATTAAGTGCTTAGGTAAACAGTGAATATGCAAAGTTAAAACAGTCTGCTAAACGCACATTCTCCCTATCATTGCTCTACAGTTGTTGGATTTTCTAAACAGTGAACAAATTAGAGGATTTCATGCAGCTTCAATGCCGTGACAAAGACAAACCCAATACGTGATGGACCACCACTGTGGCAGAGGTTAGGCGAGGTAGGTAGCGAGGTGAAAGAAGTAGTGAATTGCAACAAACCCAAATAATGCAAAGAGGAAATTATGAGTGTATGTGTATGTTTCTTCCTCAGAGTTCTGCTCTGAAACTTAACAACACGGTGAAGAACAGTGAAAGAAATGGCTCATCAGAATGTATTCCACACGAAGGCAAAGCTAGCGCTCGAAAATTGGTCTCCATCATACATTAATGGTTATTATCTGTTATGAGAAAAAAAATTGTGGGTGCTAAGTATCGACCATCTGGCACCAACCCAAGCTAGCGTGCCACAGAACAATTGCATTCATTAGGTTAATTTATCATGGTGGTAAGCTCAATTTACTTTTGCCTCTGTGAGACTAACTCATTAAGATTCTGCGCTGCATTTCCTCAGGCCCACTTGTGATCATTCACACTGGCTTCGCACGTAAGGATCCATAGATAGCAGGCAGGCAGTGGGTTATCTGCCAGCCCTAAACTCTCTAAATAGAAGAGGCAAAAAGGGGAAGGATTACAGCGGTAAATGAGTGAGAACAAGAGATTTGAAAATGCCCTTGGAGGGAGAAAGGAGAAAGGAGAGAGAGAGAAAGAGAAGGAGAATCGGGCTCCCAGCTGACATAATGGAGGAGCAGGGGCCGAGCCTGGGGCACGTGACTAAATGTATTCTGATAACAGAGCAGCAGATGTCTTGCACGGAGGCCCTTTGTTGCCTGAGCAGCAGGAACCAGCACTTCTGTGGGTTCACTTCACACTGAATTCATTTGCCTGCCAGCTGCCAATTTAGACCGAGCACACCGCAACTTCCCAGTTGCTGCTTTGACATGTCCCAGAGAAAATCCCAGTGAACATTTGCACTGAACAATCTGCACCAGTATACTCACAAAACATACAAAGGGGCCAAAAGTTCATAAGCCAGCGCAAAGTTGTTTTCCCTTGGTTAAAGCATCTGCATTTATGAGTCCTATGTGATTAGAACTCATAGATTCAATGCTGGTACATAAGTGGACTGTCCAGAGGTTGTGTTTCAGCACCCTGCTTAGTTTAACTGAAACAAACTGAACAGAACTTTAATCTGTTATGAGTTGCTTGTTTAGAGAGAATTTTCAAAAATACATTTGCAAATGATCATACATGTTTGCTGAAATATTGAGAGTAATCGTAATAAAAACTATTATTAACAAAAAAAAACACAAATAATAACATGGGCCAGACAGGACAGCAACTCCCGGCACTGCAAAAGCGACATCTACCCAGCCCTGCACCGGACTGGTGTCCTGTCCAGGGATCGCTTATGCCTGCGCCCTGTTTTCTCCAGGCAAAAGTGTCTGAGATTCTTGACCCTAGCCAGAAAAAAGAGGTTAAAACGTGAAGAAAAAAATAAATTATAATAATGATACACTTTTGTGTAGCATCTTGCATACATCATTTGAGCTCAAAGGATTTCTTAAGGGAAAGACAAAAATATGTAAATACAAAAACTTTATTTGAAATTTGTTTACCGAATGGTTGTTACCTCCAGTATTTAAGTCCATGAGGTTTATCATATGAACATAATTAGTGTAAAAACTGAAGTCTACCAGATTTTTTATCTCATTTCATAGGGAATATGTATCCTTTTTACTGTCTGGCATTCACTGCAATTGTTACCCAAAAATCAGTTTTAAAAGCTTTTTAAATGCATAGAATGTTTACTACTTTAGAGCTTCAGTTTCAATAAATAAACTCATGAGCGTTCTACATCGTGACTTTTAAATAATCAGCTTTTACTAACAATAAGTGAAGTATAACAATGATTTATTTTGACTTTCTGTGGAAACTATACTGGACACACTGACGCATTTTGGTTGTGCAATGCTGTGCATACTACCAATAGAAATTGTGTTATACATTTTAATTGAAAACAAAATATACAAACCCTATATGCATCTTTACACTTGCAGTGTTCAGCAGACATCCTTATTCAGAGTGACTTGCAGCTGATACAATTTTACAAGATACAATCCAAGCAATTTTAGGTTAAGCCTTGCTTAATGGCCCAACAGTGGCAGTGCTGGGGTTTGAACAGTGGATGTTGTGGTCAGTAGCCTAGTACTTTAACCACTGCATCATCATAATTGTCCTTTATCAAGGTTTGTTAGGTGATGCCCATCAAAGGTTTTGGGGTTACTTAAAGGTTTTCTTATAGCTTTGTCTACGAGAATGGTGAAGTTTGTGAGAAGGTTTGCTTCAGTGCAATGAGGTTACCCTCACTCATACACTCAGTGAGGTTAATAGAGTTGTGAACATTTTTATCAGATGGGCTGAAGTAGTGGCCAAAATGTGGTCTTTGCAGGTCACACACACGTATTAATGTATAGTAGTAATAGGTCTTAAATGCAGAACTGCTGGCCGCAATTTGATGCTTCATGGACTGCAAATGGCCCATGTGCTGCACTTTGAAGACCCTGGGCTGATATATTTCTTCAAATGCTTATCCAAGAGAATATTTAAACACAGCTAGTTCCAGGGATTTCAAACAAGCCGTGTTTAAAGTATAGAATCCTAACATAACATACTGCAGTTATCCATAAAATCAGCATAACTGCCTGTGTACCAACTTTCCTTCAAGCTGAGTCCAAAATAAACCACATCAGTTATGAGCAGTAATTACAGGCCGAGGTCACTCATGGAATGACAGAATCATTGTAAACAATTAAATGTTTAACAGAACAAACTGACAAGTGGCAAAAGCAGTCACACATGCTGCACCGACACAATAAACTGGATGTGCATGCAGCTCATTTCTTCACTCAGTGCCATCAATTCATTAACACATTGATGGAAATAAATCACACCCCAGTGATAAATATGGTGCGTAACATGCTGAATGTATAACCGTCCCGCTGGAACTCAGCTCTGCCTGCAAATTCTTTGAAACCACTTGAAATGACAACACTTTCAGATCTCAACATCTTAGAATGAAGAGCAGAAATACATATAAAAAGAAATCTGAAACAGCTGAACCTTACAGCTTGCTGTACATGCTCACCCTGTTGTAACAGGGACCTTTACTAAACTTGCTATCGCAAGAAGTTTTGCTTAACTTTTGCAAGCATGATTCTCCCATTAACCCAATTTTTCAAAGCATGTTGAGAAAAGTGACTGGAGAGTAAGGGCATTTGTAGGGAGTCAGGAGCTCATTACTGAGCTTGTATAACACATCAAGATGGAGGTTTTGTTCCTTTCTGGAGATGGGGATAATGCTTGTAAGGGCAGAGACAAGCTGACTTTGCTAAATTGCTCTGGCTTTTCCTGAACAAAAGCAAGCGCATAGCCCTTCCATCTCATTTTGGCATGCAAGCCCCGCATAAGAATATCCCATTTTCCTAGTTGGTGAATGATAAAGTTTTGTATTAAAGCTAGGGATGTTCTATTTCTCGCACATAAGGAAGTGCATGGACGGCAAGAGGATTAATCTTAAGGCATTCTTTTTACTGACGTTCAGTTCTGCTGTCGGCCTGGTGAAGTGGCGCCCTGTGAATAATGGTGTGTCCATCAGACAGGATCCCAGACACAGATTGGGATTTCTTGGGGGATAATGCAAACTGCGGACAATGGATGATTCATAATGTACAGTTTTAGCCAAGCAATTTTAGCTCATGTAAGAAGGAGGATATTAGCGTGATCCCATACCGCAGCACGGGGACATGACAGCAGCCATTGTCGCATTGTGTCTCAGAGGAGAACTATCCTCACATTATAAATAAACCCACAATGACTCTAAGAAGCCTTATGTTCAAACACTTACATTAGGATTACAAAGTAGTTTTCATGCCATGCATTACGTATTTGCCTGAAATTCCATTATGCTAACATTTTCTTAGGATTGCCGAACACCAGGGGTAACTTGGCAGCCTGTGCCAGGCGTTCCCATTCATCCTAAGCGCCTTTCTGTTTGCGTGCTCATGTTTTTTGTCTAAGTATTACTATACTAAATAGAGAATCTCACAGCTAACAGAGCTGTCTGGTTTGCAGTCATGTGAGCAACACCTTCATCTGTGTTGGAGCTTGGGAATTAGAGTGGGACGACATCCATCAGTGGTTCAATCTGATATTCAATTTAGACTTTTATGGGCCTCAGTGTGACTGATAGCATTTCTCAGTCTCCCATCAGTTCCTAGGAAGGAGGCATAAATCCCGTCTGATTGTAGTACAGGATTAAAGCAGAGCAACACTAGATCAATAGCGCACACTGGACCGTGGCCTTGATACTGAACTGACTGAGCCCAACTCTGTTCTATATAAAACATCAGCACTAAATTGCCATATAAGCAAGTGTGATTTAAGTATCTTGGACACTCACTGGATATTTAACAGCTTGGCGAATAACAAGTTCTGAAACAGAACAGGTTAAAATGGTGTTTAGTGCAAAACTTATAACCACCATCACTGTAAAAGCTCTTACGAAAAGCAAGAAGTTAGCTCAATCAATTAACCTGATATAAATCGTAAGCTTCAGCAATATTGTGCAAAATAATTTGGATTTTCATAATTTATAGTGGCTGAAGGATCGGCAATATTCCGTAAGGGTAATTTTCAAGGACCAGAACATAGCTTTATAAACTAATAATCTCCTAATAGTCCCTTTTAGCGTAATTTATAGGCTTTTACATTAGCCTTTTTGTATTAGTAATTATTTCTAAAATACCAAAGAGCCATCTTTTCCTACTTGGTCTTTCTCAGCCGCTGATTTATAGCTCAGTTCTGGCCTGATACTGCCTTGTCAAGGTGTGACATTTGAAAATATTTATAGCTCTGCCACATTAAAGGCCTGGCTCTGAAGGTGACCGGCTCTTCTTCCTCAGCTTCTTAATTAATGGAATCCAATGCTTGTTCTTTTCGTCTTATTTACTCACTTGCTATTAGATGGGCCGATAGGCTGCCAGATATACTTTTAAGCCAAACGCCTCAAAAACACACAAGTTTGCTATGCAGCTGGTTACAGGAGAACATTCCACATGGAAACACCCAATCTTTAATATTTCATTGATCTGAACTAAGCCTTCTGCCCAAAGTGGCAATTAAAATTCAATTAAACTGACTGAAAGCATCATATTCAATTTCGGCTCTTTACGAGCTCCCTGAAAATGCTGCAGGACAAATTTGGAATATAATCACATCCTTTTCAAATTATATCTTCCAATCCAGTCTCCATAAAAGTGACACTTTTAGGTATACTTCCAATATTATACCCTCTAATGAACAAAGTTTATAGCCTTTAAATCAATAATCATTACATTTTTAACACAAGCTTTTGTTTTACATACTGAAATTGAATTTATTTGAATTTATTCCTCCGAAACCTCATATAGAAATCTAATGAAAAACGTGGTTTGCATAGGTTGCATTTGTAATGGTACTGTATTTCACTTAGGGAAACGTACGTTAATAAGCTGCATATAGAGACATGCATTGTTATTGTAAATGGTGAAAGCCTCCTTATTAAGGTTATATTCTATACAGTGGAACTTCTGAATTTGTAATTGGTTCCGGAAGGCCGTTCAAATTTGTCCAAAGTCCGAATTGAATTTCCACATAAGAAGTAATGTAAATAAGATTACTCCATTTCCCATCCTCAAATTATTGTTTTTCTGCCTACATTTGCAGTTAATTAATGGATTGATTAAATGACTGTAATACAATGCCGAAAAATAAATAAAGACATAATATGTGAAATAATAATAGTAAGTGAAAATAAAGTGAAACTTTATAGTCACTGAGGCGAGCACAGTTTCAGCACACCTTATCACTGGGACAGTGGCACCGAGAATGAGGTGGTGTCTGAAATCGCACCCATAGACTAGTATAATATACCGTACATATACATAATATAATACAGTGGTACCTTGGTTTTTGTTGGTAATTTGTTCCAGAAGACTTGTCGAGAACCGAAAGCGAAGAGTACTGAGCAAAATTTTCCCATAAGGAATAATGTAAAGTGAATGAATCCATTCCAAATCCCAAGAAAATCCACCCTGTATATGGGTGGACTATATGCATTAATGGAGTTGCATAATACAGGTGCTCCCTGATTTAAGAAATTGTTACATTCCGACAACCTTATTGTATATACAGTTGGCCAAAATCATTAACACAAAGCTTATTTTATAATAAAGTTTTGAAAATGTCATGTAATTTAGTGAGCAATGCATTGATAGTGAAAATTAAATCTTGGGGCGCTAGCTGCTAATGCTAACTGATCAGCCTGAAAGTCATCCGAGGACTCAGTGCTTCATTTCCTTTTGGTTGGCTGTCTTAATGAACCTTTTCAGGACCCCTGGGGACTTATTTGCACTAAGAATACAGTACTGTAGATGTAAAAATAAAGAAAAACACAATAAAAATAGTGGAGATCTTCACTGAGAATCAGCTGTTGTGAGACTGAATCACTGCGTAGTGAATCGTGAATTGTGAATCATGAATCGTGACTCGAGTTTCACCTGGAACGAGAAGTGCGCCGAGTGCTAAGCAGATGATGAGAACCGTGACTAAGTTTTCTAGTCAAAAGGCATCGGGAATCGAATTCAAAGAGCTTGAGGTGGTTGAGAACCGAGGTGCCACTGTAATATAACCATACAATAATATAATATAATATACACAATATGCCTATAATCGCACCCTCAATTCTTATTTTTTTACCGATTGCATTATCACTACCCACTGGACTGGACTGTGTGCATTGTGGTTGGAACATTGCACCAATCAGTGTTCTTTAAGGGTGCCGATGTGGGAAAAAAAATTGAAACCGACATTTTGATGACTGAAGTTTCATGAGTGAAGGGCTGTTTGAATTCCGAGGTTCCTCTGTGTTTGAATCTATGCTTAAACATCATTATTAAAGTTTCCTGATGCTAATAGGACAATACTATGCAATCACCAATTCAGTTTATGAAGTCACTGAGGTTAATGCTGCTTTCTGATTTTTAAACTCTCTGAAAGTGGTCTGCACACGCCAGTGATAATTTTGTGTTTTTTAAACAAAGAGTCTTAATGTTTGCTTTATTATTAGCATGATTGTATAATTATAATTGCCAGACCCTCTAATATCTAGTAATTAGTCTCTAATAAGCATTTGTACTTGACGATTATATCACATTCCTGTCTGTGTTTACCTCTGCAGGTCAGTGGCCAGTTTAAGCAAATTGATATCAAATCGTTAAAGGTATTTCAGTAATACTCCATTTTTACTGCGTCCCTGCTGTTGCTCCACATGCCTGAGTTACATGAATATACTGTTAACAGTGTGAGAGGGGAAGTGAGAGGTCGCTATTAGCCAACCTCTCTCTGGGTGATCCAGAGCCATTTGCATTGCCATGGTCATTTCCCAGCTCTCCCTGCAGACTAACACTCTTCGTACCACTGTAAACACATTCACCTATGTCTGTATAGGACGATCTTGATCAGCTTGGTTCCATGTGAAGAGGCTGAACAAAGAGAATATGGACTAGCACACATACTAATCCAGTCCTAAGTACATCACACCTGGACTGAAAGCAATAACAGGAGGTGATTATTAAGCAGTGGCACTTACTAATGCAGTTTTGTAATGTATGCTTAGCAGGGGAGTGAATTATACTGGGTTAGTATTATATGGACAAATCCAAACAAAGCAGCCTGTTTTACAACTACCTATCCTCATGAGGGTCACAGAGCAAGCCCAATACTTACATGGAGGAATGCCTGTTCATGAAAAAGCTATACAAACCCCTCTAACACCAGCAGACAATTACAACTGACTTTTGGACAAATAATTTTAGCATCTAGACATTAGAATAATATTTCATTGTTTTGTCAACCTTATCTATCGCATATGCAATTTATGTGGTTACAGTCTACCATTGTGCCATGTTTCCCTTTCATGTGTTTCCCTTAATCATACTTTATGCCAGCACTGAAGCCATCACATTTTGTTGAGTATATTAATTAAGCTTATGCAAAAGTTTAAGGACCCCTGGTAAAAGTATACTTTTTCTTCACTTTCTAAGTAAAAATAAGTTAACAAAACTTCTTCGGGAAACAAATGTAAATATATATACTTTAAAGTATTAGCAATTTGCACATGCTAGACTGTTTGTTATATTTTTTTCTGACGTGTTTTATTCAGGTTGCTCGCTGCAAAGGTTTTATCAAATGTTTTAAATTTAGAAAATCAACAAAATATACTATTTGACCAACGGAGTTCCATTTTTTTTTATTTTTGCATATGCCTCTCTTACAAAGAGCAAACAGATTAACTTTGCTTATTTATAACATTCTTCTTAAATACAACAGAATCAATGGTTCTTACTTAAAAAGGAACACAAATACATAATAGCTAGCTTGCTAACTAGGTATAGTTAATTAAGCAAAGTTACACATAAACTACAGACATTTACATAAATTCAATTTATCAAACAACCAAGAGAGTCCCAGATAATTAATTGCCTAAAAGTAGGTTTAGCTGCAGTAATTAGTAACATTAGCTAATTAGCTAATTGACTGATTTAATCATTACTATAGCTAGTGACTAAGCATTTTCTTACAAAAGACTTTTTCTAGTTACATTGGTAGCTTTGTGTAAAACTGCCCAAAGAGAAGTAAGACTTTATGTCATTCAGCAACTTTATGTCATTTATTTATTGTATTTAGTTATTGTAAAAATTTTTCTTATGTTACATTTTGTGATAGATACTTGTCATGTGTTTGCAAAGCTTCTTCACATTGACTATTCAAAAGTCAAATTGTCTTCAAAGCTGTTTCAGGAAGTTTAATATACAACCAGGGTCAAGTTCAAGATCGGAGTCAGAGTTCAGGAAGAAGGTCAAAAACACAGACAGGCAGGCAGTCGAGCAGAGTATACCAAATCAGCAAGCAAGAGATGTAATCCAGAGATATCAGACAAGGGTCCAAATGCAGAAATCTTAGCAGGTACAGACTATGAATGCTCAGAAACACAATCAAAAGAAGCTGAGACATCACAGTGAAACAAAGTGGGAACTTAAATACGTGTGCTAATAAGCATGAAATGGGGAACAGGTGCAGGCTCTCAAGGGACAAGGGAGCAAAGGAGCAAAGGAGCTAAGGAGAAATTTGGAAGTGTACTTGGGCTGGGAGTGAGGTGTGACATTAACGCTCCCCTAACCCACCCACCCCCCAATGATGGAGAGGGCTTCACAGGTCATAATGGGGTCCACAATGTCTCGGGAATCCAACCAGCACTATTTCTCAAGGCCGCACCCCTCCTTGTAGCCTATGTATACCTGACAACAAGAGTCCAAGATGCACCGCGTAGGGTAAATAGGTGCACCATCCACCTCCATTTATGAGGAAGGATCCACAGAGAGATTTTCCTAATCCAGTGGGCTGCGGGTGAGCTGTTTCAGGCGAGAGACATGGAAAACCAAAGGGAAACAAAAATTACTGCGAAAATTGTAAACAAAATTTGCGAAACGTTAATGAAACTTTGACAAAAGTTAATGAAACTTTTACATAAATTTTTTACAGAGACCAATAAAGCAAGTAAAAAGTTCCTCTCATAGTATTCATAGTATTCCTGTGCTGGAGGGGGCAATTGACTTGTCGCTTATATTTGCAAATGACATGGCTGATGTGCAGGTGCACACAGAATGACTTGCAAAGACGCATCAACTATCAAATCTATGGTGGAAACACAGGTGGTCATGGGATCCCAAGGAACAAATCGAGGTTGGAATCCCAGAATGAACTGGAAGGGTGTCAGGCCATTGGCTGTGTAGTGGAGCAAGTTTTGTGTGATCCTGGTGGAACCCCTCACACTGGCTATTACTCTCAGCATGGTTCCCAGAAGAAAGACTCACAGACACCACTAGCTTTTCCATAAAGTATTGCCATACATCTGACATGAGCTGAACCTGGAACTCCAATGGTCTCTGGCTCTTGTTGGTGGGGGGCCCAAAAGCTGGTCAGGAGCAGTGATGGTGTCATGAGTAGTAGCTTTGGCTGTCTCCATGGGGCAAAGTTTACTCTCAAGCTGGATCGGAGACTGAGACGAAAGCCACAAAGCCATTTCAGGAAGTAAAATTCCGGAAATAAACTTAAGAGTCAACAGTTCAGGCAGGAGGACAAAAATACAATCAGACAGGCAATCGAGCAGACTAGGCAAAATCAGCAAACAAGAAAGACAACAAATCCAGAGACAACAGGCAAAGGTCCAAACATAGAGATCTTAGCAGGTATATAAACTTTCAGAAACACAATCAAAAGAAGTTGGGATTTTGCAATGAATCTGAGTGAACCAGGAACTTAAAAAGGGAACGCTAATGAATATGACATAGGGAACAGGAGCAGGGACTTCAAAGGCAGGTGAGCTGGTGCGAGGGAGCAAAGCAGATGTGTAGTCAGGCCAAGAGTGAGGCATGGCATAAGGTATAACTTATTTTAAGGTATAGTTACTTTTATTACAAAAACTCAGTTTATCATAGTTTGAAAACAACAAGCTGAGTTAGCACTGCTGTCTTTTTAGTTCAGTTCATTGGAAAAATGCTTGCAAGTAAAAACAAAAAGTTACACTACAATGCAATTTTTGAGACTGATCAACTCCACCCTAGATATAAGAGTATATGTGAGTTTTGTGAAGAGCTTTATTATCATTCATTCATTCATTTTCTTATCCACTTAATTCTTGATCAGGGCTGTGGGAGAGGAACAACACAGGGCACAAGGCAGGAACAACTATAGACAGGGTGGCAATCTATTGCAGGGCACATACACTCGCACAATCATACACTCACTCACACACTAAGGGCACTTCAGAAACTCCAATTAACTTAACACACATGTCTTTGGACTGTGGGAGGAAACCAGAGTACCTGGAGTAAACCCATGCAGACAAGGGGAGGACTTGTACCCCACACAGAAATGACCCAGGTTTCTCCACCTTTGATTGTACCATGGACCTTCTTGCTGTGAGGCGATAGTGCTAGCTACCAAGCTAATGTGCCACCCTTAACTTTCATTATATCTTCAATTATTAACATATTAAACTCTTAATCCATATTTATCATTTTTAGACATGGGATAATTTAGTTAGACTGGATATGTCTAACTAAACATAAACATGTAAAAATAGAAGTGCCTGATAATGAGGCAATATAGTTTAACCCAAATACTACAGTGTATTGTACCTATCTGTTTTCAAGTGTTCTTGAAACAGTTGGTGACCAATGCTAGCAAATTTATTCTACAACTGCAATACCACCAAGAAAAGAGTTGCTTTTGACTTCAGAGCCACTCAGTGCTGGTGTCACCAGGAGTATTTAAAAGGAATTCTTGGCTACAGCACTGCCTCCCACGGTGATCCTTCAGAGAACCAATATCCAGGCTTAGGCTCTTCTCTCAAGCATCCTCATATTTAAAAGGGCGAAATGAGATGTGTGCGGCTCCTCGTTCCCCTCGTCATATCTCTCGCCGTCTCTATCTCCTCTCCCTTTAATTTTGTTTGAGTATATGGCTCAGTCATCTTGGGTTTTATTGACTCAATCTCAGGGAGCACTGTCGCTCTCTATAATGCGGTCACCGCTGCTGCACATCAGGCAAGTTCTTGATTCTGTACTCAGTAATTTAAAGCCTTTATGGAGGTGCAATTTCAGGGCTCAGTGCTTGTTTTTCTAAAGTGTACTCAAGGAATTAGTTACTCCAGTCACAAATCAGTTGAATTTATACACAGATTTAGCACAGCCTAGGGCCTCATGGTACATTGCTTCAAAAACAGCAGATGTGGAATTATAGTAAATATAATGAGCGGCTTTTTTTCTTGTCTTGGATGATCCGGTGAGGTAGAAAGGCACGTCGAGCATGTTTACTCACCCTGTACAATGCATTTAATGTCTCAGTCAGGGCCGCTGACAAAACCTGATTAATGTCTTTCTCCCTTTCATTACAGATAAGTGTGGGACTGCAGTCAGGAGATAGAAAGCGTGCTATAAATCTTGGCAAAAATGAGCAGTCAAATGATCACTCATCAGAAATGAAATCTACATACATTAACACTAACAGCCAGCCTGGTGTGGCCATAAACATGAGAGGTGAGTCAAATGCAGCGGTGTATGGGAAGGGGGGGGTATAGTTCGGATATGCTAAGGGGTGAGGTTGAGAGTGCTGGTTGGGAAGGGGGGGTCCTTTAACCTGGGGAGGGCACACATGTTCCTTGCTCACCAGACAGCCTATCATTACACTAAGAGCGATGAGCTGGGTGGAGGGGCAAAGACAATTAAGAGGCACCATGGAAGGACATAACGTTGATCCATTCGTACAATTAATCAATGCATGTATTAGACAGTGGTGGCTGAAACCCATGTGCCTCTGACAAAATGATATTTCATTGCGTGTTTGGGAGCAGTAATATGCCTCTGAGGCTGTGCCGCAGAGCCCTGTCATTTATTCTGTCTGGGGATTTGACAGCCTCCAACCTGGCCTCAGCCATGCAGGAACATTATCTGTGCTCCCGAGTCGTTTTGCACCAGGGCTAAGCTTATGAATGACGATAATATGCAGGCAGAAATGTAAGACTATGATAATGTTCCTCCCAGCTCTCTTCCTCTCAGCAGCAGCATCCTTCTCTTCCCCCTTCCAAAATACCCTCCTACAAAAGCATATGTTGAGATAAAACATGCATGCGGAAATTAAAAATAAACACATAGTTTGATTGTTCTTTGTTTTGGAGCTATGGGGGAACAATTATATCTTCATAATGCAATGGAGCATTTTAAACAGATTTTTTTTCTTTCTCACTTCCACTCGCAGCTTGGCAGATGGCAAGAACAGGATGAGCAGTCATCTTTGCAGCGGAAATTGGAGTTGAATTCTCAATAAAAAAAAAAGTTGTACTCAATCAGATATTGAGCCAAACTCAAGACAAAAGAGCTATCAGCAACAAGAAGAAAGAAAGGCATACACACGTGGTTCAAACTCTTTTCTTACAGTTTCATTTGTCTGAAATTCTAAATTATCTCATTAAAAACAGCATGTACATTTAAATACTCCCCTTTATTACTAATAGTGTTAATCAGGGGGCTGCCCATCCTCGTCCTCCAAGCACTCATCCTCACGCAAATGTAAGCCAAGAGAGGCAATATATCCTTAACCTCTGTGGACAATTATTAAGACCTCTGTTCCAGGTTCCTGCTTGTGTACAGCTGCACAGAAGATGAACTACTGACCTGATTTTGAGTGAAAGCCCAATATGTTCACTGTTATTCTGGGATCATTAGCACCAAGCCCCTGCAATGAAATCATCAGCATTGGCCAAAGCTCATTTGCTTTCAATGTGGTCTCATATTCCCGGAGTTCACAACCTATAACAAAGTAATGATGATTATGGACACCTTACAGAGAAATGAGTCATTAGTGGCTTTGTCTCAATAACATCTCCAGCTTTTCTAACACCGACCTCATTGAAGTTACAAAATTGAATGGGGAAATTCAATCTACGCTTCATAAGTCCTGGATGATCCTGTGTCTCCAGAACAGCAGTGATTTTACGCTGTGTTGAACTTGGAGAAAAAATGTGGACAAAAATAGTGAAAGAATGTGCTCTGTTACCTGGCAGATACTACAGAAAATTAACGTGCAGCTATTTAGCAAACCTTTAGTTGATGGACTGGGGAAGTGTGGGAGCTGAGAGAGCTCCTGGGCTGGATGTATAAGATTGTATGAGTACTCCGGACATTCTGAAAGATAGTTTTAGAAATCAAGAAGTAAGATGAAGAAGAGGGCGATGTGATAGTTTGCAAGAGGACAGAGCAAATAGGTGTATTACAGTATGGATATTTTCTGTACAGATGGAGATTTAAACATTTGCCTTTATCCTAAATGTGCCTTTCAGTTTGATTGACATTTACCAAAACAAAGTTCCTTACAAAACTAATAATGAATTATTAGTTATCCATATAACTAATGAAGTGAATGAGTCCTTGAGAATTACAGGATGCTAACCTCAAATGTGTAAATTCAAACAAACAAGAGCAACCAGGCTGCATTTCATTAAATGTCAAAGAAATTGAGGTGTAAATAAAAGAACAAATGCTAACGCTCTCCCTAAATTTAGTTGTTCATAACTATTAGATGAACTGAGTACGCAAATCCTTATAAATTTCTAACTCCCTTCCATAACCTTCATGTAGAAGAAAAATTTTATTTAATTGTATTTATATAATTATACTTTTTCTTTCAAAATCTGTGACAGAGTCTGCCATTTATTTCAATTTTGAGATCAACCATTTTCTATCTGAGATCAACCATTTTTTGCTGTATTGATTTTTATATATTACTAAAAAGAAAATTAAACCAGCTTCATGGTCCACTTGGCCTTAGCTTACCACTGACCTTACCAGCGTTGGCCTTGTGGCACTATGCTGAGATCAATTTGCTTCAGTGTGGAGTGAATGAAATAGTTAGCTAATCAATCAAGACTGTTTTAAGACCTGCAACTGTCCACTAATCTTTAAGTAACATTCCAGCAAACATATAATTTATGGATTGTAGAATATGTTGATGTATCCTTCCTGTCAGCATCCTCTCCAGATCGCTTGCTTATGACAGATCATATATTGTACCTGTAGCACTGTACAGTTTCTAATAATCAAGCTCTCTAATATGTTACATATTCGTATTATTTTAGTTCTTTAGCAATGTCTGTATCCCATCTTCTAATCAATCTAGGGCATTTTACCGGCAACAAATCCTAACATGAGACCAGAATCTGTCAAATTAGAAAACAGACAAATTAGAATAGTCACACATAAAAGCATGTATTGAATATGATTATGCATTATTATTTAATAAGTTAGATCCTACACAACACAATGGCGGCACAACTGATATTTCTGTCAATGAAGTTAAATGCTACCGATGCTTGTATGAATATTTATAATATATTTGTATTAGCAGACAGCCTTTAGTAGTGTTGCCCATCATTCACCCTCAGCAGAACCTAAAAAGGAGGCTAATGATGAAAAAGACATGACGTAGCATCTAGGCCTGGCAACACAGAAGCCCAACTGTCTGGTATGAACAGGACATTTTGTTCTGATACATCAAAACTAGCCTATTTATATAGTGCATCCTTAGTGCGTGTTCATTTCATGAAACCTTTGCAATGCCATGTAATCCAAATGACTACATTTGTCACCTGAACTCCCTTAGAGATGGTGAAGCAGAGGAAGAGAGAGATCTGTGAGTGTTACATCACACTCCTGCCTTAGCCTACTAAAGCACCTCAAGGAAAGACATGTTGTCAGAGTGCATTAATCTTTTCACCGTCTAACAGAGATTCCTTTCATAAGCAATTTCACTCATTAGGGAGAGTGTGCATACAGAGAGGCAACCACAAATTAACAAGGTGGAAATATGGCTTCAGTGTGTTGCAAAATCAGAGCTCCCACCTGTTATACACTAAACTACACCTGAATGAGTTTTAATAGCACTTATGGATTAACATGACATTTATAATACATTACAGGATTAGAATTTAATAGTCCTATTTAATTAGATATTCTAGATAGATTAGAATTCTAGATAGATAGAAGGTGAAGACTAGTCTAAATAATCTAAAGGTTAATTAAGGAAATAAGGCTGTTTGTGTCTGAATGTAAACAAGAATCGGTGCTATATGTAACTGGGTGGAAACAAGAATGAGCGCTACTTGTGACTGAACTGGGTGTGAATAAAAAAGAGAACTGTTTGTATGTTGGTATACTTATATATATACTATTCGGCCCTTTGAACTTTTCAACCTTTTGCCACATTTCAGGCTTCAAACATAAAGATATGAAATTGTAATTTTTTTGTGAAGAATCAACAACAAGTGGGACACAATCATGAAGTGGAGTGAAATTAATTGGATATTTTAAACGTTTTTTTGGGGGGCGTGCAAAATGATTCGGCCCCTTTACTTTCAGTGCAGCGAACTCACTCCAGAAGTTCAGTGAGGATCTATGAATGATCCAATGTTGACCTAAATGACTGATGATGATAAATAGAATACACCTGTCTGTAATCAAGTCTCCGTATAAAAGCACATGCTCTGTGATAGTCTCAGAGTTCTGTTTAAAGTGCAGAGAGCATCACGAAGACCAAGGAACACACCAGGCAGGTCCGAGATACTGTTGTGGAGAAGTTTAAAGCCGGATTTGGATACAAAAAGATTTCCCAAGCCTTAAACATCTCAAGGAGCACTGTGCAAGCGATCATATTGAAATGGAAGGAGTATCAGACCACTGCAAATCTACCAAGACCCGGCCGTCCCTCTAAACTTTCAGCTCAAACAAGGTGAAGACTGATCAGAGATGCAGCCAAGAGGCCCATGATCACTCTGGATGAACTGCAGAGATCTACAGCTGAGGTGGGAGACTCTGTGGAAAGAGCTGGGAAACTGCTGTTCACAAACGCTCCATCCATATACATATATATATATATATATATACATATATATATATATATATATATATATATATATATATATATATATATATATATATACATATACCAGCATACAAAACAGTTTCTCATACCAACATATTACGTATACGTATAAAAAAAAAAAAAAAAAAAAAAAAAAAAAAAAAATATATATATATATATATATATCTATATATATATATATATATATATATATATATATATATATATATATACTATATACACATATACATATATATATATACACATATACATATACATATATATATTTTTTTATTATTATTTTTTTTTTATATAAAGTTTCTAATTAGGTTTTTCATCTGACCACATGATACTCTACCAATCCTTTTCTGGATCATCCATATGGTCTCTGCCAAATTTCAGACGGACCTGGACATGTACTGGCTTACGCAGGAGGACATGCCTGGCACTGCAGGATCTGAGTCCTTCTCGGCGTAGTGTGTTACTGATGGTAGCTTTGTTACTTTGGTCCCAGCTCTCTGCAGGTCATTCATCAGGTCCCTCCGTGTAGTTCTGGGATTTTTTTTTTGCTCACCGTTCTCATGATCATTTTGACCCCACAGGATGAGATCTTGCGTGGAGCCCCAGATCGAGGGAGATTATCAGTGGTCTTGTATGTCTTGCAGTTGCTTCCACAGTTGATTTATTCACACCAACCTGCTTGCCTATTGAAGATTCACTCTTCCCAGCCTGGTGCAGGTCTACAATTTTCTTCCTGGTGTCCTGCGACAGCTCTTTGGTCTTGGCCATGGTTGAGTTTGGAGTCTGACTGTTTGAGGCTGTGGACAGGTGTCTTTTATACAGATAACGAGGTCAAACAGCTGCCATTAATACAGGTAACAAGTGGAGGACAGAAGAGCTTCTTAAAGAAAAGTTACAGATCTGTGAGAGCCAGAAATCTTGATTGTTTGTGGATGGCCAAATACTTATTTTCCACCATGATTTACAATGAAATTCTTTAAAAATCTTACAATGTGATTTCCTGGATTTTTATTTTCTCATTCTGTCTCTCATAGTTGAAGTGTACCTATGATGAAAATTACAGACCTCTCTCATCTTTCTAAGTAGGAGAACTTGCACAAAAATTGCTATTGTGTGACTGGCTTCACACCCAGTTTGAGCATTTCCTGTTCCCATGCTCTACCTAGGTCTCACTATCACTTGATATCCCACAAGCAGGTAAAAGCTAACATACTTCTTGCATATTGATTGTAATGGCCAAATATAATACTTTAAAATTAAGTAGCTTGCTAGTAAACATCACTGCTTAATCAAACAAATAAATAGCTCTTTTAACTTTCTCTCCATATACGCAGAGGAGCTAAAGTCACTTATTACCACTCACAGATCGAATAATAAATCATGTTGATTTCTCATTTCAAAGTCTAGGATATATTAGACATTAAGTGAACAGTTGGTTCTCTTACTCAAAGTGATGGATGAAGGGAGCAGTGGGTGGCAGGTTTGAGAAGCACAAGATCGTTACGACCACATTTCTGCAGTGGAGCATCTTTAACACGGCAAGGCTTGTGAATTGCTAAGGCCTTGGTGAGTATGTACTGAGAGAGGTCTGAGGAAGTACAAACCACAAGCTGCTGACAGACTGTTGAGCACAAAAGGTTTATAGATATGCATTGAAAGCTATTCCATCTGCTCTGGACTGATAGAAGGGCTTCCATGGTACAAGTCAGAAATTAATGCTTGTCATGAATGAACTGTATCACAACACATGATGTATCGAAATGATAACAATGCTAACTACAGTCTACTATCAAAAGTGCCTACAAGTGGCATGCCAGTGTCTAAACTGGACATCATGTAGATGGCCAGGAACATTGTGCTGCATACCTGGGGAAGTGATGGAGCCAGGATGCACTTGATGGAAACATACAAGGGAATGTGGAGTCTAGCACCAGTTATCAAAACCGCACAAACTGAAATTAACCAAAAAGTAAATGGACAGTGCTCATTTCCTAGGGGCAGGATAAAAGCCGAGGAAGTTCATCAGTGGGAACCAATGCCCTAGCAACTGAGCTTATCTGGTTCATAACCCACCCCTGGCAATGTTTTGTAACTGTGTTTCAGTAATGGCACTGCATAATTCAGGTACTCCTTTGTACAGTTTCAGTTACTGGCATTGTTAAGTCTCTCCCATACTCATCGAGTCAGAGGGCTGGACAAACAACTCTTTGTTCTGTAATGTTGGGGTAACACAGACCTAGCCCCTACCCCAAGGAGAACTTGAGCTGTTTCAGTCCAAACACTAGGTGATCTGTACGGTGCCCGAGCATGTTTGACCCCCAAAGCATGGTTCATTTGAACAATCCGTATCATTCCTCGGTGCATCAGCTGTCAGCTGCCTCCATAAAAATCTTCTTATATGTGCAGCACAAGTAGCCAAAGATCTCTGGGTTTAATAATCAGAAAAATCTATTATAAAGTATATGAGAGAGCTGTGTGTCACTTCTTCCAAAACAATCCAAAAAGCCACAAAATAAGTGCAGCCTTGGTGAAGAAAGGACCACCTCCACATCGTGATGAAGTAAGCATGCTTGGGTCCAAAATATTTAAGCGCAGTGTGAACACAGGCCAACGTAGGAGTGGGAAGGGAGTACAATTGTGCTCTAGCACTGTACAAGGCAAACTTGCATAGTGTGAGTATGCCCTTAAAGTCTCTGTGTGCATTTCTGACTCTCAGTGCTCCTTATGAAGGGGGCTGGGTCTGTAGTTGTCACAGGACCAGACCACGTATGCCCGAACATTGCACCCTATATAACACTGGTTCTAAAAACTTGTGTTCTCTGCAAATGATTTATTAACAATATTTTGATTTATTAACTGTTTTCTAACTAATTGGCTATTTTTTATTTATTTATTTTTACTTGAAAAACCAGCATGTCATTTGACCAGAGGTGAAAAACTGCATCAGGTGAGTTTTAAAAAGAAATGATGCTGGAGAAAGATTTTTTTCATGAGAATTATTACTTCATATTATTTCTGTATTAAAAAAACATTTTATATTATTTTGGTTGGATTAAATAGAACATTTCTACACCATACCAACATCACATTACATATGATAGTGGCTTTTATTTTAAAGTTGACAGGTACAGCTGGACCAATCAAGGCTCTGTATTTGACTGAGACTGTTTTTTGAGCTGTTACATCATCAAAATGGCATGTCTTTGTAAAAAGGTATTCAGAATTAATATAAAGCATTATCACATACAGATACCTTATGTTACTACTTGAAAAATATTGTTAGCTAAGCTAACTAATGTATTGCTCTCTTTAGGTAGATGACTAGCTTTGCTTATGTTTGCTAACATACTGTGTTTCATGCTAAGCATTACAATAAACTGATGAACTGAAAGTACTTTATCTCAGAAGCATTAGAAAATAACTGTTGTTCTGTGATTAAGTATACCCAAAGCTGAACAGTCTGCTTATATTGTTTTTACCCTGCTGCAACTGCTGCCCCATTAAAATGATTTAGCTACTGTAGAAAATGTTATTTTGTGGCAGTCTTTGTGTTTGTGCTCAGTGGGTAAAGCCAGCTACTGGAAACAGCCGTATCAGAGACCATGGGTTTATTTAGTGATAAACAAGGAGAAAATGATCATTTTACACAATAATTCCAATATTCCCAATGAATTGTAATTGGTTTTGTGCACTTTTTTGTACAACTTTGCTGTCATTTCAGAACTTTGTGGTGGTGAGGATGTCAGTTTATGTTCTTAATTATTATTAAGATGTTGACTAGGTTATCATTACATACTGTATTTTGTTGATATGATATTTGCCATAAACTAAATTAGAGCCAGTCTAACAGTAAGCAAGTCTTATGAAAGAGTAAGAAGGATTCACGTTGCCTCTCGAACATGAGCAGGAGGTCATCAGGCTCTGTGGTTTCTCACAGTGGGCAGGCATGTGCTAGGGTTACTCTGGGGGACTTGTTAGAACACCTCCGGCTTTGAAGTCATTTATTCTGCCGCTGGCTGTGCCCTCTTTGAGGGGAGGTGCAGGCCAGCGGAGGGTCACGATGCTAAAGTGTTTTACACCTTCAGTGAGAAGAAACGTAGCAAGCCAAAGAACTTGCCCTGACTCCAGAAGTAATCCCATGACCACAGAGGAAGTATCAGGGTTACTGTCTCATTTGATCTTCGTAGGTCCCTGTAGAGACACAGCATTTGCTTGAAGTGAAGATCGTGCAAGGTTTGCAAAACTGTCCATAGGAAAGGTTTAGTGCTCAGTGGTTGCTTTTTCATAACTCGGGAGACTTAATGGTGGATCTCATTCATGTTTCCTTTATGTATCAATTTTGTTACAGACGTTTCTCCTAAAATTCCTTATAAGAAATAGAATTAGATGAGAAAGACTCATAAATACATTTCATATTAAATGAGAATGGTCTCATCCAGGACACATATATTCCTGTTCTCTGGGGATAGGTGTCAGAGCTCCACAACCCAGACTAGGTAAAAGTGGGGTTAAACTGGAAACTAAATAAATAAAGGAGCAAACCGTATGTTTATTTTGAGAAGTTTATTGATGAAAAACGTTTTTTTTCCTTTGTTTTGCACTTATTCTACTTAATCTCGTATATCTATTTCAATCTCTAAAATGAAATCAAAGCAAAGCATCCCATTTACCCCAACTTATTCTGGCCAGTGGGCTCTAGAGCGTATGCCAGGATTCCCTGGGCAGGGCTCCCATCCATCTCGTTCTGTAATCGTGCCACCTTACTTCTGAGCCACAGGAGCTGCTATAGTTTGTAGATGAATTTAATGTATTAGGAGAACTCTAAGCTTGAAGATATATACATTTTGTATAATATTGGTTGAATGACTAAAGAGATCAAAATTAATAGCACAAACATACATGTATGTGCCTACCTTAAGTGTGAAATACCAACAACTACAGTAATGTGAATCTATTCAAATTCAAAATGAGTTATAGGGGGAAAAGACTGTTGAGTGAAGAGCAATAGTGAGTTATCATGGCTATTATTTGACAAATTCTACTTATTATAAAAGTACATGAACTCAAGGGAAGATCTGAACACAATGTGAGTCTTTCTGCCCAAGAGAAATTCCTGAGAAACAGGAGACTTAAGTAAAAGTCTCATTTTTCTTTCCACTTGATCTCTTTGTTTGTTTGTCTATGAGAAACTCCATAGATATTATCTTTTCCTATGAGTGAATACATGTGCATGGTTCTTTTTCTTTCTTCCCATCTTCTCTGGGCAGATTTCCCTAACCTGCTCACCCACGAGAAGTCATTTTGCAGTTCAATCAGGCTTTCTAATAAACTGACCTGTGCTTTAATGACTAATTCATTGTCTCCTTTATTACCTTCATGGGCATAAACTGGATTAATGGCTTGAGCAAGGTTAAAAACAGAACCACTCTGCTTTTCCTCCATCCGTTATCAATCATTCTTTAGCTTCTTCAAAGGAAAAGAGCAGCGGAAATTGAAAGAAAATTAGTCAGCTCCTTGATGGAGGTAGGTGGGGGAATATCCTGCAGATAGAGGAGAATATCCTTTGGTTTGACTCTGGATTAGGATGATAAGCAGCTTTCTCCAGAGCAGGAGCTTGAAACTGCATGTCACTAACCACTGTGCAATGGACCTTTTAAACCATATAAACATCTAACCACATTTTTAAATAACAGATTGTCTTCATACTGGCATTATATTATGCATCAGCAGATGTTACAAAGCATTTAAATTGGACTGTACAGTAGACAATGAGCACACTTTGACATTGAGCTACTGAAAAAAGAGACAAAAAGCAAAACTTTCTTTAAAGCTAGGATGCCAAAAAAGGATGCCTCCAAAGCTAGAGAGTTTTTTTCTCTATAAATCCACGACAATACAGGAAGAGAGACATGAGTTGAATATTTCATCTTAACTTTTCATCTTGCTGTTTGACAGTTACTGTAGTGTCCTCTCCTTCGTTGCCAAGTCTAGTATTCTATTCACAAATTCCTCAGAAAGAGTGAAGCACAGAAACAACCTGGAAGTGATGGAGTGAGAAAGGCCAAACAGAGGCCAACTAAATTCTTTGTTTATGTTTTTCTACACCTCACATGTATATGGTGCACACTCTGTGGGCATCCTCTCTTAGCACAGTCATTTCTGACACAGTTAATGATTTGCTATACAGTATGCCATGCCGGATGATTGGTGACATGGAGGACGGCAGAACGGGGGAGACCAGGCAGCTTTCTGAGGGGAGTGTCTGGGATTCTGCAGAGCCTTGAAGATAGAAATTCATTATATTTAAGACAGGTATGACATCCTTCTTCAAGGAAGCAGCACCCATACATATCGAAGCGGGTGATTTTTTTCGGTCATACCAGGGAGGGGTAGGTTAGTACAAAGGAATGCCTGGCTGTTTTTGGAGATGACATAAAGATAGGAGGCAGGGAAATGGTGGCGGGAGGCTGCAAAATAATGGGTAATGGAAGAATTTAGCCTGAGGCTATATGCCTGCTTTGCCTACTTCTGTATAACTAGTATATTTATAATTCAAATACATACCTTTAATAATTAACAACCATTGAATATTAAAGGAGAATACAAGATATCAGGATGAGCCCTAGTTGGGAGAGAATGCATTAAATTTAAATTTGGATGACGAGGAACAAAGCAATAATGGGGAGCAAAAGTTGACAACTGTTTTTGCCAATTCCATATTCTCAGACAGGACAGACAAGCAGAGAATCATATGGCCTGCAATTATTCTGAGCTATGCCATTTAAAATGAGGATTCACGATCATGGCCGTATGCAATATGACAGCACACTGACATGCTTGTTTAATTTTGCACCATTTCACTATTTGGTATTCATTGGACAGTGTATTTCTATGGGATGTGTGCTGGAGCACAGCTTGCTTCACACTCTAGGTAAACAACAAATCAGGATTAGTGTTTATGTCCCTTAAAAGTAGAATCAGTCTTTGCCATCAGGGTTATATTTTCTGTTTGGGGTATTTTGTCTAGATTCGGCATTTCATGTTAGTTAAATTGATAATATATATAGATATAGATATATATAGATATGTATATATATATATATATATATCTATATATATATATAATATATATATATATATATACGTATATGGGTAGAGGATTATTATATATATACGGAGATGGTGTATATTAGAGTATACGTATATGTACTGTATATATATATATATATAATATATATATATATATAATATATATATATATATATATATAGAATACATTTTCTGATCTGAGGGTGGCACAGTGGCTTTGTGGGTAGCACTGTCACCTCATAGCAAGGAGGCCCTGGGTTCTGGCAGGGTCCTTTCTGTGTGGAGTCTGCATGTCCTCCCCATGTCGGCATTGGGTTTATTCTGGGTGCGCCTGTTTCTTCCCACAGTCCGAAGACTTTAGGTGCTTCAGGTTTATTTATTATGCTAAAGTGCCCTTAGTGTGTGAGTGTGTGTATGAATGTGCCTTGCGATTGATTGGTGCCCTGTCTAGAGCTGTTCCTGCCTTGTGCCCTACGCCACCAGCTAGGCACCGGCTCTCCTGCGACCATGTCCAGGATTAAGTGTATAACAAAGTGAATGAATGAACATATAAATTTTCTAGCGGTCATCTTTATGTTTTCAGTAACGTTTCAGTCTTTACCAGGATACACACCCGATCAGCCAACAAATTAAAACCGCACACACAACAGCACATATTCATCTCAGGGATATATTGGCTGGTAAGTGAACAGCCAGTTCTCATAGTTGACATGAGAAAGGTCCAGGAGTAAAGACCTGCATGACTTTAACAAGTGCCAAATCGTCATGACCTGACAACTGAGTCAGACTATCTTATAAAAAACAAGCTGGTGGAGGGGTCCTGGTCAGCAGTGGTTCGAGGGGAGACAGACCATGAACCAGGGACATGATACTGGCACCCAAGGCTCACTGATGTGTGAGAGCACTGAATCCTATCTTGTCATGTCTGAAAGGTCAGAAGAACTACTTTGGTACAAGTTTCAGAAATGTTTAATGCTAGAATAATGTGACACAACTCACAACACCCCCTGCTGAGGATAAAGCTGCCTAGTCACAGATAGGTCAATGTTCACCTTCTTGTCTGCCATCAAAAGCTGCCACAATGGGCACGTGAGTGTCAGAATTGGACGTTGGAGCCCTGGAAGAAGGTTGTGTGGTCTGATGAGCTTACGTAAACATCACTGCGCACCAGGTGGTTTGAATATTTTGGCTGATCTGTGCAATCGGTGTAACCTACACTCGACACTAGAAGTGAGCAGTTTGTGATCGCTAATGCTCACATATATCAGCGTGTTACTGCAAGCGAAACAGAATTAAAGATATGATTAGAAGTTAGGGGTGTGGATTGAGAATGCTTTTTATTAGAATCGAAATGAAATCTAATACGCTAGCTCACCACCAGAGGGACTGAGGTTCAAGTACTGGTAGTGCCTGATGTCAGGGCCTGGTGTCACATGCAATTAGCTGTGTCTGAGGGAAGTGAAGCCAGTTGGGGATCATCTTCTGGCACTGCAACAGCAAGCCCTACCCAGCCAGCGATTGACTGGCATCCCATACGGGGCATGTTTACACCTGCATCCTGTGTTCTCTGGTGATAGGTGATGGAAGCCCTGCAACCCTGACCAGGAAAAGCAGGTTAAAACGTGAGAACAGAAGAAAACCTCAGCTGACGCAGGTTTTGTTGGCATGTAATGCAAGTGATTACCTTTAGGGGTTAGTCAGTGCTAGATATGCGCCTTATCTTCCCATTCCCATATATCTCTTCTATTCCCCTCCCATAGAATGCGAGTAGATAAAATCTGACTGGCAACCGCAATATCTGTTTTCTTTAGCTTGTATCTTGCTATACCCTATGCACAGGAGGCTATCAAACTAAAACCAGTCGCGAGACGATATACTAAAGAATGACCTGAATGATCCATATTTGGCATCAAATTTCTCAGAAGGCATCAATTAGAATTTGATAGACATTGTTTTTATATACGCTACATGACAGGACTAAAGTCTGTGTGTTAATTGTTGCATATTACTCCACAAGACAAATCTTTATCCAATCATAGTCATTATCACATCTGTTTTGCATGTTGTGCTAAGTTCTGAGATTTCTTAGAAAATCCCTAATTTTCCTGAAGCTTATCCGTTACAACCAGTACACTTAAGTAAATACACGGATACAATGCACGCACACAAATGTGCTTTTATTTTGTCTGCAGGTGTATTCTTTTGGACAAGAACAATCATTTCAACACTTTGTATTCAATATTTGTGCCTGCCTGTGCCAAGAATAGCAGAACAGTTGCTTCATAAACTTACCTATGAACACTTAAGGGAGTTTTATGATTGAAATTCCAGTTGTTTGTTGTCATGTTTACAGTTGTTTTGTTTTGCCCACATAGCTACGTAAAAACACAAGTCTCATTTACGAGACACTCACATCACACCACGGTGCAACTGCATTCCTTCTTGGGCTGATCCACTGTCAGACGTGGCGGTGCACCCGGAAGTCAAGCTCCTTGGGCTCTAAGTGCCACCCTTCTAGTGTCCCCATTTGAGTCCTATCACCTTGTGACAACCTGTCAAGAGCTCAGCCACAGGCCATAATGTAAAAAAGTCAATGGGTGCCAGAATTCAGCCTGACTCCATTCACTAAGAAAGTTCAACCAAACTTTTGACATGTATGAAAGCTTTCCAATCAGTGTTCCTATAGCTCACTATAACTGAACGCATGTTTTATTCATATGCTCTTTTTTCCTTGTAAAATAAGGTAATGTCTTTTGTAGCCACCTAATGGATGACCTGCTGCATCATGTCTGTACATTGAATTGGACCAGAGACATTTGAAAGAACAGTGGAATTTTGGTGGGTTTACATTTTCTTTGCTGTTGATCGTCATACAAACAGTAATTCCAAGAAGTTAAAAATGAAATATGTGTCCTGCACCAAGACAACAATTCAAAACATAAGGCAAACTTAGCATATTGTTTAAAAAGCACACACAAAAGAAAGATTTAACATGACCGACTTGGTATGCAGACCAGATTTAAATAAAAGAATTTGTCGAGAGGAACTGGCAAACGCTGACCAATAAATCTGACGGATTGTAACTTGGAGGATCCAAAAGCTGCTCAGAGGAAACACAGAGAAGGAGTTATAAAGGCACAGTGTGGGTGTACAAGCTTTTAGAGAATATTTATATTACCTTTAGAAAAGAAGATGCAAACTTTGAACGGGTTTATTTTGTTCAACCATTTAACCATTTTTGTTTTTAGTGATATTGAGAGAACATCAGTGAAATCTTATGTAATAAACATTTTTAAAATGCAAGCTTCATAAATCTGTAACCAAACGTAAATTCAATTCCATACATTTAAATTCCAGTTTTCTATAATCAGCCAGATTGTTTTACAAAAGCAAGTGTTTTGATAATCTAAGTACCTTTCAGGAGCTAACATAGAATTGATATATGCAAATAAAGACAAATTCATGATGCTATTATCGTTTTTATTTTTATGTAATATAACCCTTTACAATTTCTAAAGCATATATTATGTAAATGTGCAAAAAGAAAAAATAATCCCCATGACATTGTGTGTAGATAATTAATATAATACACATATACCTGTAAAAAACAACATTTTATATTTTATATTAAGAAAGCATTTTATTATTAAGCAAAGTGTCCTGCACAGTGATGCAATTGCAAATGCAAAGTATATCATTTAAAACATTAATAAAAACTACCAACGATTTTGAAAAACAGCATTCACTAGCTGTCCCTGATCTCTCACTGTACAGTGTAATATAATGATTCAGCAATCCTTCACAAATGTTTTTTTGCATTGTTGTGTCGCTCCATATCCCGGTTTTCACTCAGTCCTGTTATCCTAACATATTCACACTTCTGAAAATTAGGGGATATGCCACAAGTCACATGATCAATAAGAAGCTGTATCATCAGGATCTGGACCATGCAAAGATCAAAAGTAAGTTCTCTCTTATTTTGTTCCTGTATATTTGATGATATTGTAACTATGACTGTGAGAAGGTTCAATCTCAACTTACTATCCTGTTACCTAAATTATTTTAGATGCTATTTGTTTGTTGTAAAAAATACTATTGTGGTAAATCATTAGTATGTGCTGTGTCCTGTTTTATGCATTTGGTAGTTCTGTGCTGAAAACATATAAAGAGTAACACTACCATTAGAAACCATGTAAATATAAAATAAAGTTGCATGAGAATGACCAGTACTCATTATTAATAGTTAAATATGTGTGTTTTGATGGATTCAGCGCTGAAAAACTATAGAAAATGAAGTTTAATTTTTAAGAGGTACAACATGGAAATGGCACCCATTTGGCAGATTATTTGATTAATGTGTTAAAACTAAAGGAATTGTCAGGAGTAATATTACTAACAATTACATCACATACTACATCAATATACATTTATATTTTACATCTAAATTAATAGTTATATTAATTAAACTATTTACTGTTATTTTTACAGTGGGAGCCAAAAGTCTGAGTCTGAATTTTATTTATTTATTTATTTTTTTTTAATGAATATGATGTATTTCATTACAAATGAGTGAAAAGCTGAATTTGTGGAAAAGACGTAATTGTCAAAATGTATTAGCCTTTGACATGTTATGTAATGACAGCGTGTATGCTGGCCTTAGCATGGACTCCCAAGAGTTTGTGTAAAATCAGATGATCCATGTTATCTGAGCAGGATTTCACAATATTAAAAGGGGAATCTTGTGATGTTACTGAATGCTTGTTTTTCCCCTTTATTAGGCAATTTCAGGAGGGGTCTCAGACTTTTGGCCACACAGTTTGTTTCTTGAAAGTTTCCCTTTGTGTGTGTGTGTGTGTGTGTGTGTGTGTGTGTGTGTGAGACAATTAGTCAGCATGTTACTATGTTACCTTACGTTACTATAGTGTGTTACTACAGGTTACTATATTTAATACCACAGTAAACATTACTGAAATTTAAAAATTGTTTATTTAAAATTGTATTTTAACTTAGAAATTACAGGTTATGTATGTGACTGTATGATAACTTATGGCAAAATTTCAGTTAATGACAAAATGTGAACCCTTCCAAACCCTTCCACAGTGTAGGGCTGATGGTCAGGACATGATCACATCCAGTCTTGGACTAAAGTACACTCTAATCTGCTGGCACTAACCTTGGTCTGTGCTCGGAAAACCAGAAACCCTGTTGCTATTGCACTTATTCACTTCATTTAGTTTCTTTTAAGCCGCTTTCTATTTAAAGAACAGCTTCTTCCCTGTGAGTTCATCCTGAACCTTATCTAATGAGTTATAAGATGCACATGTTAAACATTACACTGCTTTATGGCTCTCAATAATTAATGATCTGGCCTTTCACTGGCTGAATATTTACATGTGAAGTATCCCTTGGAGCTGTCTGTAAGCCAGAGGAAGGGAAGTGTGTTTATAATATTAAACACACTTCTCGCACACATTCTTGCAGGCTGGATTTTGCCTCCAACCATTTCCCACACCAACCACAGCAGTGCTTTTGTCACTTCTTGTGTCATAATCTTTCTTATCCTATCATACGATCAATCAGATTTAACCAGATGTAGATAGGTTCTTTGTGTTTAAGTGCCGCACTGAACTTGTTGCAACTGGGAATCTCTCTTCGGTGAGGATTTCTTCTCTCCAAAGAACTTCAAATCTGTAAAGCGTTCAGGCACCATGAATACATTTCTATAGACTCTTTTCCCATTTTGAAACAGGACTATTAAAGAAAACATGTATTCGTTGGATAGTGTGTGTTTATTCGCCCTTTGGTGTGACATACATTGTTTCACAGCCTATACGGACCTCCAGGATGCCATAGAGACATATATTTATGACGTTGTATGACTTTTCTATCAACAAACACTCTTATTCCGTCTTGTTCCACATACTGTGCCCTTTTAAACGTGGTTTGCCTCTGTAAGGTGATCATGCTATATTTCACTCTCTAGGCTGAGACTCAGTCTAAGCGTATCCGAGTTCAGGAGGCTTCTGAGGTGCACAGTGTAGATCTTCACACACTCTCTGCTTGTGTGCACAACATACCGGGGTGTAATATGTACTAAGGAATCTGAGCATATGTGTTGTGTGAACGTCCCTGTGGCAGTCGTCTCGTTGCTGTCTGCTGTGTGGATAAGAGCCTGGCTGCAAAGGGAACCTTTTGCTTTGATATTTCACTCCTCATTTGAATCATCAGCACCTTTATTGTGCCTTTATTTGACAATGTGCAGTAATTACCTGGGTACCTTGCTTGATCACGTGAGCTCTTCCAGAACCAAGGGGGAAAACTGAGCCAGGAAGAAACATGGAAAACAAAACACAGACAAACACGTCAACAGCATTTGTTTAGGTACATTTCAAATAAGGGTATGGGTACACGAGCCTGCCTGAAACAAAGACAATCACATGCTCAGATGTTACAGCACGGTTCACGTTTTGCACTAAGGGCTATTTGTTTAATAAATGCTCAGGTCAGGGGATGTACGTCCTATACATCCATGAGACAAATCTAAACACTATGACTACATGTTCTGTTTTGTGGTGCTTAAATTCCTAAGAGGACTGTATGCTTCTGTGGTGTATCCAAAGCATCTAAAATATTGAATACTATTAGTAAGACTTTAAAAATATTTTGGAGCAATGTGGAGCATTACTGTCTTCCACAATATGGCAATTTAATTTGGTAATTGTCGAGTTCATTGCCACGTTGTTGTACTATTAATTAAATGACTTGGCACATGTGGAGCAGTTAGTAGATGAGCTTTTAATTTTTTATGCAATTATATGATTTGTTACTTGCCTTTCACGTAACCTTTAATGACAATGTTAATATTGAAGATGAATTGTATGAATTTCTTTTTAGACTTGCTAATAACCATGTTAGTGTATAATACTATTTATTTTAAATGAGAAGCATGTTCAGAGGCAGAAATATGTACATTGCTTTATGAATTTGAAATTATTCCACATTTTTCTCTGCAAGAAATAACAGAATGCCATTTATACTGCACTTATTTTACAATTATAATAAACAAATACTACTAGAAAACAGGGGTCGCCAGGGTGGCACTGGTTACCCCTAACTTCTTATTGGCTACCCTGGGTGCCACCCCCACATTTTTCTGCCTGAATGCTCGGTTGTAGTGGATGAGACTCGGTGCGCGTCCCTTCCTTCTGTCATGGCGCGCAGTTTGTCAGAGACACCAACAGAGTGCAGAAAGCAAGAACAAAAAGTGAGAGTAATGAAAAGTAAGAGTAAATCAGGCATTTATATTTACATAAGAAAATAATCGTGGGTTAACTGACGATTTAGACACTGTACCTTACGGTTTCTTAGTCCCATCCACCATCAAACAAGTAATTATATGAATTATTTATTCTCGTTCAGCTCTCCCCATGTTGCACATCGAATAATCAGCACCATAGAAAACTTTGTTTTACTTATAAGCTCACATCAACACTGTGTAGCATTCACTGTACGTGTGTAAAACGACTGGAGAGCATCATAAAAAGCTACCATAGAAAACTGAATCGAAGTTATTAATCTAGTCAGAAACATATAGGAAGGCGCGCCACAAATTGACGCAACGTTGCGCAAATGTATTACGCATAAATATATTATTGAATATATATTCTATTATTATTATTATTATTATTATTATTATTATTATTATTATTATTACTATTATTATTATTGTGTCGTCCACATTTTCACCGCTGACTTTGGCCTTTATGATAGTGATCATAATAACCCAGACATTCTGCCGTGGGAGTGAATGAATGAAGGTCAGAACATCACATACAACCTGTGTGAGATTGGCTGTTTTTGACACTACAGATGTGTCATCATGGTTATTTGAGTTGGAAACATGATGTGGGGTGTGTGAGAGAGACATTAAACTGTTGATCAGGTCAAAGAAAGTGCATATAAGACTTAATGGTTCTGTGGTACCCATGTAGCCTATACTGAATGCCAGTCTTATAATGTCACAAAAACCAAAACGCTATATCTATTCATCCGGGGCTCTGGATTATTTTTTATTTCTGTTTACACATTTTGGACCGCTCTGTCTACACCTATTGGTGAAATCATTCTAAAATCTCTGTGCAACAATAATTCTTTAGAATAAAGACGCGCGTAAAGGGTTTAACACTAATGCATCTGTTTTCCTGCGGGTTGGATGCCAGTAGCAAGTCTACAAACCGCGTGTACAAACACATGACTATGTTCTAATCTCATTCAGGGTAGAAAAGCCTCTCCTGTGGGAATTTCTCCAAACCGAAAAATCCCACATAGTGCAGCGCGGCACTAAACTGCATAGATGATTTTAAACAGTAATGCCTATGCGACTTATCACTCCCGAGCACTGAAAATGGGGGTTATTATGGCTCACGTTGGAAAAAAAAAAAAGTCATTTCAGCAGTGTCCATTTCTGCAGTAAGCGCCGGGCGCAGTTAACAGAGCGCACTGAGCCGCTGATAAAAAGGCTTTAAATCCACACGGGATCAGTGTTTTGCTCTGATCCGCGGGGGAAGAACACTTCAGTGCTCCGCTTTCTGTCTCCAAAATCCGCATTAAGGTCACTTGCTGTCCCGCTCAAATTATCCTAGATAAGGTGCTGCAGAATAAAGCGGGCTGATATTACTGCTTTAAAGAGCGGTAAATGCTGAGCGACAGACAGGGTCAGAGCTCCCACAACCCGACCCTGATCACACTCTGTGGCCAATAACAGAGTAAAGAGCCGCCGCAAGATCATCACCCAGCCGGAGCAATCAGTCTTTACCTCTATAGCATGTTTTCCTACAAGAAAGCCGGTTTGTAAATGAACAATAATGCCTATATTAACAGGGAAAACGGATAAGACAGCAAATAATTATTCTTTTATTATAAGTAAAAAGACAATCGATATGAAAAGGCAAAAAAACGGATTAGCGTCAATTTTACGAGGCTCAGTTCACTAGCCGTTTTGTCTAAACCCTCCGGACCAAATAAATTTTAGTCATTAAACGGTTTAAAGAGCTTTGCAGAAATTCACTAAGCGTAGCCTCATTGAATCCATTAGCCAGGATTTGCTTCTGTTCCCGAGAATGTTAATGTTTTCTCATTGCAAAATGTACACAGATTATTTAAAAACGGATTTCGATTAAAAATTATTTATTGAACAGCAACAACAAATAATCGAATACATGTACTGAAAATAAACACAATTTATTAATAATAATAATAATAATAGTAATAATAATAATAATACTAGTGTTTTTATCATTTTTGGCTAGGCTATATATAAATTTAAATGACATAAAACCGTTTGTATTTATCACACTACATGTGAAACACTCTTACTTTTAAAATCCGTATATAATTGCTTTTGCAATATGCAATATGAAATCCAATTTTATATTACAAATTAAATGCAAACAGAAAGATTTTAAGAAAACGAAAGCGCTGAAACCTACGCTTACCAATATTATTGTATAGATTTTTGATATACGAAATAAAAACGAAAAACAAACAGCGAGATTTTGTCTCCTCTCTCTTACCGGCTTTAAAAAGTGATTCCTAATTAAACGTTCGGCTCTATGCGTTGATTGTTTCAATATTCGCCCGGCACTGATAAGCAAAGTTTAAATAATTTCTTACGGTCATTATTTTAGTTTCTGTGTAATTTCGCATCGATATCAATTAAACACAACTGAATTCGCCTGCGATTTTTAAGTATCTGCGAATATAATGTTTAGACGACACAAATTATTACCGCCGCCAGATGTCGCTAAAGAGCTGCATATTTTACACAGTAGGCCAGGCAAAAGACACAAAGATCTTTGCCATTTCCATGGGAATGCCTAGGTTACAGTTTACTCCCCCACCCTACCACACACACACACACACACACACACACACACACACACACACACACACACACACACACACACACACACACACTTTACCAATCTGTGCACTATGAGGGACAGCGAAAGTAAAATACACCATTCAAGCTGAAGAATTTACAGTTGGCTGAGAAACTTTTACAAGTATTTGAATTGCACAGTCTTTCACACTACTTGCAGAGAAACGAGCCACATTGCACTTGGGGTCAGAAAGAGTTCAACCTGATGAGGTAATTCAGCTTATTTTATAATATAAGTAATCAAGTGAAAATAAAAATCTTGAGAAAACGAACCGTGAAAAATAAATCCGTACATGTAAATTGCTGAGCACATAAAACTGAGAGTTGTATAATATTTAATTGTTGATTTCTATGACCGTAATAAAATAAAATAATTTAAAAAACACCGATCAAATCATTCACAATTAATTAATCTATAGCCTGTTCATTGTATTTGCACAAAGCAAGCCGTGTGAGCATCCAGTGCAATTTTAGTTGCTCTATTCTACATAACACTAGTCAGGCAATTTAATCCGAGGGAATTATTTTAGATTTACTAATAAATACCCGTTTGCATACGGCTATAGGCTGTGTATTTTAACACGAAGTTAGATATGCCTACTTGATGGCTAAACAAGATTCTAATTATGTAATGATGCAAATTTGTAAACCTGAAATGTGTCGTGTGTTTTGGGACTCTGAGTGTTATTAAAAAGTACAGTTGTTTGTTGCAACAACGAGCACATGCAGGATGTGAGCGGTTCCGTAAGCTCGTGATTGTCTCCCTGTTTTGCTTGAAATGGATCCCATGCCCCCTAATGAATCCAAACGCAGCTGGCAATGTCCCACACGGACAGCGATAGCTTTAACCCTAAACTGACCTCAATCTGACACCACGAGATGAACATTTACCGGCCGGTAATGTCCTGTCCTACACAGGTTTACTGGGCACTGCTCCAAAAGAGCAAAAAAAAAAAAGTTTCAAACCTTTAAAACGCAGCGTGATAGGCTAATTATTGCAATTAAGAGACTATTATTTAACTAAGCCCATAAGTCTGGTTAATTAATCTATTCTAAGCCATTCAACCTGTGTGTTGTTGTAAATGTTATAGTTGTTACAGTTTTCTTCTCCGTTGTTATATTATGAGACTACACATAACTATTTGGCACATTTAAATTACGCAATCAATAAAAATAATGATTCATTAAATCATTCAAATCCGTTTGGTCTAAACTTGTATCTGTAATTTTTTTAAACAATTTCAATTTTGTAAGCATGTCATATTATTCTTTTTTTTTTATCTATTTAGAGGAAATAGCCCACAGCATGCGTTCTGCAAACGCTTGTTCAAAAAAGTTAGCAGTTACAGCCAGTCGAATCCAGTCTGGATTCTTAAATTTATTAAAACAAGAAGCAAACATGTTGTGCATGGCTTCGTGGGTCTAAGCCGAAGTTCAAATCTTTGGTAAACACACCCTGGGCTGATCTCACCTGGCTTGCATTTTCCACCTCACAGTCTCCAGTCGTTCGTGCTGCAGCTTAACGGCGGACAGAGGATATTCATGCGCTCACCGCAATCTCCAGGAAAAGCGCATCAGGCGTGTGTATGAGAAGCTGGAGAGGAGATGAGGCAGAGAGAGAGAGAGAGGAGAAAGAGAGAGAGGAAAGAGGGGGAGTAGGCTCGCTGCCCGCTGCGCATGTTGGAGCTCTGGTGGCGGTGTGCATGGAGAGAGATGGACGCTGGAGCTTCACGGAGATCCGCGCAAGGGCTTCCACGTTTTCCCGTCGCGGTTCCCTATCCGTTCCACCTCAAACAGTGTGAGAAAGTGGCTCATTGACAGTTCCATTGCAAATGCAAACCCGAACAACTTAACGCGCCTTTGCTGGGGGTTTGTTGGCCGTTAAGTTCATCGCGCCCTCCCTTATACGCGCTAAAAAGTGTTAATTCAAAAAAACAAAACAGGTCACGCAGCTTTAAATGTCGCCTCTGGGATGCAATAGCCCCTATCAATAAGGTGATGATGTCACGCGAGAGGTGGCGTGTAGGCTATTGTCACTGATGTGGCTAAATATTAAAAAGGAATGGATGACCTCTTTGGGTTTGGAGCTCAGAAAAGCGCTTGGCATTAGGGGAAAGGGCCAGCAGTATTGCAATCGATGGCCCGGTCATTGCTCCTCCTCTAAACTTTCAAGCTTTCCACATGATTGATGATCTTTGGGGCGCTTTGATAATTGACTACTCCAAGGTAAGGCTCAGATTTCTATCTTGAGATGTGATTGGACGAAAGACACATTTAAACAGTTTCTCTATGAAAACATTTTTTTCTCCTGCTTGGGAAAGTTCATTTCACTCTAAAGGGGTGCACTCGGTGCGTCCTAACAAACAAATAGCTGATAATAAGTGGACATGAAGCCCGTTTGGATCGAAACATTAACTGCAAATTTTGGAGGATAAACCGGCCCGACCTGAGGGTGCGTTTGCGGTGGCCTTGTAAGCTGCACTATTTTATTATTTCACACCACACGTGTAGCTTAAGAACACTGCGAATTGTCAATATAGCCACATTGTTATTATAGTAGAACTGTTGTTGAAAATGGCACGGTGCTTTCTAAACACGCATGCTTTAAGCCAGTGTCCTTTTATCGCGCAATTTGCACTCGTGTTTTGCTGTGGAACTGGATGCCATAGCGTGCAGGAAAATGCAATGCAGATTAACGCGCAAAACGAGTTTGAGTGCTTTTTTGTGTCTTGCCTTGCTACCAAATACTTTAGTTCTCAGGGTGTGTGCGTGTGTGTGCGCGCGTGTGTGTGTGTGCGTGTGTGTGTGCGCGCGCGCGCGCTCGCGCGTGCGCGTGTGTGTTTGGCTCCCCCCGTGCAGTCTTGAAGCCGTCCTCTCCTGCGCGCGCTGCCTATCGCTGGGTTTGGTCTCTCCTCTCTGCGTGCGCGCGGAGGGACTGGCTGTGGCTGGCGCTACTTCCGGGTTCCGTCATTGCACACAGTGCGCCTCTCCGCGCTGAGAACTCACACTCAGTTCTTCTATAAGCGCGCCAGCAGCCAACCTGCCAACACTCCCTGACACTCACTCATCTCAGAGCCTGCCACAGACCAGTACCTGCCGGGGGAGAGGAGCGATCTGCAAGTGGCAAGCTTTTAATTTCTCTCGCTGTTTTCCGTCTCCTTCTTTTTTTTTACAGTTAATAATAAAGCGAGTGAGGAAGCGGAGCCGAAGAGGAGACGCCGAGTTGGATGAAAACGGACTAAAAAAGATTTCGTCCTCTCTTGAACATCATCGCCGACCATCATTCATTCATTACCTTGACAACCTCTGGCTTTGATTGACAGCCAGAGTGGCAAAAAGCCATGAGACACGACAGTTTAGTTACATGCAGCTTGTTGATGGGCCGATTGTAACCTTCAGTTTGCTTCTTGACATTTTTTTCTACTTTTTGGGGGGCAAGAAGGAAAGCAAGAAAAATTGCCCAACTCTTCCCCATGCCTGTGCTCGAACTTGGAAAGTAGCAGAATTCAGCAAGTTTGGTTGAAAAAGGGAATCCTACCACTAAATCACGTTGTTACCGGACTGGGATATTAAATATACGACACATCCCGGAGTTTATTGGAGCGCAGCCTGATGGCGCAGAGGGTAGGTTTAAATCTCCAACACTTACCTTTACACATCCACTACAGCAAGGGCCTCGTGTGTATCTCACCGAGCCACCTTCACTCTGCTTTAACGCACGCACACTAGCTAAAGCATTTAGGCGTTTTCGCTGATTTGCTTGCCCACTTCTGGATCGTGACAGCGCGCGGTGAAGCGGGGCAGCTCCGGGGCTTCTGCTGCAGCTTTAACTGAGTCGAAACTCCGAACTCGTATTAAAACGTAACTCTCCGCGGAAGACAGGAGTTTGAACATGTTTTTGGTAATTAACGTAATAAATCCCGTTGAACATATTTAACAGCTAAGTACTTTGAAGGTCTTTTAAACCATACACGCTTGATTCGAATAAGAATTCAGTTTGTTTTGCCGCAGCCTTTCTTTCACTTTGCTCGGTTCTTGCACCACATCGTAATTCTCAGCAGTGCTGCACAATCCCTTCGTGCTTGTTCCCTGAGCTTTACATTGATATCTCTTATTTTTAGTACGATGAGTTGGCCCATTACGGCGCCATGGACGGAGTCGGTGTGCCGGCGTCCATGTACGGAGACCCACACGCGCCTCGGCCGCTGACCCAAGTGCACCATCTGAACCACGGACCGCCACTGCACGCGAGCCAGCATTATGGCGCGCATGCCCCTCATCCCAACGTCATGCCCACCAGTATGGGCTCAGCTGTCAACGACGTTTTAAAGAGGGATAAAGATCAAATTTATGGGTGAGTAAATTTTTTTAGAAAACTTCTTTAGGTTAAGTTCTAAGCTTTATTCTGCTGCTGGTACAGGTTCGTAGAAAAGCGTTTGCAGTTGGTTCAAATTGACTATACACGGTTTACTAGAATTCAGTAGGCTAGAGCAGAGCATTAATTGTAAATTAAATTTTCAAGTCCGTTCGTTGTGTTTATTACGCATGCAATATTTGGTGCAAACGTTTTAACCGAAATAAATGAAAAATAAATTATGACAACATTAACAGCCATTGTAAAATACATTTTTAAGTCTGCCAGTATAACAATTCGACTTTTTCCACTCATGGGATAGGAGGACTTTTGTGTTTAGAAACTTCCTGCAGGCTATAAATAAAGTTATAAAACTCATGTGACCCTTACAGCTCATTTAGCAGACAACGTGCCGTCGGTCGCATTTGCTCATTTGGTAACTGATTACCCCGTTTTTTGTTTTTGTTTATTTTTTTAGCTCTTGTAACTTTGCCCAAACTCGACGTAGCTAAGTTCATGAAGTTTACCAGTAAACACTAAATTGGACACACGCCCTAAAACTCCAGTGCAAAAGCACGAATACGCACCTCTAATCCAGATTAAGTTACACAATTATTTGAGTTATTTTTTTTTAAGAGCGTCACTTAAACTGGTTCTCCTTGTTTGCAGTCATCCGCTTTTCCCTCTGCTCGCGCTGGTCTTTGAGAAGTGCGAGCTTGCAACATGCACGCCCAGAGAGCCCGGGGTGGCAGGAGGGGACGTTTGCTCGTCCGACTCCTTCAACGAGGACATCGCCGTGTTCGCCAAACAGGTCCTTCAACACACCTTTTACTGATCGCTCTGATCATACTGTAGTTTATTGCACCTGTCACTGACCACTGTGCGATAAATAAAATCGCAAAGCGTTTATTATTAATTACAAAGCACGTGTCAAGAGTAAAATGTATTTATTTATATCATATGCATATTTTCTTGCTCCAGTAATTTGTATATTATTCTAGCAAAGTAGTTTAGTGCCCTTACAATTGCACGTCTATTATAATTGACCCGCTGCTAAATTATAGTTCCGAGAAATTAAACAGTGGAATGAAATTAACTGTTTACAAATATACTTCTAGGTCCGAGCGGAAAAACCTTTATTTTCTTCAAATCCAGAGCTGGACAATTTGGTAAGCTTTTAACTTATATTTATATATATATATATATATATATAATTGAATACTTGTGTTTGTGTGCGTGTTGCATTTAGGGTTTGCGCGCCCCGCTATTTATGCGCAGGTTAGCAAAGTAAATATGAGGGGATTTTAATTCAAAAGCACAACGTTAAGATGCTGAACAAGTTTCTTTGAAGTCAATAAGAGGGAAGCTCCAAGAGGTCTCGAGTGGCAGGGCATTAGACTACCACAGGAGGCCGTGAAGGAAATCACTGATTAACCGCTGCGACTCCACACTGATTCTAGCAAAAGCCTAATCACGATGATCTGAAGTGGAGTGTAATTCGCTTCTATAGTGCAGCTCCCATATCAAGCACGAGCCGTTTAACAGTGCACACAAGCATATCACCCAATGCACGTGCATTCTAGAAGATTATTCTGGACGAGTCTGGCTTTCTTTCTGTAATGTTTGCAACTATCGCAATATGTGTAATATTAAAAAAAAAAAGTTGCGAATATTCTGTGTAAAATGAGTATGTATATATTTATGTTTGCAGATGATCCAGGCCATTCAAGTATTACGGTTTCACCTTCTGGAGTTAGAGAAGGTAATTTTTCCTTTCTTCTATTTATGTAGCTATATTTGTTTTTTAATTTGATCATTTGAAAAGTAATTAGAGATAATTCAGTTTCTTTGCTTTTTTTCGTTGGTTTAAATGTTAACTGAAGCCGTGTTAACCTAATTCGCGTCTTGTAAGAAAAGGCGTAATATGAGAACGTGAAATTATTATTATTATTATTATTATTATTATTATTATTATTATTATTATTATTATGGTTTGTATTTCCAAATAAAAAATTATCAAATACTTTAATTTAGACTCATCTGAGTGCAATCTACAGGACAAGCCTATATGTGCGTGTTTATTTTTTTACCGGTCAACTTGTTGCTCTGGTCCCCTTGAGATTAATAAGCGCAGCAACAATTTCACTATTGTTTCCTCGCCCTGGTGCGATCGTGCCCATTACTGCTTATTATTTTTAGCCTTGCTGTCCAGTTTCCCCATCCTGAAAGAAAAGAAAAAAACAACATACACCTTTATTCCTGTCTTCCTTAGGTTCACGAACTCTGCGACAATTTTTGCCATCGGTACATCAGTTGTTTGAAAGGGAAAATGCCAATAGATTTAGTTATAGACGAGCGGGACGGCAGCTCGAAATCAGATCACGAAGAACTCTCAGGCTCTTCAACCAACTTAGCCGATCATGTAAGTAACATGGTTTTATTTGCTCTTCCCTACGTTATTGTCTGGTGATAATGCGTCGGTGTGCCCTTCTGTGCCCTGTGTGAAAGCGCTACTGGTTGGGACCAAAAGGCGGCCCGAAATGGCTTGAACTAATATGGAGCCAAGTTGTTATTGTCTGTACGCGGCCTGAACTTTAGTTCACCTTTTGCTGTGAATAATAGCAACGGTCGAAACTTCAGACCATTTTAAACCCAGGATTGACTCTCGTTGAAGAGGCTATAGCGACTGCTGAGATGATGTATGGAAATGTTTAGTTTGCTTCGTTTGGTAAATATTTACTTAGTTTACTTTAAGCTCCTGTCGCCCATTAAACTTGGCTGTGTGCGCATGTGGAGAGTTGAATTGGACCTACGGTTGGTTTGAAACGAATGCCATCACTTTGTGCTTTGTGACCGTGCCTTAAAGCGAAATGTGTGGTGTGTAGGTTTGTGCATGAAACGTGTGCTGTATAGGTCGGGCGTGTGGTGCCACATTCTGCCGCTTTTGCTGAAATAATTTAATAACACTACAGAAAGGGAAGAAACTATATTTTTAGTTCTTACAGTTATATTGGCTATCAAATGCATAATGTTTGATCCGGCTCATGGTTTGGCAGCAGAGCAGCGGTCTTGATGGTAATGTCTTTAATTGTTTCTTATTGATCGCCTTGTGGTTTCCTCTCGCTCTGGCGCTTTTTTATTTTATGGCCTTTAGGCTCGGTTATATTCTGACGCCATTTATGTGCACCTGAAGTGTAGTAGCTTTGAATTTGGAAATCGATGTCGTGGTTTAAGCGTGTTTATTTCGGTGTAATAAACACGGCGCGCTGAGAAATGGCCACGTTAATGCGCTTTATACCTCCTGGACCATGGAGGTTCTCGCACTGGGGCAATGCTTCATGTGTATCAGCAGTTCAGACTCCAAGCCTATTAAGAGTTAAAGCAGATTGTAGCGTGCTGTAAAGCCACTGCACTACATCTGTCCCGGTCTGGAGTGCCTTCTTTAAATATGCACGGCTTTTGAATAAAGGTTGCATTAATGTCCGCTGGTTATAGGATCCGATTAAAAAGCTCGATGTGTAAATCTGGCTCGGAATAAGAGAAGTGCAGAAATGAGGCATGCTGCTGTTTATACTGAAGAGATTAGATAAACTGGCTGGTTTAGCTTCACGACGGCAGATGGCTGATGCTCTCTCTCTCATACACACACACACACACACACACACACACACACACACACACACACACACACACACACACACGCTGCCTGTGGCACTGGGCTACTTGTTAGGAATATACTTTTGATAATTAGGAACATAGGTTTATAAGAAAGATCAGTCAGTCTGTGGCCATTTACACCGACCACCTCATTAGTTGTTTTAGGTCTGAGCGATTTATTTCTCTCCTTGAACAGCGGTGACATTTTACAACTGCTAAATTGAGCCCTTGCTTCTATTAGAGCTGAAGTTTTCACCGTGCTTTCTGAGCTTTGGTCCTAGACTATCATAGTATTGGTAGCCTATATTTTGTTATTAATGCGTTCTTAAAATGTTCTTAATGCGTAACCAATGTGGACTATTATTATTAATGATAATAATAGTATCTGATCGTTGGCATTAATAATTAATTCGTGCTTAAAATAGGAATATAGTGAATACTACAGGTTGTACAACGCAAGTAAACATTTGTGTATTAAAATCGGATTCACAATCCAATGTGTGTCTGGTAAAAACTACGATCACGGCTTCAGGTGTAACACACACACACACACACACACACACACACACACACACACACACGCACACACACGCGCGCGCGCGCAGGAGATGATACTGAAATGTCAGATCATTTGTATTTTTCTCAAGAGTTTGAAAGGATTCCGAAATTTGAGCAATGCGCGACATTCACTAGCAACGGCTACTCGCTTTATTTAATGCAATTCATATTTTTTGTTTGCTTTTGTTTTATTATTCACCACTATCCCCCACTTTTATTTGGACTGAAGCCGGCAGTGTGATAGTTAGATATGCTAATTGACTTAGTTAGAATCTCTCACGTCCATTTTTGGTTGCTTTGCTATGCATTTTTAATATATAGCCTGGGGCTACATCTCATTTGGTGAATGCTGGTTGCTGGGGATGATGAGGCTCTTCACCATAAAGGAGACAGCCCGCTGTACTAGTAGCGCTCATTTTGTGGCTCTCACGCGCCCTCATCTACCTGACAGAGGGCCTAATAAGCAGACTTTTATTTACACTATGCGCACGCACTGCGTTTCAGATTTGGTCTTGTTAGTAGGCTATGAGTGAGACCCACGTACATTTTTTTAGTTTGCTCCCTGTTACTATCCCCGCTCCAAATTACCCAAGTCTACCCCGCCGCTCTCCTAAACCCCTTCTCATGGCTTAAAAAGCAGTGTAGTCTTTTACCATCCCGAGTCCAAATCAAATGCAAGCAATCCAAGCTATCTGGGTGTTTCTATTAGGCACCAGACTTTTGTGTTCTAATGAACAGAGTAGATATTAATTAATATGAAATTAATCTTTTCTTTATGCCACATTTAATTAATACTGGGAGAATGAATGAATGCTTGCTGCATATTATCTGAGCTAATTAATTTGTCTTTGTGACTGCTGCTACATGGGAGATACTAATAAAATAAAGCTACACGCTTAAGCTGCAGCGTTCCCTCCCATTGCTCCTGAAATAAAGTCATTGCTTGTGTGTAGTTTGAGATTGCTATGTAAAAATACTGTGGGATGTGTGTGTGTATGTTCAGGTTTCCCCATCGCTGCTTACAGCTTGTGTTTTCAGCTTCTATAGCCGAGCCTTAAAAACAACTGCATTTTCATGTCAATGCTTAGTATGTGCATTCTTTGTATTAAGTTGTGGGGTAAACAATGTTCCGAGCGATAATATTTCTGCCTGCCACATGCAGTGAGTTCAAATCAATTTATAAATCAATTAAAAATGCCATATCTCTCTTTGATAGAGGCTATTTACATGCTCTTTGCTCTGTGATAGACTACTCCAGGCCGCCGTGTTTGCATACATATAGCCTACAGGGCTTCTAAAGCCAGTGAACCGTGCATTTACTTAGTTCTGGGGGTCTTCTAAATTAAGCAGCACGTGCACACGTACTCCGATAGGATTTCCCCTTTCAAGCGAGGCATTGCACGATAGCATTCACCACCCCTTACAACTGTTTTGTGATGGGATGATGTCTGGCTCTACATATCCTATTTGATTAGCGTTAGGAGCTCAGGCCTGTTGGCAGGCCTCCCCCATGAGCCCTAAGAGAGCGCTGCACTTACTTGTTGCTGTCTGAGTATGCTACATACTCTAGCTCAATGTCCAACGGTTTCTATTTCAGCCTTGTGAAAAGTGTAAACAACAGCATTGATGCAAGTTTGGGAACGTTCAGATTGAGCCGGATTTGCGAATTGTTGTTAGGCCTGCTGAGATTATCTTCCAAATGACAATTTGTGGTTTCCGTTACCTGTAGGACCTGTTGTAACATTTGTACGTACACTGTTCTTTTCAACACGCACGGTAGTCAATGTCATAGCTCGGAAAATAAAACCAGGCACTAATACACCATCAGATGTCAATTAGTGGATACTTAATTAACACATCATTTTTATTTCTGACGGATAATTGATGGCTTTGAACGCCGAGCCAGTTCTCGAACATTTTTCTAAGCTCCCATGTAATTATGTTTCAAAATCGACAAAAATGTATGAGGAGTCTTAAGCACAGGATGCATCAAGAAACATCAGGTGCTGAAGATTTATGGGCCGATATGTTTCATGTGTGTCAGCAGGCTTAGTGATGTATCTCGGAGTCCTTCCAGCAATAGCAGGCGTCGTCTTATGCGCTGCTCTCCGTTCTAACCTGTCCTGTCCCTACACGCATTTCCTGCAAGTACATCAGGTTTCCTGGGAATCAGAGCCAGTGCCAGTGTTAAATCTGTGTTATTTGATATTTTAGGTTCGATCGAGAGAAATAGGGAGATGCCTTTTGATAGGCAGGGCAGGTGTGTGGCAGTAAGAATTGGTGGATAGCCACAGATCAGATGTTCTCCTGTGGCCTGCACCTCTACAAGCTCTTCCCCACATTGTCTCCTGCTTTTATATTAATTACAACTTGCATTATCAGCCATGAGTCTGTAACCCCAGTGAATAGATGAAGCTGCCCCCAGAGACGGGCCATCCTTGTATCTTATTTTCCATCTCCTCCTATTGTGCTGCACCTCTGTGTTGCTGCTTTTCTCCTCCTGGTAACAGTGCTCTTTAACACAATTAGAGAAAAGCATAGAGTGAGCCATGTTTGAATCCTAATTATCCCAAGCTACAGGGAATAGCCACATGGATCGATGTTTTAGCTGTTTTTTTAATTCCATTTTTTCTTTTGGAAGCTGGGGCACTCAGCGAGGTTGACGACGGCCTTTTGGGTGATGCTCTTGCTCTATCTCTGTCTCCCCTTCTTTTTTACAGCTTGTTTGAACTTTAATGGACTCTGGGGAGTCCTGACAACTGTTTTGTTGTGTTGCGAGGCCTATATCTGACGAGCTTCCCTCTGACTGTGGCACAGAACGAGGGAAAGAGAGAGCCCTCTGCATTATTCATACCAGGGGAAAACGGCTGTTGCTTTAGTGGCGGAGCTGAATGAGGAAAGTTAACGCTGCCTGATATGACTCTAGTGGTATTGGTTGTGTTTTGCGAGACAGGACTGGAGAAAATCTGTTCTTCTTGTTTGTTTGGGTTAAAGACCATGTGTGTTGGAGATTGTTTGGTCCTTAGACGGCCCTGTTGTGCTGCTTGCTGACTTGGTAACTTCTACATGAGGCCCAGAATCCATAGTCTGTACAGTAAGAAAATGAAACCTTGACACACGTAGTAGAATTTAAAACAGCTCAGTTATTGAAACGTCTCAATGAGTAAATTTCAGAATTTCGAATTTCAGCTTTAAGTGTCACGCAGCAGCTTGATGTAGTGGCTGGAACGTATTTTTGAGGCTTGCCTTGCCGACAGTGGGTGTTTCACCCTCAGGAAGTGGAACCAGTCATTTTCTTTCCTTAAAACAACAACGACCCATTCTAAGTACATAGGTCTGGCTCAGCTGAACTACATTATAAACAGTGATTTTTTTTTTTTAACCCGTTTCTCTCCCTCCTCTCCTTTCCTTTTTATGGCATTTTCTCTGGAGACATAATGTAAGTGTTATTGACTAAATGAATGTCATTCCTGCTGCTCCGATGTTACTGAGAATGACAGAAAGAGGAACTTAAAATCAAGGCAATGTTTTTTAGTCGCACTTTTGACCACCGTGCCGACTAAATACCCGTACAGTGATTGGTATTTCGCCTTTGTCAAGCTAACGTGCGGTTATGTCCTGTCGAGTTATTGCCATTTTCTTTCTGCTTAGTGTTTGTTAAAAATGTATTCGGTGAACAGCTGGTGCTGAGATGCCACAGTGGACTGGTGTAGTGGAGACACAGGTCTGGCACATAGTCATGCTTGAGATGCTCAGGGGCGATCCGCTACAGTGGAGCTAGCACCCAGAGTGCTGGTCAGTAAACACCTTAGTCTTTTTCCCTGTCTTCGTGTTTGTGCAGTCAGCTAGACAGGCGCTCGTTCGCTCTCAGATTAAGAGTTCAGCTCTGTAATGAGCTTACACCACATGGCAGTTCTTTGTCTCCCAGTATTTTACAGAGCTGCTTTTTTTTTACTGAAGAATTGTATGCAAGTGAGTGACACATGGGATAAAAGAAAGCAGAGGACTGGGGTGAGGTTTGTGGGAAGTCTTGATGCAGGCCTGGGTTTATTTGACTTGGGCTCTTTTCCAGGGGGCCGCTGTCTGGCCCACATTAGCGAAACTATCCTTACTCGAGGACCATTTTTTTCTGGCAGTGCAGGTGACTTGTTGACTACACGGCATTGTGTGCTGTTTTGTATACGCTGTGTTGGTGTGTGTGTGTGTGAGGTGACGTGGTCAGCAAGTTCCTCTCTGCTTGGAGTGGCAGAGGAAATTCCACCTCTTGCCTGCCTTCGTTTTGCACAGATAAAGCCTTTCCTGTACAGTACAAATCCTGTTTCCCTATGCCGAGCACTCAGGCAATGAAAACGACCAGGAAGGGTGAAGAGGAGAGGCCACTGAGAAACTCGCCATTTTGCTCATTCCTCCTCCTCTCACATAGTGTGTGTGTGTGTGTGCACGTATTTATCTCTGCGTGGTATGTGCCAGTTCTTCAGGATTAATTAGTTACAGTAATACACAAATCAATGAAAACAGTGTGTGAATTAGGGAATGGTGCGCATGAGTGTGTGTGGGAATGTGCATCTGTATCCATGATCAGTCACTGCCAGATTAGACAGAGACTGCCTCTCATATCTTATTTTCTGTCTTGACAGTGTTAAAGATTAATGGTACTTGTGGTGTGCGTGTGTGTTGACTTTTTAGCCCTATGTATTTCTCAATTGACGCGGAAGTCTCTGCTGGTTACGGTATAAACTAACTTGACATATTTCCGCCACATGTGTTTAGACAGTTCTTTTGAGCTTGCTCAGAATATGATGGTACATTAAATACAGCAGCAATGGACTCTCAGGCTGTAATTAAGCTGTTAGGTTTTTGCACTGTTTGGAGAGAGAGCCTGCGAGGCTGTGATGAAAGTAAAGATGAGCATGGAGCTCTTGATCCTGTGTGTTACTGAAGGAGGGAAGAAACAGGCAGGCCAACAGATCCACGCAGCACTCCAGAGTCTTACTGGTGTTCCTCTCACATTTCCAGCATGTTCATGTGTTTTTGTTTCTCTCTCTCTGTGTCTCCACTCATTCCTGTGCTCTGCTCCTGGTTTGCGGTTTGGATGGGGAACGTGGATGGATGGATCCCTTCTGTCGGTCCCCAGAACCCAGCATCCTGGAGAGACCACGATGACGCCACCTCCACGCACTCGGCAGGCACGCCAGGGCCCTCCAGCGGAGGACATGCCTCACAGAGTGGAGACAACAGCAGCGAACAAGGTGAGCACACAAAGATGTGGATGAACACACACACACACACACACACACACACACACACACACACACACACACACACACACACACAAAGCTGGCAATATGCTGTTAAATAACCAAAATAACTCACTTATTGGCTGTAGTGACGAATGGGATGCCTTTTGATCCTCACCCATAGTCTTATAATTAACATAATGTAACTTTAACATTGATATTGGTCTATATCACATAAGCTGAAGATGTATAATAGCGTGCATCACATAATAAATATTAGTAAAATAATTTTTGCATTTTGCACTGGGATTACACCATGCATTTAGGAATGTAGCACATTGCAACGTCCGGATTTGCTTTTCTTAAGGACAATCCTTTAATGTGCTCGTGTTTCAGGTTGGTGATTGCTCTGTGTTTTTCATGCCTCAGCATCCTTTTGTTTTTACTTCGTCCTCACTTAAATGTGAATGATGCTTCTGCTGGTTCTGCTCTCACGATTTAATGTTTATAATCTCTCCAAATTATGTGAAAATCCAAGTCATGTTTTTTATTTTTCTATAATGGCAATAAGTACAGGTCTAGTATTAACTGATTATATAAGTGTGATTCCAATTTTGGGCAGAACGACTTCATTGTATGGAATGAATGCATTCCTAGCAGCCAATCAGAAAGAAGTGTTTACAGTGGCCCCGGTTTAACTGTTTAAGGCTGGCTAATTCCACTTTTGATGAGGTGTGACTTAAATAAATGTCTTTTTAGGATCTTGACTTAACTCTGTATTTTATTCCAATCATTTAAACCATTAACTTAAAAATAAATTTTTAGGCTCAGGATTAACACCCTTCCACGCACACAGAGCGTACAACAACAGTATCCATCCATGCAGTACAGCAGACATAACCAGTAGCTATTTAAGAGTACAGAGTAGCCCTTATGATTAATTACATTTTTCTTCCAGCTCTAGGTAACATGAAAAACATATTAACTCTGCTAGCTCAGGAGCAATAACAGACAGGCTTGTGTTTTCATCCGCCACTAGACTGCCAGAGTCAGAGCAAGCATTCAGGTCACTCTATGCCTACGACTCACTCCTGACTTACGCATAGCCCTCGACCTAAATGCCAGCGCTAAATGGAAAAAACTACCCAATCTCTCTTGTTATTTATCTGTAAATAATCGTCAGTGTGCTTCACTGATCATCTGCTTGTAGCTCAAAACAACATTCTAGAATAGTATGCAACGAAAAACTTTAAAGACAGAGGCTCAGATTACTCACTTGTCTCATATACTGTGTTTGCCACACATAATACTACTGAGCAGACTGGGAATTCTCTGTTGGGCAGCGGGTGTCCGTAAGCGTGTGCCGTTTGCACTGAATTTCATCACGCAGTGGGGCTCAGTCAGTCCCAGATTCCTTACACCGACCGACACTGTTGTAACGTCCAATCCCAGCTTTCGTCTAACCGATAGGCAGTCAAATGTATTGATGGGGCCTGTGCAGAATATAGGCTTCAATTAAGAAGTCTATGTTATAAACAATTCCCCAGACCACAGTGCCATAGTCACTACAGATCTTTGTGGTCCACTCATGTCAAGAGCAGTTTCATCACTGGACATTTTCAATAACGTTAACTATAAAGCTAACTATAACGTTCTGGAGGCAAAGCAGCAATGCCACTCCCATCTGTTTCTAATAGAATGTAGTACACTTTGCATTATAGTGCAGAACTTCATCTGTGTCTGCTTGAACTTGATGAACATTGTGCATGAACCCAAATGAGTGGTGTCCATATGCCTTCCTGGGGATTTTTGTTGGATTTCATATGAATGAAGTCATAAGTAATGGTGTACGCACTCACTCCCGATAAAAATAGGCTACAAAACAGCCCACTGGTGCCACTTTATAGAATATACTGCACCCCTTATTAGTTGTTTCTCAGGTGAGGCTGAGCAGATGGACATTAGAAATGGAAGAGAAAGCAAAGAGGAGGAGTGAAATGCACTGCCTATTGATTATCTTACGCACATAAGTACAAGTGACCTGTAATCCACAGAGCACTTATCGACTCCTGTGCACCAGATCCAGTAACGTCCGATCAATACAGGCCAAGATAGTTACGGTATAGTGTAAAGTGCTCAGGCCCAGTTAGACCCAAAGAGTGGCAAATATGGGTACTCCAGTTGCAGTACACCTTCAGTTTCTTTGAATGGTACAGAGTGTGTATGAGAGAGTGAGAGAGAGAGAGAGAGAGAGAAAGGGATAAAGAAAGAGGGCAGCTGATTTACTGCTCTAATGAGGCTGTCCCTGCAGCCAGTTGTTTTGTGTGAGGCTCGCTCTGACCTTTCGCTCTGCTCAGGAGCCCTGCCGCCTCATTTTTCACATTCTTGCAATTATGTTAACGCTCGAAGCGCTCGCTGACTCCTAGCTCTTGCCCAGGCCTGGCTGGACACAGCTCCACAAAGCTAAACGGCAAACGCTGCTTCCCAGCGGCTTGCTCGTGCTGCTCATCAGAGAAGAGTTTCCACTCTCGGCTGAAACCAGGCCAATTATGGGTTAGTAGAAAGAAAGGCAATGAAATGTGCAGAGAAATAGTGAAGGGAAAGAAGAAAACAGATTCAAAAGGTCTGGGTTCTTTGGAAAAGGTGAAAAAATAGCTAGTTCTCTTACGGTCAGTTTTGATAACTTTCTTGTAATGCTTGCCTTTTATAGCGGTGTTAATAATGTGAACACTTTAAGAGCGCCTCTCTGGCTGTGAACTGTGCTTATAAGTCAAGTGCACATATATACCTATGGAACATGCTATATCCTGAGGGCAGGCAAGACAGCTAATGCATTTGCGATTGTGTAGTCGTATGCAGCTCTGCGTTTTCGCTCTGCATTTCAGCTTTATTTTGAAACAAACAAATGACTTCTCACCCTCAGTTCAAATGAGCACATCCACTTACTGTCTATCTATAGAAGATCGCATGCCTAGAAAAGTTTAGCACCTTGAACTCAAACCCAGTTAGCGCTTTCTACTTTACTTATTAGCTAGAAATACGAACGTAAATGGAATTTGCAGTCGGGCATTTCCTCATGAGCTGATCCTCGTTGACAGAACAGGCTTTATAAGTGGGCAGTCGAGTGAGTTGGAAGCCCCTTCTGGCCTAAGATCCCTTACCGTAGGGTAAAACTGTTGTTGATCAAAGTGACAAACCTGGCCTGTTTCTGGACATGGAGTGGTTTTGGGTTGCTTTCTACTGCAATAAGATTTTCAACCGGAGTGCCAAGTAAAAGAGAAAAGAATCAAAGACAGAATGGATTTGGTATTCATTAGAAAGCAAGTTGGAGGCTTTGCTTGTTGTCGCATCTGGCTCGCAATGAAATCTGTTAGGTGTGTGCGTGTGTTTAGAGAGGGGTTTGGGAGTTGCTGGCTGTCTCTCTGTGCCTGTTAAGACTTTAATTTAGAGGAATAATTAAAGCTGAATACTGCCCCATAAACAAAAGATAAACCATAAAGAAGCATCACTGCCTGCTGTTTCACGGCCGTCACTCCCAGCTGTTGGAGAACTGATCATTTTTACACAGTGTCGAGCACTGCACAGCCCAGTGGATCAGCAACTAGATATTCCTTCACTCATGCACAAAGGGCTTTGGAAAGAACGTGTGTTTGGGGAAATGCTTGTTTTCTTAAAATATGAGCCTGCTACATGGATAGCCCATCCTTATAATCCTTCAATGGAATACTATATAATGCAGTAGTTGTGTGGTGTATTTATAGCAGAACCCAAATACCCTGAAAAACAATACTGGTCAACAAAATTGTAACTTTTTTTCTGTCCCACAAACTAAAATAGGTGGAACTTAGAGTATTTTCTATGCTGAATTTGAATATGTTTTATAGTTATTCTTTCAGGCATGGTTTTTAAGTGCCAGCACAATTAAATTTTACAATGATCGATATTATTTATTCGTAATTAAGGTTATTACCCTTAAAATATTACTTCTAAATGTATCTAAGCCATGGCAAATAGTCAAAGAAACTGGACTATTTACACAGTTTCTTGACATCATAATGGGCTATCAGCACATAAGGCAGCTCTGAAGGCAAAAGAGGGTTCAACCCAGTACTAGCAAGGTGTACCTAACAAAGTGGGCAGTGAGTGTATGTACCTTTGCACTACTAAATATGTTTGTGAAGTGCAAATCTTAATTTGAAAGCACAAGCCTAGATAAATTAGACATCAGGGGCCTGCAGAAACACAACCAGGCATGTAAACAATGACTAGAACTCAATGTGTAAACCTGTCTGGTTTAACTGGTTATAACTATTTGTGGTATAGATTCAACAATGTGCAGGAAACATTCCTCATTGACCTGATAGCATTACTCAGTTGCCGCAGATTTGTCGGTTGTACATTTATGATGCAAATCACTACACCAGCAGCCTGAACCGTTGGCACAAGACATCAAGGGCATCAAGTTCATGTGGACACAGGGAGAGTATCCAAACTCCAGTCATGGAGTTCAGACAGAGAATCGAACCAGGGATTTCTGGAGCTACGAGGCAACAGTACTAACCACTTGCGCCACCATGTCGCCCTCATAATCCATACTGATTGTTCTAAATTTGCCTGTGTAAGACAAGTGGCTATGAGCGAGACAACCACTTGGAGAATGACTTTTGAATGAAGAGGATACATGAGTGTTCGGGAAAAACAACATCACGGATACTTTCCGTATCCCATTAGCATAAAACTGACTAAATTATTCATGGTGAATGCTTAATCTTTAGGGAAAACTCTGGTTAATGTAGATAGTGCTCTGAGAGCGGGGATCTTGCTGGATTCAGCATTCGCAGGCGTTTACGGGAAAGGGCCTCACCACTCACTCCTCTCTGTTCCGAGTCGTTTCAAGGGGCAACGCTTTGAGCCTCACTGCCTTTCCCACTTCCCTCTCTCTCACTCTCTCTTTCTGACTATCTCTTTCTCACTCTTTATGTCTCGCTCTCTGTCTCTCTCTCTCTCATTGTCTGGCTTTGTGCCAGAGAGCGATTAAACAGAATGATCATCTCCCTTGCTCTCTCTCTCTGTGCCTGATTCACTGTACAAGAAGAGAAACACATTAAAGTGAAAGAAAGTACACTACTGTTATTGCTTTTTAGTAAGTCAGTGAGTGCACATCTATGGAGGTCCTCATTTCTTTTCACCTCCTAACTTGTCACGCCCTGTCTTCTCTCTTTTCTCACCTCAGGCTACGGTCTAATGCAAAAGTTTGGGTGCCCCTAGTCAAATTACATGTTATTGCCATTCTAAATAAAAAAAGACGTAAAAGCAACCTTTGCAGGGAACAAACATCAGCGGGACATACTTCTACGAATTAGACCTTAGAAGTCCTTAGAAAACCTCCGAGAAAAAATAGTTGATCATCTGTAAAGGTGCCCAAGCTTTCGTTAACTTCTTTTTATTTAGAAAATCGCGTAATCAAGTATTCGACGAGGGTTGCCCAGACTATTCCTCTAATCATGGCTGGCCTGTAAGCACCATGAAAGGGGTCCACATAATGTGCACAGTAATGCTTGGTGAACAAGGGGAATTGCCAAAATTATTCATGCTGCAGTTTAAGGAAGTTTACGCTATGCACCATTAGCAATGGCTATGAGGAAACTTTTCGTCTGTAATTTTTCTTTATGTGTGCAGAGCTTGTAATTAAAAGTGAGGAGGTTTATTAGGGCTGGATAAAATCATGATTGAACTACATGAAGCATAGTAATTTTTAATACAGCCCAGTGACATAGGGGAAAGAGAAAGAAAATGAGCAGAACTAAGGTAAACAGTGAAAGGGAGAGCGGAGAGCTCTTGTATGAAAGGCTTGCACTCTTTAGCCTCCTGCACGTCCCGGTGCCATAGCAGAACGTACAGGGTCTGATGTAATGTGGCTAAAAGGGATTTGAGGCCACACCCCGGGGGCCGTGTCTGCTCCATTAATGCTCGTGTATTTTTACAAGCATGACAATGCGCTGGCCCTTTAAAAATGCACCAGTTTGCACTGGAATTTGTTCTGGGTCTTGTTTTGGCAAGCAATGCCTGAGGGGGTCAGCTAAGAAGTCATTTTTAAGAGGTAATAATCCGATCACTCCTGTCCTTGCCAGATTTGTTTCTTACCAACTGCAGGTGTTATTGCTCTGTTTGTGTTTTTGTGAAGAGCAGAGGAGAAGCGACTCAGAAGTCACCTTATATTTGCATTGGATTTGACCTGTGTTTGTGCCTGTGTTTCCATTAGAGCAGGTAAAGGGGTTACAGAGGCCACTACATTCAAAGACACACCTGCAGGGAGACTCCAAATCCATGCCTAAATGCTCATCCAGGCCATTTAAGGTGTACTTATTTGAGAATTAACCCTGACTCCTGGTCCCCCCTCCCATCAACCCTTTTGTGTTTGTCCGATGGGCCTTGCTCCTTTTCCACTTTCTTTTTTTCCCCCCTTCTGCCTCCCCTGGCTTTCTAATCCAGCAAGCCTCCTCCACCCACGGCACTGCTAATGTCCGAGCCCCACCTAGCAGACCAGCTTCCTGGGAGAAAGCGAGAGTTTAAACTGATAGATGAATTATCTTTGGCCTGTACAAGCATAGTGGAGCTCAGCAGAGCAGCCATACCCTACAGGTACCTGTCAAACCAAACAGCTCTCGTCCAATAGAGTGGGAGGATGAGAACGAGAGCACGGGCAGATTTGAGCTCGCCTCTCCCCCGCCTGCTTCTGTCAGTGCAGCTAACACATTTATGCAAATCTTTTTGGGCATTATTGCAGATAAGCTCATTTTATAGCCTGATTTTCACTCTCCTGTGTGCTATAATGAGTCTCTGAGCGTGGGGGTGCTTGTTTGGGGAAGAATACCGGCCTCGTGCCCTGCAGTCTGCACACAGTGGAGGGCTTTTGTTTTTCCATTTGAAGAGAGAGGGACGGAGGAGGTGTTGGATTTGACAGTAGTTAGTGCCATTAGCTCTTGTTATTGGAGGCAGCAGTCTAATAATTTCTAATTACCCCAAGGAGGTATTAAGAGTGTTAGGAAGCAAGGATAATTTCTTATTTACACGCCTCAAGCAGTGAGCACTCTTAAAGAACGAAGGGTAATGTGAAACAAAACAAATCAACATGCCAAACAGGGCTACAGCCTGGGGGGAGATAGCGTTCATTATGCATTACGATAATTCATTTAGAAGGTTATCAATTTCAGAATAGAGGCGACTGTTTGGAGGAGTGGAAAACCTGAAGCCACAAACACATGGTTTCAAAGAACGAGATGATAAAGCAGGACGCTATTCAGAGATGGCCTGACTTTTGCTTTTCTGAAAGCAAATACGGTTTCAGTGTTTCCAGGCAAAACATGCTTAAAATCCACCCAGCCTTCCCCTGCTCAGTCCCCAAATTATTTCCTCTTTAGCATTGTTTTAGAGAAACACCATATAGAAGCTTTTTCCTTCACTGAAAGCTGCATGGCTAAGGAATTTGCTTTTGATGCCATTTGTTCTGACTTAGGCAGCCTATGCTTTCACACTGCTGTTAAAGTGGCTTTGATTATCATGTTCCAAGAGGTGTCATGTTTTCATTTCACTGTCCAGGCAATGTGTTTCTTTTTCATTCTGTTCTTTTTTTCAAAACCATCTTTCCTTGGACTGTTTGGCAGGAATGACAAATACTCCATTAGAACAATTGCAGGAAGTTTAGGAAGAGTGAAAGAAAAAAGTATGAAAGAAATAAAAAGCGCTACCCACCTCCATCAGCCTACGATCAAAGAAAAAAATAATGACTTGCTCTAATGTAGACAAAGAAGAGAAAACGCAGTAGTAAAAATGCCGTACTGAGGGCAGTCCTGCATTGTTTGGGCCGAATACTTACTCTCTAGGATGCACTCCTTAGACAACTGCCTGTCTGGTGGAGACATCTGTGGAGGCTGACCCCCTGACCCCAAAAAGAATGCTGTGAAGGTGGGGGAATGCTGCCTTTACCCCTCACATGGCCTGGAGGACAGCCGAGCAGCGCATGAGAACAAACTCCGCAACTATTAAAAACTACACAAAGAGAAACGGAGGGAGAGAAGGATAACAGAGCACAGGAGAGAAAAGCTAGATCAGGCCAAAGAGTGTAGGACTGGTCTTTTTTTCTGCCCCAAAGGCCTGGCTGCTACTGCTCCTCCTCGGACCCCCATGAGATCGTTTTCATCCTTTATGAGTAAAGATGAGCCGGGTGGAGACGGGGAGCAGGAGAGGTTACGTAGTCGAGAAGCTCTGGTCTGGTAGGGAGCTGCTCCCTGCTGCCATGGCCGCCCACTATTCAGTGCACCTGCTATTGTGTGGGCACCCATCCAACGCCATTGTTGGACGAAAATGAGTCATGGGTTTCCTGTAGCTCCAGAGGTATTCTGCAGATGTTATGAGCACCACAGCTCACACATCTGTAGATTGTATGTTGTAAGTGCATGTTTCCCCTCCTCGTATTCTCCCTGATTTTACATGCTACTTATTTCATGCACTGATTAGTGTGTGTTGGTCTGTCTGCCTGACTATCTCTCTCTCAAACAGTCAGAGCTGCAGCCTTAGCCCATGAGCTTCAGGCGCCTGCTTTTGCTTCTAAGGTCTGATGGGGAGGGAAAATTGGAATGTCAATAGTGAGCAAAAAAAGTAAGTGGGAATCAGGAAAAAAAGAGACACAAAGGAGAAAAAAAGAGTAAATCAAAGAAAACAGTGGTACTGAACAGGCATGAGAGGAGTGATCTATTGCATCAGATGTTTTCTGATCATGGTTCGTATAGCGCCTTCATTAAGAACGTGCCGCTTTATAGTATCTGATAGCAGAGACTCGAGGTGTAGTCACTTCTATATTAAGAAGTGACTCTCTTTATTATGTGTTGCTCCATTTTCCAATATAGACTCCTTTCTGGGGAAAAGGCCAAGCTTGCTGACTGCTAATGTCAGGCAGCTAATTAAGGAAACGTGCGAGTAATGAGTGGGAAAATTCATTTGGGCAGGTCAAGGTGCTAGAGTGGCAATAATTAGAGCCCTCAACTTCCAAACTCTTATTTTTCACGGTGGTAATAAGCACCTCACCAACTTAGCTGTGGCTGAAGTGCAATTTTTACTGCCAATAGCTGTCGAGGCTCTAAAGAGAGAGAGAGAGTGCCAGCGCTGGACCATAATAAAACGACCTGCTGAACTTACCTTAAGGACCACGAACGCTAGCGAGCTCATCAAGAGCGTGCAGCAGACTCCATTAACGCTGGGATATTGTGTCATGTCAAGGCATTAAGCAAACCATCAGTATCCCGATTATAGTGTTTTCGTCCTCATTCATTAACTTACCACCAATTTTCTCCAGGTTGCCATTCATTTAGTCATGTGTCGGAACAGCGAGGGAACTTGGGAGAGGATTCTCCCTTTTATTTGAAGAAAATAAGAAGAGTGTGTTGCTTTTTTTGTAAATGATAATTACAGACTGGAATGTCTTTGGGGAGGACAGCAGGCCATAGTTATTGACTTGTAAAGGAGCCGGTAGGTGAGTCTTGACAAGACGTGAGCAGGCCCGAATCTTGTAAAGGAGTATCTGATTTCTCTGCTAGTTGGGTCCCTGGAGAGGCTGCTATGCTCTTTCTGTTCAGGGGCTCACAGCTGTATGGTAAAAAAAAAGCATAGATGAAAAAGAATGTAAAGTGAAGTTGCGTGAAAGATGTGTTCTTTTCTGCTACACAGTAGATTGAAGTGGAAAAGTGACGATTTCTGAATGTGTGTGTGCATGTATGTGTGTGTGTGTGTGACAGCACAAAAGGTCAAGCAGTAAAGAGAAGCAAGTCAGCAGAAGGAAGACAAAAGCAGCGATCAACTAACATGGCTCCTCACAGGCCTGACTAATTTATGAAGGCAAACTGTGCCTCTATGAGAGACAGCAAGCATAAGCTACAGAGAAAGGAAGGGAAGCAGGTGGAACTGGAGGAAGTTTACATTGGAAGAGGGTTCAGCCCAAGGGGAAGCTCTTCTCGGTTTGAACTTTATCAGGGGCAACGCTAAATCAATATATTATCGGAAAAAGAATTAATTACTAACGCAGAATAAAACAGCTGCATTTTAAATGGGGAATTCATCAATGCCGTAATCTCTCGGTTTCAACCCAGGTGCCAGGAGGATCACTCTGCCTGCTTGTAATGAGGAACTGTGGGAGTTTCGCTCCCCTCCTGCACCCTGTTCTCAAACACACAGTCGCACACATATACTCCTGCCGTGCCGTCTTTCCTCCATCCTTTGGCCGGGGAATTTAGTCGTCTTTCCCTCAGCTGTTTGCCATCACTTTAGAATCTGCAGACTGTAAGAGCCTCCTCTTCCCTGTTCTTGCCTCCATTAGGTGTCCATTCACTCCCACTCCCTTGTCTCCTCTCTTCTGCCACATTCCCTTCCTACCAAATTCCTTTCCTCCCAGGGATGGAGAAGGGTATTAATGTGAAAGGCTTCGATGCTGGGGCCAGTGGAGCGCGTTTGTCCCGCCGAGGGAGAAGCGGACATTCCTGAGTGCAGGGGCAACCCCCCCACATCACCCCACCCCGCCCCCTGACACGACCCACCTCTCTTCCAAACTTGGAGTGGTGAATTTCAAGGAGGGTTGAAAAAGGGTTATGGGTGATGAATTGGGTTTTTAGTGAGCTCATTAGGAAGCCAAACAGAGTTTAGCCGCTGGAGCGGAGTGGAGTGAGGCCACAGTGCAGTAATCAGTTCTGCTCGCTTTGTTCCTGCCTCCAGGACATTTTTGTAGCAAAACTTCATGGCAGTGAGCTGATGAGAGGGTCGGCCGTGCAGAGGCTACAATCTGATGGTTGACTTGTTGATTTATATACCTTTTAATTCGTTTGGTCTAGCTCTCTTTCCCCCGCTTGTCCTAATGGGCATGGCTGAAGAACGCCTCCGTGAGCGTGCTCTTTGATGGCAGTGGCCGTCGGCGTGTGCTGGACTGGCCTCTAATAACTGCACGCTCTCTCATGCTCTCATGGTGAGCTAATATGTATTTGTTTTAGTCTGAAGTGTAATTGGGGGCAGAATCTCCATAAATAATATTATCTGCTGAGTGCTGCTAGGAAGATCAGCTTTTAGCACTGGAGCTGCTCTCTCTCTCTCTCTCTGTCTCTCTCTGTCTCTCGCTCTTTTCTGAAGAGGACTTTGATATTCCCTTACCAAGAATTAATAAAGCCATAATGCCTTTAGCAGCCAAATCCACACTTTTCTCTCCTTCTCTGTTTTCTTTTAAACCTCAGTCTCTTGTGAGCTCTCTCTCTCTCTCTCTGGGCTCACAGCTTTTCCCTCATCATTTTGCGCAGCATATGATTCCTGTTTTGGTGAGAATTTATGTAATTTGCTCTGCTAATTATTGCTGTAATTAACACTTTAATTACTGCAGTGTGAACCTGCTATGCTCGGCGGGTCTCCGCTTCCACCGATGGCGGGAGCTTCAGACACAGGCAGTGAGACACGCAGACTCAGCTCTTATTTGTTTTCCATAATAATGCAGTTATCAAAGTGTACAGGGACAGAAAGAAAGAAAGCAAGAAAGAAAAACAGAGAGGCTTCCGGCTGTTAAAGAGAGAGAGAGAGAGAGAGAGAGAGAGAAGAGGCTGAAACCTCTAAGACGATATTTAAGAGGCTGGGTGCACCTCGATAACCTCTGGGACCAATTAGTGCAATTTGATTTGGAAAAAAAATAGGGAGGAAGAGCTCAGGCTGTGTGCTTGGTTTTGGGAATGGGGTGGAGTTGTCAGGGAGTCAGTGAGTGTGAAATCTTTGGTCTAGACCCAAGGCCCTTCATTAAGCTCTGATCCTCGTCTCTGGAGCGAAAAGCAGTCATGGGCATCACAACGCCTTTTAGATTCACCCAAAAGGAGTGTAATAGGAGGCTGGGGGTGTAGCGTTTCTCTCATCCTTAGTAATTTATCCCTTTACCATTCATGTAAATTGTATGCTGAGATCTGCAGAAGCCTAATTATTTTATCTCTCACAAATCGTAATTCACATTATAATGAGAATCAATTTAATCTCGTTGTTTTTTACTTGTCAGTAAAGTGTGGAGAGAGTTCATCCAGAAACTGTCATAGACACATTGGCGCAAAAGTCTCAAGCCACCATTACATTTCTGGTTTAACAATGGTATAATGACCATATATAACATATTGTGAATGATTGGACCCAAAAATTTCAAACTTGGATACTACAATGAACTTTTTTCTGTTTGTATTTTAATAAAGAACTGAGAAATAATTATATATGTTCATTATACCCTTGCTAAAACAATGGTGTGTCTAACCTAATGGTGGTCTAACATTTTTGCCCAGTACTTTATATCCTTACCCATCAAGCTCTTTTCATTAATTCATTCAAATCATACCTACTTAATCCAGTTTAGTCTCGTGGGGAACTGGGGCCTAACTGGTAGCACACTGGTGCAAGGTGGGAACCAACTCTGAGTAATCGATCACCGGGCACATCCACACACACAAAAACACAAACAAATTTCTTGGAACGTGTACCGACTGGCAATCGAACCGGAGATCTCTGGAGCTGTGTGGTGATAGCGCTAACCACTTGTGCCACCATGCTGCTCAAGCTCTTTTGCCATCATAAGATAAACTGACAGACATCGGTTTCCCTTAGCTCCTTTTCCCTCACTGCATCAGAAAATCAAGTGCCAGGTCTTTTGGCGGTTGTGAGAACTTTAGCCCGCATAGCTCCAAGCTTCAGTAATTTACATGGTATGAGTCTAAATGAAAGGTTTTGTGACTTATGAAATCATTAGCAGCACTGAGTGATTAACAGGCTAATGAGTGGCGGAGGGGAGGGGAGGGAGGGGAGGGAGTGAGATGGAAAATCAGGGACGCAATCAGAGGCCGGGAGCAGCCATTGTGGGCTTCTCAAAGGCCCTATTTATGAAGTAATTAGATAATTGTTGTTACAGGTAGCAGGTTAATTATGCTTGTAATTATCCAGCCCAGAGCCTTTGAAAATATACATAGCTCAGTTTTCCCAAACGTCAGTGTTCTTGGCAGATGATTATCACTTTTAGCGAGACACTCCTTCTTTATTCCTTCTTTCTATCTTTCTCGTTCCCTATTCTGTGACTTTGAGAGAAAAGCTCGGAGAGACTGGATTGCTGGGGGTTTCATTTTTTGGGTGAAAATGTGGTCAAGACTGGAAGCCTAGTCTTCATTCCTTCCTTCTTTCCCATGAGCTGCACTGGGTCAGCTCGTCTTTCCCCATGTCCAGGGTTTTGTCTGCTGCAGGGTCACACAGTGCCTCAGTGGAGAGGTGATAGTTATCTACAGCATTCCTGGGATGTTAAAAAGCTATCTATATGCCTGATGGCAGGGCCAGGGGGCTGTGTGTGCATGTGTGTGTGTTGTTGGAGTCAGAATAGGTCTCTCCCCTTCAAAGACACAGCATCCACCCAACACCAAAAGACATCTCATTAAACCTCTTATTCCACTTCATTTACGAGCTTGCTTAACTATGTGTTCTTTAGCACAAACAACCACACATTAGTACTGGAGTTAAAAAAACACAATATGAAGATAGAGATTAACTCAGAGAGAGAGTGCAGCTGTGTGTGAAGGCCAGACAAGATTCTTTGGAGGGCTTGGCAGAGTCAATTTTAGTGGTTTCACTGATTTGGCTGTGTGGAAAAACAAGACCGAGTGTTAGAGCTGCTAATGACTCACACTGTCGCACTCCCGGTTTGTTAGCAGAGCACACTGTTTACCAAGCTGTTGTTTTACAGGCTGGCACACAGATTACGGCTTTGTAAGCAACACTCAGGAAATAATTGCAATAAAACACCAATAAAGCATCTTTGGGGGAGATCCGGCACTCTGCGTTGCTTTTACCTGAACCAGACTAAACTTTCGTGGTGAGAAAAGTCAAATGAAGGATCTAGAGCCATTTGATATAGCAGTCTGAATCAGCGTGAGTACCGACGTGTACGCCTGTGTGATGAGGCCTGTTGCAGTGTGAATGGAAGTACTCTGTGTCAGGACCATGTGGCCCGGCTGCAGCCGAGGGCCCTGCGTGAATCCTAAGTAAATAAAAAAAGAAGGGGGGGACAGTGGACAAAGAAGGCAGAGCCCCTGCTACAGCTCACATTGGCGGCCATTTGCGCTCTTGAATGTGCTAAATGCTGCTTATGCCAGCTGAAAAGTTCAAGAGAAAAGGGGGAAAAAGGGGCTTAAAATCCCTCCTTTTCCCCCTTTCTCTGTGAGGGAGCCTTCAAGCAGAATGGGTATTGAAGTACGGGGGGGTGCAATGTAGGGGTAGTGCTGCAGGCTGAGGTAAGAAAAACTGGATGGGGCCTGTGTTGTGGCCTGGGTCAGTGCATTCTGCCCTGCAGCCCTCTGCTGTCTTCTTTACGTTCGAGGCCTCTGGACAGAGTGATATCCCCCAGTTTCACCTCTCAACCTGGATAGAGTTTTCATGAAAATGGCATATAGCCTAGTTGAGGGGGAGCTTTTGAAGGGGCCATAATTAGTCACTTTAGGCACTGCCTGTGGAAGATAGTGCCTCCACATTCATGCTCCATTACCCTGAAACAAATGCCCAAGCCAAGCGAAACACAAATCCATTGCTAAGTCACTCTGCAAAGACAAAGCTTGGCCTCAGAGAGCAGAAATACATTAGTGTGTACGTAATAATAACTGGATTTATAACCACATATGAATCTCAAATAAGTACATGATCCATGAGTTTTTATTCACATTTAACCCCAATCCTGGTCAGGATAAAGGGTGCTCTGATGCCCTTACAGTGGTGGGCCAGCATATTAAGTCACTGAAATATTCTAGTGGAGAAACCGGTGATTTGAGCAGCAGCCTAATCTTTGGATGAAAGTAAAGATAACACAAAGGATAGATTCTTAATTAATTACTATGAAGATTAAAAATAAATATGTATTACTAAAAGAACAGTACACAACATCAGGTGCCTTTATAAAACTCTTTTTATACGTGCATGCTCAGGCCCAGAATTTCTAAGCACAATGTGAGTGCAGGCCAGTGGGCGAGTGGGGAGGGGTGACAACCATGCTCTGGCATGGTACAAGGCAATGAACGGGACATAGTGTGAGCATGCCCTACATGTAAGTGGTTATTAAAATACTTACACATATACATATAAACTTGAAGAAATGAACTAAACTGTCACCTCACTCGTGAAAAGTGTAGCTAAGTGTAGCTAATCTCATTGTTTTATTACATGGAGAGACATTAATATAATGGCACAATGTAAATTTAAGCTATATGTAGCCATGCTACCTTTCTAAGAAATCTGATTACTGACACAATCATGCAGTCTCAGAGGGTTCTCTTTATTACATTACTTAGACGTGTTGGATTATTGCCAAATTTGATTTTCTGCAGTTGTCAGATTCCTCTGTACATGTAAACCCACTCACATATTGTACAGGTTTTTTGCTCAGCCAACGTACATTTACCCCTTAAGGTACAACAGTGGTCTTATATCTCAAATTGTGTACATTTAAGTTGTTTTTTATATGTTTTTTCAAACTAAAAGTAATAGACACACCCAACTCTACAGGACCCTAACCATAACCCTTTAGTCTGATGTTTTTCATTTTAACACTCTTACCAGATAATTGTCTCAAAATCCCTACCTGATGCCCAATAAATGTCTTGCCTTCTAGAAGCAACTTACGAACGTTACATGTCATTCTCCATTTGCATTTTAAGGCAAATTGTTTTACATGTGGTGTTTGGAGAGTTTAGAATGCTCTAGGATGGCTGAGTGCCTTTAGTGTCTTCCCTGAGCACCAACCTTTGAATAACCAACACACTCATACTCATGGGCCTTATTTGTGGCAACTTGTAGGCACATAGGGCAAACTTTTCATAACATCCAGGACAGCAGCATGCCCACGGGCAGACTGCACATCAGAGCCAAGTTCTCTAAATTTCTGCTCATGTTTGAATATAATATTTACCGACATGCTGATTTTTAATGAAGCACAATGTACTGGCTGATAAGGAAATATGAGGATACATGTTCAGTATTCGTCCCTGGGTGTAGAGTTCACATGTTTATTTATCTAGCTCTTATTGGTGTTAATGGTGTTAGAACATCAGACTCTGCCGCTGTCCATGCATGCCTGCTTGCTTACTTCAGGGATGCCTTCGACTGATAACAGAGGGATGGAGTGAAGAATAAGAGGGAATAAAGAAAGAGAGCAGTGGGGTCTAGCTCTGTTTCATCCTTCAAGGGCGTTGCTTTTCCAAAAGTGCCCGGGGCTACACTCCAGCACCTCTCCTCCCCGAGGCCTTTCGCCTGCCTCCTAATAGCCATCCCCATCTGTGTCACATGGGCAGATGATGGGATGCTTCCCCTTTCCTTTTTCCCGTCTCCTCTCCCTCTCTCCCTCTCTCCCTCCCTCCCTCTCTTTCTCTCCGTCTCTCTTTTTATAGCAGAGTGCACATCCACACAGGTTAAAATGCCAGAGTTGCCAGGAAACAGTCAGAAGCCATTAGTGTTTGGGACAATTTGCCCTGCAGCGCTTCTTCTCTAGCTCATAAGAAAGGAGTGGGGGTGGATGTAAATCACCAACTCGCCTTTAGATGTAATGAGGGTGTGCAAGTTTTCCCCTGTCTTTCTTTTCTTCTTTCTTTCTTTCTTACTTTCTAACTTATTGCGTTGCACAAGCACATTTGCATCCCGTTTTGTAAGTGCTCTTCCATCGATGTACGAATTTGACTGCGCATTTGCAAGCACTTGCTTGTACTTTTAAGCACGACTGTACATCTATCTGCAGCTGAGACTCTCAGGCTGTGTGTACAGTGCACAGGCACAGGCATTGTGTGTGCTGCTGAAAAACTCGGGAGTCTGATTTCACCCTGCTGGGGAGGCAGGTTGAGGCTACTGGAGCGGCCCGTGCTGGAGGGTAATGAAGTGACAGGTCAGTCTGTAAATATGCATGGGTCGGCCCAGCCCCAGCAAGGGGGAGGCTATCGCATTGCAGTGAAAATGGAAACGTCAATAAAATTAATCTGTCAGCCTTTTGGTCAGAGCCACTCAGCCTCTCTGGGCCTGGACTCCACCAGAGTGGCCATGTAGCCAACAGCAGGGGCAGCTTATGACACCACCACAACAACACAAGTTAGTATAGCTACACCCAAGAACAACATGTGTAACTCCCCTCCAGCCCAGGTCTTCTCACACACACACACACACACACACACCCAAACACACAGGCTTCTCCCCTCCTTGGGTGATGTTATTATTATTGAAGTGGAGAGCAAACTGGAGAATTAGCACGCCGTCTGGGTCGCATTTCTCAGGAAGCCACACACGGTCAGGCTGAGGCTACGGTTTGGCTCCAGTTTATTGTTTTAGACTTCCCTGAACAAGGGCTTTTACTTAGCCTGGGATTTATGGCATTTGCTGCTAATGAAAGCCCATTCTACACTTACAACCCTCCCAGACTCCATCCACTATTCCCACGTGTGTGGGTCTGAAGCGGCAGTTTCTCTAATTCTGGGTGGAGAGCAGAGACTTGTCACCACTCTGTTTTCCTCTTACGTGTGCCTTTGCACTAATGATGAAGTAGAACACAGCACTGGGAAAGGAAAGAAAGAGTGAGAAAGACAAGAACGAAGGATGGACTAGTCTGCGCCATCCTTGTATTCCTCATGTATTTTGCATTTGATTACTTCGCCAGTCAGATCCTTTTTCTTTCCTCCTGTTTTAAATGTTATTACTTCAAATATTCATGCGAGATTATGGCTTGCATAGGTGCGAGTGATTGATGTTTCCCCCAAAACAGGAAGACATATAAGACTGGATTTTCAGAATGCCAGGGTCCTGCTCTGCCTTAGTGGAGAAGTTTTTCAGATACATAATTTAGATGCCCTCAAGGAAGGCTTTCAAGGCATTTTTGCCTGAGGGCAAGAAAAAATAACCATGACTGCTAAAAGTAAATCATTTTTGCTAATGCACAATTAATGGCGAAGAGGAGGAGAGAGACGGTGAGGGCTTGGGATTAGAACTTGGGTTTAAAGGAAGCGAGACTGCCTTGATATGCGCATGTTTCCTGCCCAAATCAAACGCTGACAGGCATTAATGCAGCACAAAGCTGCTCTGCCCCTGTCATGCAAATGAGCAGGCGGGAGGAGGAGGAACCAAAGGGAGATGGACTGCGGTCCATTATAAGCGTCCAAATGCAACAATGAAACACTCCTGAACTACTGAACTCCCACGAATCAACACTCAAGTTCCTTAAGATTGTTTATGTATATGTCTAGGTGTTACACATACATCTTTGTGTTGTGGGTATATCTCTGCCCTCCCACTCCTGTTCATACTCCTGAAGAAAATTCCAGGCTGTACCTTCTAGCAAGCATGCAAATCTAATTGAATTCCTGACATGAGCTCTTGCCTATAACAAATTATTTTTAGAGCTCAAAGCAAACCAGATCCATTAATCTCTCGTCTGTAAATGGTCTTACTTTAATAATAAGTAACTGTGGATACTTAGTAGTTAATGTACATGACTGTGGACAAGAAGGTCCAGGGTTCAAATCCCACCTTCACCAAGCTACTAATGTTGAGTACCTGGGCAAGGTTCTTAACCCACAATTGCTTGGATTGTAAAATGGTATCAGTTTGTAATCTGTTCTGAATAAGGGTGTCTGTATAAATGCCTAAGTATGAAAGTAGTGTATGAAGCTGTGGGACATTGGGTTCAGTTTCTAAAAAGCTCTCATTTTGACCAGGAGATGGCTTAGACAACAGCGTAGCCTCGCCTGGTACAGGAGACGATGACGACCCAGACAAAGACAAAAAGCGGCAGAAAAAGCGTGGCATCTTCCCCAAAGTGGCGACCAACATCATGCGAGCGTGGCTCTTCCAGCATCTCACAGTAAGTCTTCTGTCTCACCCCTTTTTTGTTTATACATAAGTATTCACATTTAATCTACCTACCACACTGATGTGATGTATAAGCCATATTCACCATCAACATAGACACAAATACTGTACAGCAGCTGCATTCTCACTAAAACTCCCCATCATCAGATAGTTTGACATTTAGAAGACATACTGATATTTGATGTACTAATGACTCGATTAGTGGTGTGACTGGGGCCGACACAATCAGATGGCCCACTTTTCCCTTTTGAGGATGGACTTAGATGAATCAGTATCACTAACGCATGTGGTTTAAGCTTGCACAACACTCTCAATGTCTTCTATTCTCACTCGGCCCCTCCAGCAACCACACCGAGGCTTCCTAAAACCACAACAATTTTCAAGTATCTTGTTATTTGTCACTCTAAAGCCTTTGGCTACGAAGTACAAAAAGTTGTTAAAGAATGAAAAAAATATAGACTTCCCAAACATGACTTGGAACTTCTTATCATCGAATCAAACAAGAACAAATAGTAGAGCTGACATTTATTAATACTTCATGCCATGTATTTACAGCAAACAGGACTTATTGTGTTTTTAATAATGGAAACAGTAGTGATATGCCCCCCGGTCTGAGCTGTGTTAGGACTCTCTTTGACTGGCTTTACAACACTCCTTGCTTACGCCTCTCCACTATAAAGTTCTGCTACTGTCAGTGAGCGTATACCTTAATTGCAGCAACTCTCCATCAAATAAAAATTTAAAGGACACATTATAGGACTGTCATGTATGTGAGCCAGTAGGGAGCATCTGAGATCTTAAGTGATGTTTGGTGTGTGTACGTTGCCTGGAAAAGTCAGGTGAGGGCAGGCCCGAGGGGGTCTGGCTGGTGGGGGTTAGCGAGGGGCCAAAGACGGTCATGTTCCGTTGCCCTCTCTGATGTCAGGACATTATCTGAGATTCAAGCCGCATTGATCGGACACAGAGGGTCGTGTTACATGCAACCCTGTTCCTGAGCACGTGCCTATAGATAAAGATGGGGCTGCACAGGAAGTGGAGCCTCGTGTGTCCGTGTCTGTGTGCATGAATATGAATCGAGAAGCCGTACTCCCTGTGATCAGTATGCTTCAAGAGGTCAGATGCTCTCTGTGGTCATATAGGCTACAGGACCCCCCCCTCAGACGTGGAAGCCTAACCTTAGCCCTGATTACCTAACCAAAGCCCAAATAATGAGTCAGTGCAGATACAGCCTAATTGAAAGGCCTGTAAATCCATTACATATTGGTCAGGGATAATCAGGAGCTGTTTAATCACTTTTCTCTATTCAGGAGCAGTGAAGCTTCAACAGCCAAGCCCTGAACCTTGCCATGTGCTTATTATTCCCATCATTATCAAAATGACTTCACAGCTGTTCCCGGCCACATCTCCTCTGCTGGAGATTTCAGCAAATCAGTAAAATGACTTTAATTTGAGATTGAGTGTTAGGGAGAGATAATATCACAGACATTTTGTTAGTCTTTCTTTCCACCTTGCTGGCTAAGGAGAAGACGAAAAATCTCCAATTTACAGGCCTACTTTGAGCCACTACCATGGTGGTAAATTTTTTTTTTTTTGTAACACACACGCCTCCTGGTTAATTTACTTGGCTCACACCATGCAGAAATTTCTTGCTTTATTGAGGGATCATTAGGTGTCTTTCCTGGCGACTCAGGGAATGCCTATTGTGAGCTTCTCTTAGCTCCAGCACTTGCGCGGCAAAATGGAGGCTATACAGCCTTTTCCACCAATTTTCTTTAGAATTGTTTTAAAATAGTGAATGGAAGAGAGAAAGGGGGAGACAGAATAAAGCCTGCTAGATTAAGCCTTAGAGTATTTTTCTTAATTCATAGAAGTACGGCTTTCAAGACTTCATTTTCTCCTCTTTTTGTACCTCTCCTGCTTTGTACATGTTTTCTCCCATCCTTATAGAGCTCTTTTGTGAAAATCCCTGGTCGGACTTGTACAAGTAATAATCCGTCCCTTTTAACCTACCTTTATAGTTTTTTCCTGTGCAATAAAGAGTCCTAATTGAATTATCCACTACTAGTAACTGCAGCCCTCTGTATAAATTCTCTCTTTTTCTCTCCCTCCCTCCCTGCCTCGCAAACACACACACACACACACACACCCGCGAATAGTCATTCTAATGTACCTAACCCTAACCTTAACCTCAGTAACCTAAAGCAAATCTTTTGGCATGTCTGAATTTCCAAAAGAAAGTTACACTTGTTGTTAAATAAACGAAAAAATACAAACAAATACCACCAGACTCTTACTTTTTAGTTTAATTTGTTAAGCACACATATTTCCTATTTCAGGATGCATTTGTGCAAGAGAGAATTCTTGGGGACTTTGGCCCCTGAATGGCCTATTGGGGCATTCTGGCATTCAGGCATTCATTAGAGAGGGCAGAATGAAAGGAGCAGGGTTGTATTTTCTCAAATGCTCAGACCAGCATGGAGCTACTCTTCCATGAGCTCCAGGGGTCTCTCTACATATGTTCTCAACATCCACCCATTGTCACCTATTCTGAAAAGCTCAAAAGGACAGCCCCCCCTGCCCATGTGCAGAAAAACAACACAGGCCAACAGTAACAATTGTTGGCTTTTGGATTCAGTATAACAAAATCGATGGCCCTCCCCTCTCCAGCCTCCTCTGCACAGTTTGACCCCACACTTTCATGGGAGAAATCTTACTGAGCCTTTTGCTATTACTATTGTCTCTGGTTAAAAGGGCCGCCTCAATTGGCACCCACCAACAGCTTCCTCAGGGATGGGAAAGATGCCTGGGCTTCAGGAAAGATCCCACACCATCCTATATAAAGAATGCACGACTGAAATGCGGCAGCGTTCTGTTTTAATGCACTTTCGTACAGTGTGCAAGAGCCAGCTGCTTTGATAGCCTTATAAATCGTGCAGCCTGGTGCAGAGATCAGCTGGAGTAAACTGGCCCTACACACTCAGAGACAGTATGTCTTTTCTCCCAGCTTTGCTGGATGTTTTCCAGTGCCATTAGGAAGGGGAAATCCCAGCCTGTTGCTATAAGCTTTCCCATAGTGCAGTAAGCTTATGTTATCAGAAAGGTAAACTTCTCAGCAGACCAGATTCTGCTGCTAGGCTTTATAAGTTCGAAGGCGGTGAGAAAAGAGGGCTTGAAAATGGAGGCTAGATAGAGAAAGTCTACTAGATTGTGAAATAAGTGCGAGGGAAAGGGAAGGGTTTGTGATCACAGAGCCTGGGGATTGCCTCTTGTATAGAACTACTCTGAATTCTCACAGTTAGCCTGTCGGTGCCCCCATTCTTCCTCCTCCAGAGCAGACCTTGTGCCCCAGCAAAGACAAGGGTCGGCTCTGCAATAAAAACAGGAAGCACTCAGATACAAAGATACCACTCCAGGCTTGGCCCGTCTTTCACTAACGTAAACCTTCAAACACCAATGAAAATAAATAGACCCCTTTGAGCAGAGCAGGGACAAGGCTGAGTGGATTTCTACAAGGACCTAGAGTTGGTCAGATAGAGGAAAAGTAGCAAGCTTTCTCTCTCGCTCTCACACTGAGATCAAGCCTCTTGGGTTCTGTGCCAGGTTGCCTCCTGGCCGGCCTGATAGGGAAGTGCTGCTAAGCTGCAAAGCCAGGTATATTGCTCCCATGAGGTCATTGAAAGAGGAGTGATAGATCCCATAACAGTTGGAGGTCTGTAGGAGAACCTATTAACAAATTAACACACTCTTATATTGGTTAATACTATAAGGTTGGAGATTTTAAAACTGTAACTTCCATCTTATGGTCTGGTGATTCATAGTGAATGTTGACCACTTAGGCTCTTTGAGAATAAATTATTGATTATGGAACAACACTAATAATAGTTTGCAGTCAAATGTAATGTATGAGAGCTGAGGAGAGCAACGAAAGGAGAAGCACACAGGGTTGCGGCATTCACTGCCCCCTTAGGAACATTAACTGCCATGGTAACCCATTGCACCGGTGTCACCTCCAGGTCGCTCCCATAGAGACATGTTTGAAAATCCCTTGGAAAATGAACAGATAAGCAAATAAACAGCTTTAGCGTATAATATGGTTGGGTGCATTAGGACACAGTAGTAGACTGACCAGTGGCCATGTTTTGTTCTCTTGCTTTTCCCTATGCTCCTAATTCACACCTAAATTTCTGTCCTTTCTTTTGGTGCACATCTGCTAACAGTTTTACAGATTGGGCACACATGTATGTGTACACCCACACACACACACACACACACACACACACACACACACACACACACACACACACACACATCGGCACTCACACACATAGGGATACACTGCTGCTTTCCACTTAAAAAAGCACTAATTACACATACACATCTTAGCCGGTCAACATGCTGTGAGGGCTAATACTTTGACCATTCTTGAGCCTTGATTTCATTTAGTGCCCAGTTAGTGCTAGTTTTGTGTTAGGCTGGAGGTGGGTGAGGTGGGCTTGGGGTGCCACAGGGTCAAAGTGGGTGCAGGGCTTAAGGAGGCCCACACACTAATCTGTCATGTGCTCATTTGCGTCCAAGCCCAGAAGTCAGCTCTCCAGTCACCCATAACAACCCAGGCAACAGTTTGGTTCAGCGCCAGAGCTCTGTGTGTGTGTGTGTGTGTGTGTGTGTGTGTGTGTGTGTGTGTGTGTGTGTGTGTGTGTGTGTGCATTCACGTGATTGTTGATGTTTGTGGTTGTCTACCGGGGGAACCTAATTACATATATGTATGTGTTTATGAGTTGATTATGGGAGAGGTTTGTAAATTAGCAGCAGGGAGTAGCTGTGTTTCTGATGTTGCTGAAGTACGAAGCAATTACTGAAGGAGTAGGTCTGGCCTGGGCTTTTGTCAGAGACTGTGCTTCTAGTGAGAACTTTTCAATGGCCCCATAACGAGGACGCAAGTCATCCCTGTCTGCCATCTGTTCTGTGATCCGCTTGTTCTCACATTGAGCTGTAAACCTAGGGGGCTAGACTATGCCTAAGGATACACACAAACTCATTTATGATTGCAGTGGCATGACAAAACATGGGCTTCTCACAAATATATTAGATGACTATCTAAGCAGTTTATTTCCAAACATGTACTGTTTGCCCTGCTGCTACAACCACTGGTGTAGGATAAGCAACATTGATGTTAAGATAGCACATATTAAATGAGTAAAGGTTCAGGAAAGAAAGTGACTTTTATTCTGCATCCAGATCAGCAGCAGCAGGGCCTCTGGTCACATCTAGTTTCTCTTTCCTATTTCTGAACTTATTAATTATAAGTATAAATAGCTTTAATTTACAATGTGGTGTCTTGGCTTAAATTAATGTTGTCTCCTGCACTGTAAAAGATAACTGAAAGTTCTGCCCATGTCAATTTTCTAATCTTTTCTTCAGCACTGCTTATTCTATGAAAAGCCAGACCAACCTCTCTATTTCGTAATTAAAGCCTTACCATTAATGCCTGGCTGATTGTGACTGTGTGTTTCATAAGGCAGTGACTGACAAAGCTTTGTTTACTGTACATTTGCTGTAAGCCTCCAGTAGCCCAGTACTGCAGAAGCATTATACTGTAAGGAGGAGGCATTGTTTCTCACTGAAAGGCTAAATCTTTCTGTTTTCTGTCTAATCCTGCTAACATAGGACTTCTGTAAAGGGTTGGTTCCACTGTGGCACTCCAGTAAAGCAAAAATAATAGGTGCTTAACTTTAAGACTTATTTGATGTGTATACATCAGTGGCAGCTGGTGGTTTTTAAAATAGCGTAAGCATGCATGTTCACATAAGAAGGCTTCATTTTACTGGCCAGCCACAACAGTACAGTTCTTATATCCCTTCAGTGGAGTTGCAGTTACTTGTGTTGATTAATATAATGTTTTACATAATAATACATTTGTTATTTTAAATACTGTAAATAACTTGTTAGTCTTATTGAAGTGGATTTCTTGACGTTTGAGAAATCAGTCATGTTCCTGAGATCCGTTTTAGTGATCGACAGCAATACTTATGAGGTTCCGTACTTTCGAGATGTTGATCAGTCATCATTAAGAAGCCATGCATCTATGCAGGGCAAACGAAAAGCACACTGTCCATTAAATACTGAGATGTTTTCTGCTGTGCAGAATGCCCCCGTTTACACTCCATTTACTGCCAGTGAATCTGGGTGGGGCTTAAAATGACACATTAAAAGCGGCTTGTAAAATAAATCGTATACTTTCAGCGAATACATGATGATGCATTAGACATCCAGAGACTCACAGGCTTCAGTGAGTGTCTGTTAGCTCTGTGTCAGGGGCTTTAGTAGAGATTGTGTGCAATTATTGAATTCCATCTAGATGAATGAACAAAATAGACACTTTGGTAACATTTCATTGACGCAATTCAAGTTAGCTCTTAACATAGAAGCCAGTGTAATTTGCAGCTGGTTGTTAGTTCACTATCTTTAATTTTCCCACTGCTCCACTGGTGTTAATGCCTCACTGCTTTTTATTTAATGAAGCAAGAGAAGGTTTCAGCAAAGGACAAATCCACTTCTCAGCATTTGGAAATGACTGACAGTTTCCAAAACACTGGCCAGTAACCAGAAGTGGTTCGAATGATTTCATTAATTCATTTTCTCTAAATACCATAACTGCTGGGTTCCCCTGGGAACAGTGGGTGCAAGACTGTAATACACCCTTGACATTTTGCCCAGTCTATTACAAGACGCCACCCACAAATTCATTCACACCCACTCAGACTTAAGGGCAATATAGAGCAACCAGTCCACTTACTGGCATGTTTTAAAAGGGGAGAGGAAACTGGAGTACGTGGATGAAAACCATGCAGATCCTGGGAGAACATGCCAAATTCCACACATACCCTATGTGCAGCTGGCGAATTGAATCTGGGACCCTGGATCTCTGCAGCACTATCTCTACCTGCTTCACAACCTGTGGTTAAAAGATGATTCTCTCAGTTCTCCACTTTTTCGAAAGAATGGTAAAATATGGCATGCTAGTTTTTTAGCCATGCTTGAAAGTTGAAGCGTGTCATGGGGGCAACATAGATGGATGATTTGGTGTACAGAGTTGACTGGATCTCTTCTGACCTGAAGAGAAGCCAAATGGAGCAGAGAGCATGCAAAGTAGTGCAGTCAGATTTATAAACTCCAGACTCCGTTGGAGACTCCTCCTACAGCCCACGCTTCAGCGGCAGGAGGCCCCAAACCTCTAACATTCATTCAGCCTCCACAGAAAAAAAAACAAAAAAAAAAAACACAACACTGGTCCATGCACTCTGGAAAAATCCTGGAACTCTGCTTCTCCAAACACTGCAGTGATGTAATGGGCCATGGGGGCCAGACAAGATAAACGCCTTTGTGGAAAAGCAAAGGCAGGCTGAAGACTTCAGGGCCTGGATCAGTTTGTTCTTTACTCTGGCATTTGGTGTGTGGATTTCCCCTTCATGGCCGAATGAGGATGTTGATGGAGTTTAAAATAATGTCTGTCCATCTTTCAATCTCCCAGCCCAGCACCCCTCCTTGCTCTCTTGCAGACCACATTTTTCTTTCCATTTTCCCCCATTCAGTGCCAGAGGTGTTAGCGGGGTTGAACCCTGGCAGGCCGAGGGTAGGCTGATGCGTTAATCAGCGTGGTGGCTCTGGATCTGAAGAAGTCCCTGGGAGATGGCTTTATGTGCTGCAGGCCTCTATACAACTCAGCCCCTTTGATATTCCACTCACATGAGGAGAGGGGAAATGCAGGGGGAAGAGAAATGGCACAAACATGGAAGTTGCAAAAACTGGCAAAAATGGGAGGGGTGAGTTGTTGAGAAGGGCTGGGTTTTTTATGAAGAAGGCATAGAATAGAACACTCATTTTCCCTGTTTGGTTTGCCTTGGGACCTGACCCTTCAAAATTCCGTTGCTGACAGTTGGTGTGTGATTGTACCCCCTCTTAGCTGCTTTGTTTTGGATTGTGATTATTGCAGAGTTCAGTCTTTTCACTGCAAGTTCCCTTCATTTGATCTTCTTCTTCTTCTTCTTCTTTCGGCTTCTCCCTTTATCAGGGGTCACCACAGCGAGTTAAACGTTTCCACCTCACCCTGTCCTCCACGTCCCCTACTCTCACCCCAACTCCCTGCATATCTTCATTTACCACAACCAAATAACTCCTCTTTGGTCTTCCTCTCCGTCTCTTGCCTGGCAGCTCCATCGCCAACATCCTCCTACCAATATATCCACTATCCCTCCTCTGCACATGTCCAAACCATCTCAGTCTTCAAATTATTATGAACTTGCATACTTTATTTGGCAAATGTTTTACACCGGATGCCCTTCCTGACGCAACCCTCACCATTTATCCGGGCTTGGGACTGGCCTTAGAAAATACCCTGTCTGAGCAAACTGGCGGCTGGTTTAAGTTCCCTTCATTTGATAATGAGGCTAAAAGCCATTCCTTCTACGGAACATGATTTCATATCTTTATATGGCCGCAATAAAGGGGCCCAGTTTTTTGGGATTTCTGTGTCGCCACCCAAGATGTAGGAACCTTCCCTCACACACTTTCCGCTGAGTGCTTGAGATGCCACATGATGTTTTGGCTTTGGTCCTCTCAAGCGCAGTGCATATCAGAGCTTCCCTGGTGACTATAATCCATGAATGCACGTATGGCTCCACAACTAGAATACGATTGGATGCACTTTGTCTAAAATAATCACATGTAGGTTCAAGAAGGAGGAAAAATGAACGAGTGCAAATCTAACTAGAGCAGGCTAGCCCCTATATCCCCAGGGCTGCTGCAGCTTAAAGACAAACAGCCTCCTCTAAAGCTTACAAACCAAGTCGCTACACTGAATTAGATAAAGACGTTTGGCACGATGGCGCGAGCTTCTGCAGCCAAACGAGCTTCATTCTTCTCCACCTCTTCCTCATCGTCTTCCAACTACACGAAAAAGGGGGAAAACCTGTAATTATCCACACTTTTGCGAATCCCCCTTAATGTTCATTATTTAAAACTAGCACCAATTACAAGTTCAAAGGGGTTTAGAGGGCCAGCAACCCGCATAATCACCAGAAAATGAAGTGCAGCTCATTCGTCACACCAGAGCGCACTGGTGGTGGTGAATCATACACACGGTGACAGCAGTGATTTCCGCACAGGCACAAATCTTTGCCACCTCAGGGCTCCAGCGTGCTCTATCCCAGTCTGCAATCCTCTTAGGCATGCTGCTTTGTCCCCCTCACCCTCGAGCTACCCTCCCTACATGAAAAACATATCAAACTTCACCCTGCTTATGCCTACAATCATCTGCTTGTTGTCCTTGTGTATGAGGTTGCCAGGCCGCCCACCAGCTTCCCTAGATCGCTCCAAACTGTCTCCCACTGCTTTTTTTTCTCTCCCATTTCCCAGCCGTTGATTGTGTTTTATCATTTCGAGCATACCAGTGCCTTGTGCATGTCATGTGGCAGTATGCATTTCAGTGCATTGAGCGTTTATTCCACCTAGGTAGATTTCTGTTACCTCCACGGATGGGTCACAATGGCTAATCCTGTCTTCACATTACTGTTTAGCACACCGAGATGAGCTCGAACAGAACCAAGCGGTCAGCTCCGGTTTCTGTACAGCTTGAGTGAAGGTCACTATATACAAGTCTATCTGTGAAAAAAACACCTCCATTTCACAACAGAAACAGGTGGCTTTTTCCTGTCTGTCTCACTCTGTCTATCTTTCTCATATCCTGTCTCTCATATCCTCTTTCCTCCTCCTACCCTATCTCTCTGCCATTTTGCTTTTCCCCTCTTTCTCTACCCTCCCCCTCCCAAAAAAATCCCTTTTCTTGCTTGGTCTGTCTATCTGTCCCTCAACCTTGCTTCATTACTGCAGGTCACCTTTCCTTCCCTGCCGTCTTTGTGTCCTACTCCCAGATCAGCTGAACTCTTGTTCGCATTAGGGACCCCAGATAAAATCTCCATAGGGGCTTGCTCCAGTTCCTCCACCGTTTCCGGCCTGCTGCTCTCATTGTGCTGCTCACTCACATGGGGCATATTTGAGTCTCCCCTGAATTCGGTGTGTTGTTTCCATCTCCTGCTTTGCCCCAGTGATGCGCTGAAATTGCTGGATGATTCATTTTTCACTGAGAGGAAACTCCTCTGAGAAGGCAAGAGCTTGCTGTTTCATTAAGTCACCCATCCAGGCAGACATGTGCGTTCAACAGAGCCCATGTTTGCCCATGCAAGGGTGTATTAGAACGGAATCCATTGGGAGATTAATGGCCTACTGCCTCTATACCATTGATTATCTCCATGCCATTTTCCCTCTTCCTGCACAGATATTAAAAAGTAATGAAGCCTATGGAGAAAAAGGAAGGCAAGCCTTCACGCATCATTTTATGTTATTTGGACTCAAACCGAGAGGGATCTCTTTAAGGCACAGTTTGAGTGGAATTAAGTAAATAAATGTGGATTGTGATGTTCAAGAAACGTGCTGTGAGTGGGAAAGATGTGTGTTTAAGCAAAGACAACCCCTAACACATGGTCCAAGCTTTGCAGATGTTAACAATTCCTTCCTGCAGCATTCCTAGTGTTGAAATCGACTTGTAATTGCTATAATAGATGTGGTAACCACTGACAGTAATGGAATTGCGTAGAACCATCTCAAACCCCCTGAATTAGGCTGATCTTCAAAGCTGCTTCAAGATGTCTGCCGTATGTCTCTAACCACAATAACCAAATACACTCTATATTGGCCTTCTTGGCATCGGCCCCTCATTGGTTTGCCCATGGGGTGACTGGACCCATTGTCCTCTATGTTCTATAGCCACCCTAACTACCTCCATCCCATGCAGAACTGGTAAAAAAAAAAAAAAAAAACAGATTGGAGCTCCCTCAATAGTGGCCCTGGTGAAAGAGAATGAGGCTCACTCACAAAAATGACTTCCTGAGACATTATTGTCAATCATCAGATTGGATAAACCTCCTAGCTTTGGGCACTGAAACAGCCTGAAATATGAAGGTAAATCTGAAGTGGGTTATTGCGGACCTGATGTGAAAATATTTTCTTGCCTTGCTGAGCCTTTGTTTGTTCATCAGCTACATGCATTACTGAGGAAATGTTATATTCAGGATCTCTGTTATAGCAGTATACCAACGAATTCCTGCTGGTTACATGCTGGTCTACTGTACTTTCTTTGATTACATCATGCATGGTGGTGTGTGTGAGAAGGAAAGTAAATGCAGAAAAAGTTCAACAGCAACAGCTGTCTTACACCTCGCGTCAGCGTGATGCAGTCGGGAAGGGCCTTGTGTTATGAGTTAGAGGTTATGTTACATTCCTGATGAGGGAAGGGGCAGCGCTGATGGTGGGGGTAGCTCAACAAGTTGTTGAAAAGAACACAGATGCTTGTCAACAGCCTCTGTGCCAGCGAGCCATCAGAGTGCATTTTAGCCCAAGAGGTTAATAGGCTTCCTCTGTATTCCTGTCCTGCTGCAGTCCAGAACAACTCTACACTCCAGGTATGCTTTTCTGGTATGGAGGAAGCACTGAGCTTGAGCTCATGGCCTCCTGTTTGTGGCTTGGATCAGTCCAAAAAGCTCTTAGTGGATCCCCAAATCCCCCTTTATCTCCCCTTCTAAGCCCTGTGAGTAGTGGCTGTGTTTGGATTACTTGAGCTCTCTTTGATGCCCTAGTATGAGGCATAGGTTGGAAAGGGGAAGGAGGAGGCAGGCTGCAATTTCTGCACTCATAGAAAATGAACTAGATTTAAGGTTGAAATATTGATCAACTTTATTAGTGGGCAAGGTGATATAAAATAGGAATTAAAGCAGGTGGATTTAATTGAGCTTCTGCGTGTTTGAGTATGAGAGAGAGATAATATTTCAGCGAGCTTTGCAGATCATTACTCAGATGAGAGTCAGACTGTCAAGGCCCTGGACTGTTGCCTGAATGTGGCGCTAACATGCATTACTGATCAGGTTAGTAGCAGATCGGGATGTTTGTGGCTTCCAGGCATTTTTTCCGCGTTTCATTAGTTAGGAAAACTGTCGGCAAGAAAAAGGTCAGCCGAGTTTCTGATTCAGCCCTCACAACGCTCTCATTGCCCTCCCCTTCCCTCCCTTCCTCTAATAAGTGGTAAGCTGAGCAAGCTGATGGTCATCCTCCCATGGGGCTGCTGGGTAGTTGCCAACTTCCTGCCTGCTTTGTCAGTGGATAAAACCAGTAACAAACGAGGAGTCTATAGTCAAGCCGGCCGACCAGGTCAGGGGTCGGCAGGCCTAGGGGCAGGATTGAGCAGAAGAGCACTATAGGGTAAGGGGGCTACTAGAATGGTCTTAAAGGAGGTCGGAATGGCACTACTTAAATCCTGCCAGTGCTTTATTTTGCCTGTCTCTAAGAACCATTTAAACCGTTTCAACTCTTCTTGCAAACTATGCGTCTGCTTCTGAGCTCTGAAACATTAAGGTTGTTTAATCCCCAAGTTAGAAATTTACAAAAAAAAAAAAAAAAGCACCGGATGGATGCTCAGTAACGATGGTGTTTTTTAGTCTTGCATAACAATAACACAGCTGCAAATTTCTGAAAGTAATAAACAACAAGTACAGCTGAAGGATGGAGCTTTGGCTTACCTCAATCTGTCATCCAGAAGTGTTTCTGCAAATTTGAATTTGCTGACCATTACCTATGTAGGGATGTTGTTTCATGTTTCTATGGGCTCAGTGTCTGTGCTTTCACTAAGGATCTACATAAGTATCTGTAAGGGAACAGGGGACTGAAGAGTTTGCCCTCTCCACTGAGATGTTGTTTAGTCCTCTCTCAGTGTTGGCTAAATGGACGCCATGCTTGACTTCTACACTCTTAGCATCATTAACCTACAGGAAGTGGCCCCTGCAGCTGTTTGCAGGCTGCCTCACATTCCCAGTTAATGGCTAAATGTTGAGCTCACTTTGCTGAGAGTTTTGACCATACACCAGGCTTGACGTCAGAGATTTGCTCTTGTAGTTCTGACATTATGTTCTTGCCTTGAAGGGTTTTTTTGTTTGCTTTTCTGGAGCTAGTGAGAATTTGCTACGTTTGGCCCTTTTAACCGAATCTCTTTAAGGAAGTTTCAGCCATAGAAAAAGGACATGTTTGTATATTTAAATACTCCTGCTCATTAGGTCAGTACTTCAGAAAAGAGAGAATTGCCAAGTGCCACTTCTAGGAGCATGCTTTGTTGACTGAATACATGCTTGCCTCTTTGAATAGATAAGCTTCTATTATAGTCTTAGATCAAGCCCATGCCCCATTCCAGTTTCAGTCCCAAAGTAAGCAGCTCCACAATGGTAAGTGAATCTTAAGACCAAGTGCATACTGCTAAAATCCCTTCAGATGTGGGGATGGCTGAGAGAATTACTAGGCTCCCAGTGATTAGGGTGATAGCATTGTTTTTCATCATTGACATGGATCGTACAGGAAAGTTCAATTATTGTCTGCTTACACTGGCCAAAAAGCAAGGTCCTATTGCTGCAGTTAAGCATATTAAATGTTGGTGCAAATGGTGAGTTGGAGCCCTGGGGATCTAGGAACTGGGAATGTGAGACTGTGCTGTAGCAGTAGTCCAAGGGTGGTTAGATGCCTAATGGAATAATGCCTGTTCCAAGAGGAATCTAGAGTGTGTTGCTCATTGGTGCCATCCAGACTGAGAAAGTCATTTTGAAGTCCGGTAAAGCAGAACAGGGGTATTACTTAAAACCAGTTTAGTAATGTGTCTCATGTAAGAGAACTATTTGGGAATAAGGTAATACATAATATTCATTAATACTTTAATTCAATTTGGCAATACAGTCCTATGTTCTTTACAGGAACTCTGCAGAGTCCTAGTTTGTTGTTTTACAGTAAGCATTCAAGGCTCTCAGTTAGTGTTGATGTTTATGCAGCAGACTAACCCAATTTGGCTTCAAGCATGAGCAGACACCTCTATTTATGACAGGCAATAGTGACAAGTGCCCAGGCCTTGCCCGGCCTCCTGGCCTGGCCATGGGATTCTCCCTTTCACTTTTACACCCTTGGCCTGGGTTTGACCGTAGCATCCAACAAAGGACAGTCCTCCGCCATCATCCTCTTACTGGCCTATAAACAGTGAGCTTCCAGTTCAAAAGGATAGGTGAATGGAGATAACAATGAAAGCCTCTGATAAGCCCATTGTGAGGAGTTTTCTGAAACTGAGTCTTGGCGCGCATTCCTGTTGATAGTAACGCAACATGAGTAATTGGTTACCAAAACAAAGTGAGGCACCTGCTCATGTTTGATTCCTAGCATATTGGATGAGTCTGGAAGACAGCAGCAGCTCCAGGCATGGAAGGATGATCTGAGACCTGGCTATGATGATACTGACATGGTTCACTCTAAAGTGGCTAGCCAGTGGGCCTGAATGGTTTAGCCTTTGCTTTTCCTTCTCATCCCTCTCTGTCCCCTGCAAGGACATGCAGATCAGATTGCTCCCCTTAAAAGAGCTAGCCGACTACGGTGGAAAGGGAAGCCACGAACTTGATCTGTTGACTAACCAGCCCCATCACTATGGCATCAGTCCATAGCGCAAGCTGCCAGACAGAGAAATAAAGTAGGGCTTTTGTCCCCAAGTCACAAGGTTGTCCCTGAGCTCCACTGTTACCATACGTAACACCGTGCATCAAACTGCACAAATGCAATACACTAACTTAGATGCTGGCTTTCTGACTGGCTGATTTGTGCATTCTTGAAATAATATGGCTTGTCAAGTTTGAGGTTCTTTAGTGAAAAATCAATTTCATATTGAAGGAAGCACAGCTTGGTTAATAACTTCAGATTTGAGGCCAGGCCCCTTGCTGTGAACCAAAGTTTATTAAACAGCGCTGTAGCTGTCTGGCTCTCCTAGGTGGGATGTTGCTTGGTGCTCCGTAGCATACTGCACATGATGCTCTCAGCCTTGGGAGAGAGTTTGGGAGTGATTGCTTTTTAGCCCTAATGCATGTTTGACCTCAGCAGCTCTGTTCTAGGACATACTTAGGGACTGGCTTACCTCCCTCCAACTACCCCCCCCCCCCCGCCATGCTATTACTTCTTTTTGCAGGGCAACAGTTTGCTTGGCAAGAGAATTGATAGCCAAAGTTGTTGGAGAGCCTTGCACAATCTCCAGTGAACATAAATTAATGGTGTAGAGCAAAACAGGGGTCTGGCACAGAGCCAGCAGTGCAGGATCAGAGCCCAGACAGCGATTGTTGAAGGGGAACCTCTGTGGAGAGAAAAATAAAGAAAGTGAGAGAGACAGACAGAGGCGGTTTGCAATCTTTGTATGAAACCCCCTCCTTTTGTAGCTGCAGAAATGATGCCTGTTTTAATTCCAAAGGAACAAGTGTAACAGTGCTACACTATTTCTCTGCCATGCTTGTGGTGATCCTTCAGAATGCAGAAACAAATAAGAGTGATTTAGCTGAGGTGGTGGGAATGCTAAGGTAGCGTAGGCGAAAAAAGCTGAAGAACTTGAAATACACAGTTGGAGCATACGTATGAAAATAATTCATGTCATATTATAAAACTGAGGTGTGTGTGTGTGTGTGTGTGTGTGTGTGTGTGTTTCTCGGGGGCTGGGTGTGGCCTTTCAGCTGGGAGACTGACTCATTGAGTCTTGTTGCATTCTTGCCCGTTTTCACCCTGTTGTCAGGAAGCAGTGAAGTCCCAAAGAAAATAAAACACAAACACAAACTCCTCTTTAACTTTCACCACACACACACCCACACACATACACTGCAGGCAGGGAGTTCACACTGCCAAAACTCTGCCATTCTGTTAAAACAAGGCCCTCTTTTACAGTTAATTAAGTAAACAAATAGGTCACACCCAGGTTCTGCTGGCACCTTAATGGTATAAATTCTCGAGCATGTGAATACATGATTCTGAACAGTTTTGCCCTAAACTCAATGAAACTTGATTCCAAAGCAAACATCTGCATCATGTCGTTGTATCATACTGTTATTAATAAACACAGCATTATGAATGAGAATCAGTATTAACATGGACCTTTAAGCACACTCTGATTTGTATAAACCACTGCTATTTGTCTAGTTTGATTATGATTTATAAAGGAAACATGCTTGTCAAGACACAGTTAAAATGAACATTCTATTAGCATAATTATTCATCCGGCTTCCTGAGAACGATCTCTCAACATCCAATACGCAGGAATTCATTTCTATCGGAGCTAGACTCGGGGACCTCCAAGCTTAGCTCTGGGCCCTCTAGACTGAACTCCCATACCTGTGACCTGAGCTCTGCCACAACAGCAATAAACCTACGATAAAGCAGAATAGGGCTGACTGTAAAACGACTCTCTAATCCCTATGTAGTGCACTATTTACTTGGAATAGTGATGTTTACACCCTTTACAGTCCGCTACATATAGAAAAGGAAGGCATTTCGGCTTAACCCTAGGGCTGCGTAAACATTTTACCATTTTATGCAAACATTTAGCCTGGGCATGGTATGCTGAACTGTGCTCAGGCATGGTTGAAGACATAGCACGCATGTAGTGTGATTGCTAATCATGCCTGAGAACGGAAAACAACATCAGCTGTAAAAATCTTCTTATACGTGCAGCACGAATAGGTGAAAATCGCTGCGTTGCATAATCAATAAATCTAAAAGGCCTATGAGAAGGCTGTGTGTCGGTGCACCCGAAACGCCTCCAAAAAAGCAACAAAACAAGTACAGCCATGAAGCTGTGCAAGCAACTTTCCACAAATAGTTGCATCACTATGACGCAAGTGTGGCTGGGTCCAGAATGTTTAAGCACAGTGTGAACGCAAGCCAGTGAGGGAGTGGGGGGCAGTCGTGGTTTGGCAAGGTACAAGGTAAATGGGCAAAGTGTGAGTACGCCCTAAAAAATCTGCCAAAAACCTATTGGATGCTACTTTTAACTGGCATCGGCTCCATTTTGGCACTGTAGAGAAAGTACTTCAAAAGGCAAGAGTACGATAACAGAGGACAGGTTATGGCTGCATGTTATAGCCCTTCTGGATGTAGACAAGTAAATGCTGACAAGTATGTATTCCTTGTACGGTTCACTATTGCAAATGAATAAAAAACTTTCAGTCTCAGTTTCCTTTTTTTTTTCCTGGTGAGGTTCACAATATAAATAAATGATGGTGGATGTACAAAATTGTCTCCAGAGATCCTCGGTTCAATTTCTGTCCTGGACTAAGTGGAGTTTGTATGTTCTCCACGTGTGGGTTTCCCGCTTTGTGTTACCAGTGATCCTGAATTGGATTATTTTATTAAAACGAATGAATGGAGGAATTTTGCTGACTGCTAAACTAAAATATGAAGCTGCATCAAGATGCCAGAGACAGTAGTAGGTTAGCGGTGATATATATGGTAAAGGTGTAGGTCAGGACAGGCGACCGTGTGTGCAGTAGGGGAAAGGACTTTGATTTGCAGGGCTTCATTAGCATGGGGAAAACTGCTGGATTTCTTCTCCTGCTGACCTGCAGCCTTCTCCCTTACTGATGAAGTCATCCATCAGCTGTATGGTCAGCCTACTGTGTGTGTGTGCGTGTGTGAGTGTGTGTGTGTGTGTACGTGTTTGTGTCTTGGGTGATTGCACTGTATGAGTGTGGGTAGATGGGTGTTGTTGGGGGCGGGGAAGGGGTCATCCATGCCTCATAGCTCACACACTGCAGCGACCACTATATTCAGCTGCTTCACTCTGTAATTTAACCAATAGTCTGCAAGCACTCTCACTCATGAACATGCACACACACACACACACACACACACACACACACACACACTACATGTACACTGGGAAATAAAACCCCAACATGTACTTGAGGTGGACTGCATGATCCAATGGTGCATCCCATGAGGCCCTTTACAGACAGAGTAAGTGAGAAGAGCGAGTATATGTGTGTGTGTGTGTGTGTGTGTGTGTGAGAGAGAGAGAGAGAGAGAGAGACAGAGAGAGAGAGAGCGAGTGGTGGGGGGATTGCACAGCTCCAGTGCCATTAACAGGCCGCAGCATAATTAACAGAGCTGTTTCGATCGGAGGCTAGCGCTGGCCTCTGCAATAAAATAACCTGCTCATTTCTCTGCCTAATTATTTATAGACTTCACTTCTTCACATTTTGTGGTCAATCAGTTTCTCAGGATATTGGTCTGGGAGTTTGTAATTCGCTCTATTGATTGGGTTTGAAGCGGGTGGGGAGGTTTTCAATCATTCCTCTGATCTTTTGCACCAAGTTTGCATTTCAGCCATTAAGTAAGCATGTTCTTCAGGCCGCCGGGGGAGAGAGCTGGAAAAGAGGTGTAATTTTTGTCGTTTACCTCATTTTCTTTGTCTCCCTTCCACAACACAAGCTTTTTTTGTGTGTGTGTGGCTGCAATTGCAAACCAACGCTTAATGGAGGCATTGGTTTTAAATATGGTTGTGCGTGTGTGTGTGTGTGTGTGTGTGTGGGTGATAGAGCCTATAATAAAACAGAGATGGACAGAGGGAGTGGGGAGAAGGCTGGATGAAGTAAGCTTGCATTCAGTGCAGCATGCCAACCAGGACTGATGGATTCCTGCTGAATGAAATAGGATTTTTTAGTGTCATGTCTCTGTGGTCGAGGAAAATCTCCTTACTCAGGGCTTTTTTCCAATGTTCTTTCTTTCTTTTTTTTTCACTGCGGGTTTTAATATCTCCACTCTCCTTGATGAGCTATCGTTCTTGTTTGTTCAGACCATTCATTTTGTGGCAGGCAGAAAAGCCTGCATTTATCACTCTCTGCCTTGCTGTAGCCTGCAACGGGGCCGACTGATGACCCGCACTAACCCGAAGTGGGCCAGGAGGCCTTGATACAATGTAAATGAGTGAGGAATGCTTCCAAGCGGCTGCTGTCCTCTAACCTCTCCCTAGCTCGGTGTCATTACTGTGTCTTCGTAGCACGGTCCGGCCCAGTTAATATGAGGAGGCTAAAGCAGTCAGAGCATAGATAACCCAGACAGTCAGCACCAGTCATGCACTGTGCAATGATGAAAGGAGGAAGGAAAACAGGCACGCACACACTCACACAGCCCCTCACAGGAAAAAAAAATGACCCCCTTGGCCAAAGAGATGTCATCACCTAGCAATCAAAAAATGTATTTTTATGCAAGGCTTATCTTCTATCTTTGTTAATAAATTTGGGAAATTAAAAGTTGAGGTATACAGAAGTAGAAAACTGATCAATGATGTTATGCGGCGGCCTTTTATGATTTGTCAGGGTTGTTTTCTTATTAACTAAGAAACATTCCTCGAATGTTCTGTCTTATGAGTTTTTTCTTTCATTTAATTAAATCTGAGCTATGAGAGGGCTCTACCTGAGCTGTCCCTTTCTCATCTGTATGTGGGCCTTTCTTTCACTCCGCTACTTGGCTGAAATGGATTGAGAGTGGTGAAGAAATCCTTTACATGCATTTTAAAAGGGACACTGATTAGGGGAACAAAATAGTTTTGGCTGCTTGACACACTCACTGTTCACTTTATTAGGCACACCTTGATTCTCCACTCGTTGTCCATTTTATCAGTCCCACTTACCATATAGAAGCACTTTGCTTTAGTCAGTCTGTTTCTCTACATACTTTTTTAGTCCCCTATACTCTTTCCTCTAATGTTCGGGACCCCCACAGATCAGATACTGTTTGGGTGGTGGATCATTCTCAGTACTGCAGTGACACTGATGTGTTGTTTTGGTATGAGTGGATCAAGACACAGCAGTGCTGCTGGAGTTGTGTTCACACACTGTGCACTATGTTAGACATACCTACCATATTGCTACAATTTGTAGATGTAAAGTCAGAGACTAGCTTATTTGTTGTTGGTCATCCTCTAAACCTTCATCAGTGCAGCAGTGACACTTTGGTATTAAAAAAACACTTCAGCAGCACTGCTGTGTGATCCACTCATACCAAGACAACACACACTAACATATCACCACTACATAAGTGGTGGTCCTGACCTTTAGAGAACAGAGTAAAGGGGACTAACAAAGTATGTAGAAAAACAGATGGACTACAGATCAGTAGAAAATAGATGGTCTGTAATTGTAGAACTACAACGTGCTTCTATATGGGAAGTGGAACTCATACTATGGACGAATGAGTGAAGAAACAATGAGGTGTACCTAATAACATGAATGGTGAGTGCATATTTTAGATGTAAATTCCTAACCTCGACACTGAAAGGTAACCTAAACTATTCAGAATGCCATGTACAAGTGTGTGTTTGTGTTCTTGTGTAGAAAGGCTGAATGGAGCAAAGCATGGTGTTTGTTCAGCAAGTGTGAGCGCTGAGTCCTAATCTGGCTCTTAAAGACATCTGTCACCACAGATCTCGGTTGTTTTGTCATGCTTCATAGCAGAGACAGGCAAGGGAAGAAAAAAAAAGATTCCAGGCCTGTCATTTCTGTTTGTCATGTTTGGCATATTGAAGCTGACACAAATAGTATCATTGTATCTGTGGCTGGGGAATGATATTTTCAGGTAAGACTTCTAGCAATGGCAGACCTTTCAGAAAAATCTCTTCCTTTAGTGATTTGGCCAGGCTTCAGCTGTAGATGAAAAGACACTAGGGATGAGAGAAATTAGCCTCATATGTTTCCCTCTTGTAGCAGTCCAGGATTGGAAGATTTACTCATTCCATATTCACTCAGCCCTTGGCTTAATTTAGCAAGGGAATTCAAGCAGGTTCAGAGGAAGTGTCGGGCAGAATACATGGCATGTTTCAGAAAACCTGTAACGATAAAAATTGTGTTTTCGTGCCTCTCCGGGATTTGTGTTTGCCTATTTTGGGAGGAGCCATGTTGTTGGCACTGACAAACTTGTTTTACTGCCCCCAACAGACTTAAGTGTATACGTGTGTACATTAGCATTAAAGTAGGGTGGAGGTCATGACTAAACATGCACACCATTCTGTCAGTGTAACCGAACCTCCGCTATACACACCTCACTTGACACGTACACACAAACGGCGGTCTCACACGTCAATAAGTCATTCTAATCTAACACCATTCTGCTTCTTTTGCAGCATCCGTACCCATCAGAAGAACAGAAAAAGCAACTAGCCCAGGACACAGGCCTCACCATCTTACAAGTAAACAACTGGTGAGTCAAGTCTTGATGTTGCTATCTCTGTTACCAGCATAGCTCGGAGTTTCATTTTTAAAAGGCGTCACATGCCAATCCCTTCCAGCCAAGGTGACTAATGCTCATAAAGTGTGAAATGCATTTTATTTAGGACCCCCCCCCCCCCTTCCTCCTGAACCCCATCCTTTATGGCTAGCAAAGCGTTGGGCATAAGCTAGCAGGATTTGAGCGCTTTATCAGACAAGCGTTTAGCACCAAGTCACCTCTCTCTGTTTGATATACATTTATTCACTTTGATATGGTTACGGAAAAAAGGAAGATCTTACGCCCCCTCCCCTGCCCCCTATCCGAGATCCTGCTTCCTCCATCCACCGTCACTAGCAGCACATCATCTGTCTCCCCCAACCCTCACGTTACACGTGCTATATGGTGGATTAAGGCTCTGGTGGCCTGGCCAGCATTGCCTTTGTAGATGGCTTAGCACATAACTGGGGGTGGTGGATTAAATAAAATGATCACAGAGGCAAAAAAATGATACAGGAATTACTTATCAAAATGCTAGCCCAGGTTTTATCGGCAGCTTAATTTTGTTCAGTACATTCTCAGGGTGATGTTCAGATTAATTGAACTGACAGCTTCTTTTTACAATTCCGGGAAGGTTTTTGCACGGATTTCAGGTTTTACACAAACTTAATTACACGGAGCCCCATTTTATCATTCTAATTCCGTGTACAGGGGTTTCTATTTACAAATGAGAAGTCTGTGCCTTTTATTTGCAGCTTTTCTTGATATATTTATCAAAGCCGGTTCATTTACAGAGTGCTCTATCTGTACTAAACAGGCAGGCCGACATTAACCAGGCTTTTAGGTTTATCTGCCTTCCAGGCTCACAAGCCACCCGAGGGTCAATTGATTTTTTGGTTCTACGATTCATTTTTTCTTGCTTCCATTTTTCCTGGATCACAATGAGACACATGCCTGCAGAATTAGCCTGGTTTGTCCGCCTTATCTGGCAGGCAATTTTTTTCCCCGCTGAAGTCAAGCTACTTAAATTGACCACAGGAACTGCCGTTATCTGCCTTTAATGCACCCTACAGGGTGGATAGCATTTCAATTACACTAGTAACTAAAGATTAGCCCCCGCTTGGCTATTTCATGCTTCTCGCTGCCGTTTCAGTGCACCATGCACCTTAGCTATAGGAGCAGAAAATTGAGTTGCCTTGTCTGTGTCATGGTGATTAATGCAGAAATAAACTGCTAACCTGAGAGAGGCTGCAGAGAAAAAGAAAGGCAGCTCGAGTGTATGAAAAAGAAACAGAAAGGGAAAGCAAGTACTCCGTGTAATAACACAGGTCCTGAATCTTAAGAATTACCTGAAAAGGGTCAGGTAGGTGGACAATTCCTGATTATGGCCACTCTGAAGAAAAGACTCAGTGCCTCTGAATCTACTCCCTCACCAGAATCTACAGATTAATGAAACAACTGGTCCTGTCAGGACAGATGTTATTCAGTGCCAGAGCGCTTGAGGAAATTTCAGCATGTTTCTGCGGCTTTTGCAAGCTTGGAAAGATGAGCCAGAGACAGGATGCCGTGTTTTTTCTGCCAGTCAGGTTGGGACAGTCAGTTAAATGTGCCTTTGTTCAGACAGGCCCCTTTTATCCTTCAGTGTGTTCTTGTCCTGCTCGAGATAGCAGAGAGCTCAGGATATGACAGAACCTTGCCATATGAAATTCCTGTTGATAGGCCCGAAAGACTCCAAATTCCTGCTCTACGCCGGCATTGTGTATGGCCTCGCTTTGATATTGGGCACTGGCGTGGATCTAGCCGGCAGCACAAAGAGATAGCAGTGGAGAGAGAGACAGGGAGAGTTCAAGAAAGAAGGGGGCAGTTAGGGCATCGTCTTCAGTTTCCAGTTGTCCCTTAGGGGAGGACGTGCTGAATCACTGCTTTGTCCTGAGGCACAATTGGCCCTGGAGGATGGCACAAGGGCGCTCTGTGTGAATGTCAGCAGACGGCGCATCTCCATCCCTCCAGAGTCCTGCCCTGCCAAATCTCCTCCCTCACCCACCCATGTACCTGTTCTCACCTAGGCTGCCCTTAGGCCAGCTCCAGCTGTGTGCTGGCGTGTGTCTTGTCATTGGGTCCTTACACTCTGACTACCTATGTGACTTCTTATTGCTCTTAATCCGTGACCTCGCCTGCAGTGAGGAAGGGAACTGACGCTCTGCTTCACATCATGCTGTTCCTATCCTCTCCTCAGCGGTTACTTTCTTATATTTTGTATCTTACGTAAGCCATTGACATTTTCTCCAGCGGTTAAAATTAAGGCATGTACTGTACATGCAGCTACTCGTAACTGGACGGAATGAAAACCAAATCTGTCATTTTACGCGTAAAACACGTCAATAGAATGTCAGGATTATTTAGTGCTGCTCCTGCAACACTATCATTCCTCTTGTGTTTTGTGATCTCCAAACAAATTGCAGCTGAGCTTGAACTCCATAGTTATGTTACTGCAATAATGATAGAGGTAGCTTCGTGTAAATATAGGCATGGCTTAAACCATTATTTGTACTCCCTGCAAGGTCATTGTAGGCTATTGGAGGCGTTTATTAAGAACTGTAATCAAATCTGGCCCAATCTACTCTAGAGGTGAGTTATTAATGCGCACCGGCCAGCTAATCATAAACTGGTATTTCTGCGGTCATGGTGTAATGATAGTGCGCAATAGTACAGGTTAAAGTACAGTGTGTCTACAGATGTGTGTGTAAAGGTGGGGCATTAATAATTCCTCAGTTGGACTGTGTCATGGCAGAGCATCCTCTCAGAGAAATCCTGTGCTCTGGTGGTTGTTATTCAGCGTTTAAAGCCTATATTTTAATGTTTTTATACACACAAAAGCATAGCTAAAGTGTGATTTGTTTAATTTAGCAAATAATAGCATGGTGTTTTGCCCCGAGGTAAAGGGAGGACAGAGAAAAAATGAGAGAGAAAGAGAGAGAGTATGATGGGATGCTCCAGCTGTAGTTGTCATTCTCAAAGCCTGTGTGTTATTCTATCAGTCTGGGCTAAATGGGGCCTGACCGCATCCTTTCATGTCTCAGCATCAGGCCCAGCACGACATGCCTCTGCTTAACTCTCTAAACACACCGAACAAGCATTAGTTACCCCCTCCATTTCCCGAGCCCTGCCTGGCACACCGCTGTTCCACAGTCTGAAAGATGAGTCTGATGACAGACAAACAGTGAGAGAGACAGAGAGACCAAAAAGGAAGGAAGTCAGCCCTTGTTGGGCTCTTGCCTAGCGTGCAAGTGCTGGAGAATTTCCACGCCGCCAGAGCTGGAGTCATCATCACTACCATGGCTGTGGATCACCAGCAACAATAACGAGGGAACTGAGCCACTTTCTATTTTTACCTACTCTCCCCTCGCTCGTTGCCTCAGCTTTGGGGAAGCAAACAGATACAGCAGTTAACGAGCCAGCCAAATGTTGTGCACTAGGTGAATTATTAAAAAGGAGGTGGAGCAAGACCAACCTTTGAACCCATGAATGGTGAGGTCATGTTTAGAGAGGCCTGATTATTTGCTGCCTGATGCCCGCTCTACTGCCAACCATAACCCCATACTGCTTGCAGCACCATGGCAGCGGCAAAGCCTGGAGCACACTTCACATCTTACAGGCTTGGGTATCATCTTAATGCCTGTTTAGGTGCAAAAATATTGACCACCCTCTCACATCAAGCCTTCCAAGACTGTAGGACTGTAGTGGCTTAGCAGTTAAGGTACTGGACTGTGGACCAGAAGGTCCAGGGTTCAAATCCAACCTCTGCCACTGTCTTCTTAACCCACAATTGCTTGGATTATAAGTCACTCTGGATAAGGGTGTCTACTAAATATACAAAAATTATCCTTCCAGCATGTCCAAGATTCAGGACTGTGCCAGTATGGATCAGCCCACCAATGTCCTCCACACTGTCAACTTAGTTGTATTCATTGCATTATGATCCTCCCACCCTTTAAACACTGAAATGAGACATGCAGAAATGGAGCAGCCTTGTGATTTTTTATGATTCTTTTATGACCATCTTACTTTTCATATCCAGCTGTTATGAAATTCAAATAATAGCTAACATTTTCCAGCGTAAAAACAGAGATTGGCTGGATTGTGTCCTTTTACATATTCAAAAGCATGAGATTTTTGGAACGTGGCAGCCATTGACTTTAGGCACAACCACCTTTCTTCCTCTCACTGTACACACTCTTGATTTTTTCCTTGCCTACGTTGAGGGACAGTTGACTGAAGTTGCTGGTGTTACGTTTAACTTTGACCCAGATGGAAATGTCAGGCCTTTTTTAGGATACCACCTGGGAGTCCTGGTGGCAGCCATCTTGTGTTGTGTTCTTTCTATATATACAGCTGTAGGAAATTGGGGACGGTAGAAGATGAAGAATAGAGGCCTGGTGAGGGAGCGGCTGTGGCTGGCTGGCAGAGCCGTCATCATCCCCCTCATTTAGGGACCGCTAATTGGCAGTTAATTAGCAGGATTGACTCTGTTTTCAGATCCCGAGTGCCTCTCCTCCACTCTCCCCCCTCTCTAGGACCATTTGATCTGACTATATCCCATAGTGCCACAGTGATAATCTGATTTTATTGTGCAGCTTGACTCCAGTGCTTGACTAAATACATATTTCACATTTTGGCATGGATACCAGGCTTCACTTATTAGCTACCAGTATCTCAGTATGTATCTCAGTAAATCTAAAATATTTGGATTCCTGCTTTATTTTTCCATACAGTAACAGCATTTTGACATGTGTTTATATTAGTGTTTGTGTAGCAATACCGGCGCAAGGTGCTGAGTGATTGGGCCCAGCTAACAGAGCTCGACCTATCTGTTAAAATGGGTGGGTGGAAGCGTGGCAAGGGCTTATACTCTTAGTGTGTGAGCTGCCATTCAGCTATAACCACCAGCTTGGTTATTGGTGTCAATGCCCCTGTTCTCACGAATACTATGCTGAGAGATCTCATCAGCTGTGCAGAATTTCTGTTCGAGTGTTGCTGAAAATTACAGGATCATTAAAGGATGCACGGGAGTGGAAGAGGTGAGGATGAACAGAGAGAGTGAGAGCGAGAGAGCGCTACATGTGTCTCTGTACTCCCTCATTGCCTTTGGTTTCTTTCTATTCCTTAATGGCTTGGTTTTGTTGGTTGGTCATTTAATAACAAGGGTTGTGCTCGTAGGAAGAAAGAGAGCAGCTTTTGTGTGGATGACTGTTATTTTATTTCAACATGGTAATCTCTGGTTGAGAGAGAAAGAATCAAAAGCCCAGCAGAGAGTAAAGAGAGAGATGAGAGAGAAGGAGAGTACAAGGGCATATAAGTAGGTTAATTTATTTCGTTTGCAGGTACAGGGTTTAGAAAAGAGTGAAAGCCAGGAAAGGGTAAGTGAGCGAGCGAGCAGGACAGAAAAGAGAGAGAAAGCAGTAGAGGGATGCAGTTTTCATGAATAAGCAGCTTAATGCGCGTTGGCACCCTGAATGAGCCTCGCTGAGTCTCCATGCGCCTCGGGCCATCTGTGAGCAGAATAGCAATTTTATTACGTTGTCATTAAACCAATTTCACAGCAGTATTGTTTGTTAATGAGCAGCCGCAAACGAGCGGAGATGTCACATACTGGAATAGCAGCAAGATTTGTGACCTCCACTCCTTCTTTGCCACTCGCTTCTTTTCTTTAACTTCTCCTGTTCTTATCGTCTTTTTTATCTCTGCCACTTTTGTTCTTGTACACATTTGCACTCTCTCTCTCTGTCTCTCTCTCTCTCTCTCTCTCTCTCTCTCTCTCTCTCTCTCTCTCTCTCTCTCTCCTCATGCTAAAAATAGAGGGAGGGCCCAGACCCATAAAAGAGAAAGTGCTTAAAGATAAAATGTAAAGTCTATACAGTCAGGGCTCTGTTTATGAGCTTCCATTTCACTTTAGTGCTTATTGGATGGAATGGTTTCTTCATGGTTCTCCTCAGTCTACAGCTGTAAGGACTGGAATATTAGTCTCAGTATATGCCACTAATGTGAGCACATCAGAGTCATGCAAAGAATAGATATCTGCTCATGTTACAGTGGAGATAAAGAGCGGAACATTTAAATGGTTTCCCAATAACATCCATATTCATCTCATTTCTATCATCCCTCAGAGAACGACTGCATGGACGTCAGTCGGGGCAGTAATCGTTCATAAAAAAGATTTTCATAAAACACTTAAAAGCATACTGCGTAATCATATGGAAAGCATAAGTAACCCATATTGTCACTCGATTACTTCAGTGATGGATTGATGTATAAAACATCTACTACACGTCTGATATAAGCCACAATGTTTAAACATCCAAGAGCCTCCAAGGCTCTGAAATGTTGGTGGATGGACTCCACAAGACCTCTGCACGTGTCCTGTGGTATTTGGCACAAAGATGTTAGCAGGAGGTCCTGTAAGTTGCAAGATGGATCAGACTGGGATGGTTTGTTCAGCACATCCCACAGATGCCTGATGAGATTGAGCTCTGGGAAATCTGGGGGGCCAAACAACACCTTGAACTCTTTGGCACATTCCTCAAACCATTCCTGAACAGTTTTGCAGCATGACAGGGTGTGTTAACCTGCTGTTAGAGACCACTGTCATTAGGGAATACCTCTGCCATGAAGAAGCGTACTTGGTCTGCAGTATTGTTTGTAGGTGGTACGTGTCAAAGAAACTTCCAGGTGGATGCCATGACCCAAGTTTTCCCAGAAAATAATTGCCCAGAGCATCACACTGTCAATCTCATTCACTTCACCTGTCAGTGGTTTCAATGTTATGACTGATCGGAGTATAAAATGTCTTAATAATGTTTTTTCTTCCTAAAACAGCCTTTTCAATTCCATTTTTAGTCTGTTTCTGTAAACCAGCAGATGTAAATGTTTTCTTCTGTGTGGTAATTGCCTATACACTCCTGATTAGGTCTTTAAAAGCTGGACTATTAACAAGTTTTCCTTTAAGCATGTAACTGTACGTAGATTGTTGTTAAAGGTTAAACATTGAAACCCGTTAATACATGAAGCTTCGCTTATACCACAGAACTTCCTCATTGGCTATGCAAGTGGCTTGCTTGTGCTGGGATGTATGGGGCTTGTCACTGTGGAGCTTCCTGCCTGTGTGCTCTGGCAGTGCCACCGAGAGGGAAAAAGTCTCACACAGATCAATTGGCTTTCTCCACAGCTGACATTATTTATAGACGGCCATATATCTGCTCTTTCTTCCAGCCTGAACATGGGGTAAATACAGCCCACATAAAGAAATAAAGCCTACAGTGTGAAAAAGCAGTGAGAGCGAGTGCATGGGGTGGGGGACAGAAAGAGACAGAGAAGCAGAGTTTGTGGAATAGAGGGAGGTTGCCGAGGTTCTTTCTGCTGATGCTGCAACAGAGAGCATATCAAAGGCAGAGGGTCTGGAAAGGAGATTTGAAATCAGGAGTTTAACGGTGAGAAGTGTGCTAAGGTGGAGAGGGGGCATTGCCGGTATGTTTAACAGGTGCACAGTGCTGAGCCTGAGGGCAGCGAGAGAGGCCATGTCAGGCAGCTCCTTACACAGTTGATCCAAGAAAAGCTCCTCAAGCCCGGCAGTCCAGCATTCCCACCTTGTTCAGACATGCTCTCTCTTTTCCTCTCTCTCGCTAGACGTTTAGTCCTCACTCTCTCTCTCTTAATGCTTAACTCATTCACTCATTCGACCTCATAATCACAACAGCGAACAAGGCCCTAGTGTACTTTTGATACCTGTTTTCTGCTTTTTAGTTTAAATTTATCACCAGTGCCCTGTGGTGTGTGGGCGCATGCCAATAACCCCATCATGGAAGACACCATAAATCAATAGTCTGTTTTCGTTTATGTAAGCACCTCATGCCAGAGACCAAGGCTGTTACGGATGAGGTACCATCACAACAAGTGCCAGAACACCACCCAGGGCTTTCCAAGCACTGGGGAGTAATTCACACAAACTGGAATGCATCCCAATTTGCATGGATACCAAGGCAGTAATTTGCCATTTGGGTTGAGGGTGAAAGAGAGAAAAATCAAATCAGTGTCCTTGCTCTTTACTCAATGGAGTTATCAAAGCAGGCCGCTGCTATCGGGTCCATTCACCGTGGCCGAGCTTAGAAACACAATAGAGCTTCATCGCTTGCCCCAACCCCCAAGGCCAGGATAATGAATATTTATCAGCCCTCACAAGGGTGATGTTTCAATTTCGGCTAGATTTGAGTATGTGCAGAATCGTTATTCTAACTTCCAGAGACATATTCGTCGCAAAGCTAAAGGATGAGAGCAATTGATGAGTGTAGACTGAAAGAACTCATCCTCTCCCTGCCTGATGTGGGTCAGATGTTAGAGTGTCTCACTTGTTTCACTATTCTTTGTGGCTTCCTCTTTATTTCTGTTCATCTCCTGAGTCCGACTCGGTATCACAAAAGAGTCCTAGAATGATTTTCTTTAAAGGGGAGATGAGCAGTCTCTGGAGCTATTTCTCACTCCCTCCTCCTCGTGGCCTCACTGTAAAGGTTGGTGTGATGGGATCGGAATCTCATTTAGTATATGTTCATTTCTTCCCTGCTGCTTCACTTTCATTAGTGCGAGTCTGTGAGAAGAGGAATGGAAATTCATGCTCGGAGAGCTCAAATGCTCCTAACCTCTTAGACACCCTCACAAAGACACCAAGCCTTAACCCTCAATGGCTCTGCAGGGCAGCCACAAGATGCATTTCCACTATAGGAACAGAAACTGGGCATGACTGTAGTTCTTAGAAGTCCATCTATAGGGACTTTTTTTAGCTCCTACTTCAAGGTAGGACCTTTTCTCAGTGCAAAGTATGTCCTAAGTGACATAAGTATGCAGTGATTGGTCCAGATGTAAGAGTACAGCGATTGGTATAGACGTAGTGACGCAAGTGTATAGTGATTGGTCCAGACGCAAATGCTTATGTTGAGGGCAAACAAATGGACTGACAGAGAAGTTCAGGCTTTACTGAATCTATGTACGACAGAGGAGGTACAATGTGATTTTGAGTCATTTCAACAACTGTCTTGTGCAAATACAAACCAAAAAAGCCCTGGATCTAATGTTGTTCTCTGTGGAGGGTAGTCCCTCCCAAATTAGTCCCTAGAACTGTGTTGGTGTGAAAGCATCTACAGTCTCTGCTTCAGATGAGGGGCCATAATCAGAAACTATTGGATTTTTAAGTTTGCTGACCACCTTAACCTTAATTATCAAAACGTTTTACATCAGCGGCAACATGACAACTGGCAACGTGGAACATCTCAGTACAGTGGCATTTCCAAATAAACATTGTGTAGTTCTCATTCAGGATAGTTCCAGAACCCATTCATTCCTCAAAAGGATCCAGAACCTTGGTGTAAACATGGATATACAGTACATTGCTCCACTGGTGGTCCACAGTCCTTGTGGTGGTGAAAGAGAAACCTGATGGAACTGCGCTGTGTTAAGCATGCTAAGTTGTAGTGAAAATAGTTGAATATAAACTCATAACCACAGGCCAGTTCTTTAAGAAGGTCCTTTGAGTGGCCTAAATGAACAGACTCCATGCTGAAACTCTTCTGAGGTCCGTCTGCAGCAAAGGAGGACACACACACACACACACACACACACATGTGTGTAGTTCCATTTTGCATGGCAGGGTCGTGGGGTCAATGCTTCCAGCACACTGGACTATTTATACTGGTGATGTGTTGTTTAGCTTGTCGCCCACAAACATGCCTGGAGGTTTAGTTCCAGTAGCTGTGGGTGTGCATGCGTGTAACTACTAAGCCAAGTGCCACATCAATTATTCAAGAGAGGTTCCAGAGCAGCATGATGTTTAACTGTCAGTGCTTACAGTCTCTCACTGCAAAACGGATATAATCCACATACACACATACAAGCAGCTGAACTGACTGTTTCTAGAATGATCCTTAATGAAAATTGCACAGTTCCAAGACAGGGTATTGGACAGTGTTTCCATTGGAACTTTATGTACAGTATTGTGCAAAAGTCCCTAGTCACCATTAGATTTGTTATTTCAGCAATGGTAAAATGACTATATATAACATATTGTTGACGATTGGACCCAAAAATGTCAGAATGGGATTTGTCATTCCATAATACTCTTTTCCACTGATCTTTCATTCAAATCTCTGTGAGCTTTAGCATATCTCACCCTGTTCCCCTTCTGAAAAGAGTGGATTCTTTGCTGCTACCCTTCCAAAAAGACCATTCCTGATCAAGCTTCTTTGAACTGTAGAAAGGTCAACTTGCCATCCCAATGAAGCTGCTAGACTTATTTGTCAAATGTAAATACTTTTTTCAGTTTTAGAATACCGCTTACAAATTTCCTGTATTTTCTGATTGTATTCTAATAAAGAGACTGGGAATGATTACATTTGATCATTAAGCTGTTGCTACCTTGACAAAGTGGAAGTCATCGTTGCTTTGTTGTATAAATATGATAACATTAATTTACCTAATGAGATGGATTTGGATTTGCCCAAACTGCTGAGTCACTCTGAGTCACTCAACAAAAACAAACGTGTTGTGAAATGTTCCACCTTTGCGGACTGACTAACATCATCTCTGATTCAAAATACGCATTATCTTCTAAAGACTTTGTGACTGATCAGGAAGCAATGTTAAACGTCACAAGTTCCATCCCAGCTGTTCCTAATATGAAGTAAAAGGGTGCCTAAATATTTGACCCTGAGTTCCTGGAAAGGAAACAGGCCTACTCTCACAAACAGACACAAAGGCCACCAAGAGAAGAGGAAGTTAGAAACCTCAGGAGCTTAAGGTGGCTCTTTTTAACTGCTGATTCTGCTTTGCATTTTCTCTGCCCCACTTTCACCACTCCCTCAAGAGACAGGGGAAAAAAAAGAAAGGAAAACGGGGGCACCCTTCTACCTAGTCTCCGTTCTGTCTGCCTCCTCGAAACCTTCATGTGCAATTCAGTGGTATTTGTGTTATGTAAGAAGAGCATTTGAAACCCCTCTTTACAGGCCCCCTCTCTCATGACAGCAGCCCATTATATTCCTCCAGCAGAGACACAGAGAATAAGATGTTTGATATGAAGCAAAGGAAATAGATTGGCCTTATTTCCTGTTTGACTGTAGCCACAGAGGCACTCGCGTTGCCAAGACGATGCAGTCAATTGACGTTAAATTTTGTTTGAAATCTCACGCCTCTGATAGCGTCATTATCAGGTTCCCCTGGTAATCCACAAAGCTGCCTGTTTGATTCCTGACAATATGAGGAGTTCTGGAGTCTGTTACTCGATTACCGAGGCTTGCAGAAGCACAGGGAGGGAGAGCTGAGAGGAGGTGGAATGAAAGGCAGGAGAGAAAAAGGCCCACGTTTTTGATAGCGTGGAGAGGATCTGCGGTAAGATTGCAGGGTAACAGAGATTATACCTGCCCTCCCTGCTGCGCTGCACAAAAGACTCCACGCAAGCCTTAATGGAAGAGAAAAACACTAGGGTGATCAGGGCCAGACCCTGAGACCCTCTACACTGTCAGAGAATGGGGCCACTGACCCCAATGCAGGACCTTCTCATTTCCAGGAGGTGGTGTAATGATAGACTTTTGGTGCTTCTCCTCTGGCCGTAGTCAATAAGAGCAGATAATTGAGAGCATTAACAGCTGAATTGAATGACAGGGCAGAGCTGTGGGATTCCCAAGCCCCCCCTAAATTGACCTGACCAAGGACCTGGGCAGCACCTGTCATCACCATTAAGCAGCACTAACCTGAGGAACACAATAGATAAATAAACCCCACCAAACCATGTTGTTTAACCAATATTTAATGAATCAACATGTAATTGAAGCAAAGGACATCTATTTTAAAACCTTATCCACCAGAATCAAGTGGTAATCTACTCGAGAATTACTTATGTTAACTGTAACATTCCCTTTTTCTTGTTTATTTTTTTATTTTAGTACAGCAGATAGGCATTCGGGTGGCATCGTGGTCTAATACAATGGCCCCCCAATACAGTGACTCAGGTTTGAGTCCAGGTGGTGCCTTTTGGCTTGGTATGATTGGTTGTGCCTGGGTGAGGCAAGGTCGGTTGGGGGAATCAGTCTGCCATCTTATTATTCTCCAGGATAGCCCCTGTAATATGATTTGCAATGACTTTTTACCGAATCAATTTGGGAAAAAAATGTTTTTTTTTAAACCCAAGTCTACAGAGCTACAGCTAAACCCATATTTGCCTGCTGGTGTGAGCCAGCACTTGTAGTAGTGCGCGTGTGTAATTTTGGCATGTGTCAGTTTACCAGCAGGTTATGCTGGCCCCTTATGAAATTACCAGAGAGGATAAAATGCTAAAGGTGTGTTGAGAAGCTGTTGAGGAATGAGATTAGCTTACAGCACTAGCCACCTCTGTCAGACTCCATGCGAATAAGGCAGACACACAGTCATGTTGACATACTCAGGATGTTTTGGAACATACATCAAAAGTGACCTGAACATCTGAAAAATACAGTTATTCCTCCTTGGCACATCAACTGCAGGAAAAAGAAAGAGAATGGCTTATGTGCACCTATATGAACTCATCAGTTTTTTGAGGGAGGTGGGTGAGAGAATGTGGACAGACTCCTAATCCCTCTTCTGGCAGTGATAATCAAAAATAATAGCACTGGTAAAAACATTCCAGAGCAAAGGTGCCTGCCTAGAGAAGAAAGGGGATTAATGAGGGGGGGAAAGATTAGGTGCCGCTTAAGAAAGAAAGCGAGCGAGAGAGAGAAAGTGAGAGTATAAGAAGCATATTCTTCCCTCAGAGGAACTCAAAACTGGTAGTGCTAGTACAGGTTAGCTTTGCTCAGCTGCTGCGAGAAGGTCTCGTTCACACAGGTGTGTTGACGCCTGGGGCAGCCTTGGCCTTAGTCCATTCCATTCACAGACTGATTTGAACAATAACTACCGTATCTCTTAGAGAAGGGAGGGGGGAGCGTCAAAGGAGATGCCTGTGAGCTTTGCTGGGGCCAAGAAAAACCCCGCTGCAGTTGTCAGAGCTTGTTGATGTACCAGGAAAAAGTGGGAGAGGTTTTTCTCGCTTGCCCTCTTCCTCTCCGCTGCCTTTCCCCCTCCTCTTTAACAGATTTGGTGGGGTTTGTGCCGCAGGACAGAGTGGAGAGCGCAGAATTGGAAGAACAAAGTCATGCTGTACGAACCAGCAGCTGCTGCTCTCAGGATCAAAGGCGCGACAACCCAGGCTTCCTGGCCCGAGCCACCACACGAGGTGTTTGACGGACAGTTAACAGCTGGGCCGGCTTCTGCCATGCAGGGGTGCGCTAGGGCTGTCCACCAGACCAGAGGTGCATGGTTGGGGAGCGACATCCCTCTGTGGGGGGTGCTCTGTCTGTGGATGGGTTTTTATTTTAGCAGGAATGCACCACAGGTGCTGCAGAAATTGCCATTAAAGGCAGTTATGGAGAAACATTGGCTCTGTCTTCCACAGTCATGGCACTCCAGGGCTCGTGTATGGATGGAACAGGTCCAGAGGTGTGAAGCTTTTCATTCGAAGCTCTACGGCTGTGATAGATGAAAATCTGGAATCTATGAAATATCAGTTATCGCAGCACGTCTGGAGACAGAGTCAGACTGTGCTGAGCTTTTCTCTGTAGCACAATGCTCCTCAGAGAAAGAGTGAGAGTGCACGAGTGCCGCAGTGCTATTGATTTGTTTTAATTAGCAGCTAGTTAAATCGTGTCAGTTTGCAAAACAAATATATAGTTCTTTGTCTGATTTTCCACTTGGATCTTAATGACTACTACTGACGAGAACTGGAGCCGGAAAAATGGCTCTGAGAGACAGAGGGAGCACACATTTTCTACATATGTGACGGACAGGAATTCAGCAAAAATTGGGGGCTGAAGCGTGTGGGGAAAAAAAGAGGGAGAGCTAGAGTTGAGGAATGGCATGGCCAAGGAAGGAAATGAAGTGGTAAGCTCTGCCAAGGTAAGAAAAGGTGAAACCTTTTCCTGTTCTAAGACGGGCAGCAAAGAACTATGTAAACATCACAAAGGCCTGAACACAGGCACCCCCTAAAACCCAACCAAACAGACACCCACACACACAACTCTGCTCTGCTCAATCGCCCATCTGTACCGAATCAACGACAGGCTGAGGTAATGCTCGCCACAGCGTTATGTCTGCCGACTCCTGTTTTAAGTTAAAGAAGACAGAGAAATCAGGGGCTGAAGGGAGCCCCTGAACACTCCTCCCCTCTAAGCATTGCTTACTCTGATTCTCCTCCCTCCTCTCCGCTGGCTCTGAATAGATCCTCTCAGATAGTTTATGATAAAACCACAGATAGGTACAACCTGCAGACCAGCCTAAATAGTCACTTTGTCTGTCCCAAAGGCCAATCTGCTCTGATATGAAATCTGTATTTACCCCTCAGCAGATTAAGGGCTGTCGGTGGCCTGCAGACACACGAGTGACCCTGTTAGTGGGTGATAATTGGGACATGTTTGCTTTTATTAAACCCACGCTTCCCAGGTTTAATCTGTGTACACTTCCAGGTCAAAGTTGATCCTGAAGCGGATTTTCCTCCTAGAGCATTGTCCTTTCTTTTAATCTTACTTGGGCAGGACTTGTAAATTAAGCTAAAAAAAAAAACAGAAAATATGGAAGCTATGTGGTTAAACTGAAAGCAGACACTCGTGCTGTCAGACTATAATCAGCGACTGAGACCAGTTTCGTCTGAAGTCGCCAGAATTTGCTTGAAGCGAAGCTAAGGAATTTGGCTAGTGTGCATGTCATTTACAAATGTTTCAGTCTGGCTTGATATTTATATATCACACACTCACTTTGCAAACTCATGCATGATTCTGAAGGTTTACTGTCTGAATAGTAGAAAATTTAGACCCCAGTTCCTCTGAGTTAAGCATGACACTGGCAGCACCAAGCCAGTTTTCTCTGACCACTGTGTTCACATGCATACTCATCAAACAAGTGACCCTAGTCCTGATTGGGCCAGGCTCCTAATCTGCCCACCATGATTGGTTGGGGCACAGAGAGAGGGTGGCTCTCAGGCCTGGCTGTGCTCCAGGGTGAGGCGGTTTGGCATGGAGTTTTCTCATGCAAGGAATGCTGACAACAGAAGTCAGTAACCAGGTGTGGCCTACAGTTTGCGCTGCGCTCTCTTTCCCTTTCTGACCGGGGTAATCAACACACTGAGGCAGTCCAGTGATTCAGCAGTGCTTCCAATGCTTCTTTCCAAAACTTTCACATATAGGATTACAGAATCACTCCATGAGATGTGATATTTTAGGATGATGGAGTAGTTGATTCCAATCCTCTGTGAGTAGGGGGTCTGCTACATGGTGATGCAGTGTTCAGCTGCCTCTTTAACGCACATGCTGGCTGGGATGTAACCAGCTCCCGTTGGGCTGTCTGGGTTGAGATTTCCAGTTGTTTTGATGCGGCTCCATGGTAGAGAAAGGTCAAGTGGAATCCTATAGCTCTGTCTCCATTATTCTTATTTGTGCTGTCTGGGTTTTAGGCATTGTGCTATTCTAAATCTCTAAAAGACACGACAGTGGAAGTGATCCAGTGATGGCGTGTCACATGAAGGAAGTGAAGTTCCATGTTTTTCCTCTGTGGCAAGAAGCAAGGACGTCCTCGCCAAAACACACAGCCTAGCTAGAAAATTGTTCTCCCTCCCTTTTCCAACGTATTCAAAATACCAGAGAAGCATGTCACTTTGTTTTCTTTCTGTTTCCCCTCATCAATTGATTTGTAAAAGCTGCCTGCCTACACATTAAAAACAGAGAGTGCCAGGCTGCTTTATCTCCTGCAGTAATGTACACATTCTGTAGTGTATCCAGAGAAATGACCTTTCAGTGACCCCTTCACCTAGCCTTTAATTATTTGTTTGAAGACAGCATGGAGTTCCCATGCTGGGAGTAGGGGAGAGGGGGAAGAAGAGGGGGGTGATAATACAAGTCAGTATGCTCACAGGGGACTGTTCAGCAGGGGAGTAGAAGTGTGTGTAAGGGTACATAACGCTACGCAGGCTTAGGCTATAATAAGTACTCTAGCAGATGTAAATAATAAAAATGGTAGTAAGAATTTGGAAAGACCCTGTCCTTCTCTTGTGGTCCACTCTTTGGGACTCACACAGGGAGGTGGCAGTTGCGGCTAGGTCCCCAGTGCGAGTGTGTGCGAGTGCGACTCACACAGGCCAAGCTTCAGTGTGCCAACTCAAACTACCTCTCTCTGGAGGCTTGGCACGGGTGTTGTTCTAAGCACACCCCATTAGCAGCTCATGGGAGGAGGGAAAATAGTGTTATCATGCCCAAGGTCTGATAATCTCAATTGGCTTTACTCAAACTGATAAAAGGCGCTTTGGGGGCAGGAGAGGGCCCTGGTCAGCTCCCACTGTGTTACTGTGGCAACAGTTTGGAGAAGGAAAACAGACGCTGTGGTGTTTGTGTGTGCATTGTGTTGTGCAAAGATGTGCCCAGTGAGGAGGGCGCTGACATTAAGAGGTCAAGCCCAGTGGCAGCTGTTAAAGAAATATATGTATAACTGCTGAAATGTGTTTATGTGTAGTGTGTGTGTGAGTGAGATTTATTTATTTATTATCATGTATTTCGTTCTTTCTGTCGAATAAAAAAAAACACAATAATGCAATAATTGACTAAATCATTCTGGTTTAATACGCAAAAAAATGCCATGTGATTTCGAAATGAAATCCTGCTCACTGATGTGTGTAATTCTCTGATGTCATGTGTTATATATGAGTATATGAGTATATTCTTCACCTGTAAGAAACATAATGTGTTTATGGTCCAGTTCAGGGAGTGCAGCGAAGGGGGAGGGTGCACATGGTTCTGATTTGAGCTTTCGAACGCTCTCTTTAAGACGACAAGCTAGATGTGGAGTTTTGGCAGACCTTATTTTTGCCTAGAAAATCCTGATTGGGGGGATTTTTTCAGTGTTTACATGCCAAAGATTAAATCTTCACCTCACTACAGGGATAGTGGCATTTTTAACAACAAGGGTAGCCCACACAGAAGACCTGACTCATGCTGCTGGTTTCAGCAGGCTGCACAGAAGAGCTGACTCATGCCTTTAGGAATGAATATCTGTAACGACAGTTAGGATTTTGATTTCAGTACCTAATAAAAGAATGAATGCAACGTCACATCTATCTAAAGGTCTCGGTTAATATTAAAAATCACAAACTTTAAGGTGTAGGGTTAAGAGTTGGTCTGTTAGTACTAAAGGATGCTTTAATTCACATCAAAGCCTCTTCTCTTACACCAGAGCCCAAAAGTAGCCAGCAGAATTTTTGGGCATTCTGGCAAATGAGCCGGACTTTTCCCTTCCCAGCTCTGTGTTTTGAAAATTTAGGCATGTCACGCTGAAAGGCAGTTTAGGGGCATTTAAGTTAATAGGAGAAGGTAAGGGCAGGTATCAGGGGTTCATATGGGATTAGAAACCCAAATTGATTCCAGTTCTCCTAGCATCTAATGATCGGTCCTCAAGCATTGCCTCCTGTGCATTGGATTGGTTCCCCCATCAGTATTCATTCAGGATAGCCCAGCCATGATTTGAAACCACTCTCTAATGTCAAACACATGTTATTACCTGTAGATCTAACTTTGTGGTACAGTTGGAGTGTATTAGAGGAGCAGTGCTTCGTTCAGTGTGGAGTGGCAAGCCTTTGACATGGCCCTGGGCGTCCCATTCTTGCTGGAAGAAAGGGTTTCCCTGGCTGGCACTAACCTCTTGGTGACCCTGCAGGCATTACAGTGCAAAGCGGCAGGAGAGAGCAGGACCAGAGTGGCTTTGTAGAACTGCATTTATTTGCCGCTGCGTTGGTGATAAAACTTCAGACAGCCTAATTGATGGGCTTGCTGACATAACAATACCTTGTGAAAGCACCAAGGGGCAATGCCTGGTCCTCGTTTAAAGACAGCTGGGAGGGGAGCAGAGCCCCCTACAATGCATCTGAAGAGGGGGCACGGAGAGAGCCAGGCAAAGGCTGAAAGGAACCATTTGTGCGTTGTCCCTCACAAACTTTTAGCTTATTTTGAATTTCTAATGAGCGATAACCCACTAAGGGTGATGTTTATGTGCACGAGAGGGAGAAGGTTGGAGGGGGGGGGTGGGGGACAGGACCTGTGTGAAGGTGCAGTCCAACATGCACAGTGGCCTCACCACAACTACATGCAATGCTTGGGGAATGTCTGTAGAGTAGCCATAGTTACCAGGAGTAATCAAAAGCTTTATTAAGCTCAAGGAATACATCATAAGGGACATTAAAAGGATACCACATCAGGCTCCCAAGCCTGAGCACAATTGCCCTTTTGTTGTTGTTTCTTGGTTTTGATTGCTTTTAAGGAGCTAGCTGCTAATGCAGCCATAAAGTCATGCAAACGCCTTTGTCTTTATTGTGGTCTGTAATGAATATTTGTCTTCTTTAATGGCAGGTGATTTAAAGTGTCTGCTCTTTTCTGTCTTTTCCCAGGTTCATTAATGCCAGAAGAAGAATAGTACAGCCCATGATTGACCAGTCGAATCGAGCAGGTAAAGCCATTGCTCTTCATTCCTTTGCTTCCTTTCTTCTACTCAGATCTTGGCGAATAAACATTCATGCACCGTCTGTCATTATGGGGCAAAGTACTCCTCCCTTTCCCATCCCCTGCTTTCCGGTGTCCTCAGTGGGAAATGTGTCAATATGACCAAGCATATTAGCTGATGGCTCTAATTAGATGTTTCCAATCTAGCTTGTTAGAGGTACATTAGTACACATTCTGCGTGAAATGCTAATTGGCCACAAGAGGACTTTAGAGGAACGTTAGGTGCGTTTAACTCTCTACCTAATATGCTTCTTAATATGTTTCCTGTAATTCTTAGTAATTAATTCATTTTGGAAACCCGAAGCAAAATGCCTGAGGGTTTGTGTTTATTGATTTAGGTCTACTTTCTGCCATGGTACATGGTAATATCTACTATTGTTGTAGAAGGATAAAATATACACACTGCAAATTGACTAGACATTGATTTGCCATATCATAGGGAGGTCCAGATGATAAAAAGCACAGAGCGATATACTCATAAATATGCCACTCTGCAACAGACCAGTCCCGGCGAGAATTTACGAAGCTCAGCTAGGCAACAAGCGCTAAAGATTTAACACAAATGATCAGTGATTAATTAGTCTCCAAGGCAGGAATCCATTTAGTGGTTCGGTACCTATATTTTTTTTACAGAAAACGCTCAGATTTGGAAAGGATCTGAGTAAGTGCTGTGAAACAATCACTGAAATACAAGTCTTCAACATAGGATGGGATACAATATTTTAAATCACGCTTACATACTGCCGCAGTCAGCATTCTCTCCGTGTTTGTATGCCGGGTCTTTGACTCATAAATGTATCACAATGTTTTATAGCTTGGGCTATAGCTGGGATATTTGCTCATTGTCTGGTATGTCTTCTCTTCTTCCCCCCCTCATGTCCACGTTTTGACTACAATCAGGTTTTCTTCTTGATCCTTCAGTGAGCCAGGGAGCAGCGTACAGTCCAGAGGGTCAGCCCATGGGCAGCTTTGTGCTGGATGGCCAGCAACACATGGGAATCCGGCCAGCTGGTAAGCTCACGTCTGACCCGAAGACACCCCAGCTACTAACCACTGTCTCATGCTGATCACTTTACGTCTTTAGTTCTGGTTCACTCTCCCAGCATGCAATTACATCATCTCACTGCCTTTGGCCTATCTAATCTCATTTATTATTGATCTCAGACATAACACACAAGCGCAAATTCAGTCAACAAGTGCATCTCCTGGGTATAGCCATCTTTCTGTCTCTTTCCATCTGTTTCCCTCTGTACCTGGTTCTCTTTAGTGGTGGGCTCTATTGTCACTATCTGTGACTCATATTCCTCTCTGGTGTTTCTCTCCTCTTCTAGGGCCTATGAGCGGAATGGGAATGAATATGGGAATGGATGGGCAATGGCACTACATGTAACCCCTACCTTGTAAAACAAAACTCATTGAAAAGGGGGAAGTAAGTACAATGGTGCTTTTTCTCAGCTTTTCCTTCTGTGCTCGTTTCTCACATTTACATACTCACTCCACATGACCCTAAATAACACCAAAAACATTCCACATGTATCCCCCAAACCCCTGTGCACACTGGATTGGATGTGCCTGGAATGGGTTTAATGGGAGAGAAGTAAGTATTAGTGATGCCCACTCTGGAGGAATGGACTTGTGGCGCCAGTGGCCACAGATTTATTTATCACAACAGCAGCATTGCTCTTCCCATCTCCAGCAGCCAATGCAAATGTTGGACATTTAAGGAAAAAATAACATCTCCAGGGGCAGGGGCTGACGGGGAGAAATTAAGCAGGCTCCAGTGAAGCGATAAAGAAGGAGAAGTGAAACTGTCCTCAGAGTGACATAAATCTGTCGGGGGAAGGATTGATGCCCAAATTATCTTATATGCAAAGACGGGTACGCTGCAGTACATTACAGTCCCTGGGTGAGATATACGGGCCGGCGGTGACACGGCCGATCCTTCACTGGGAGGAACCCGTGTGTTTTGATTATTTTTTACAGGAGGGGGGGCACTGAATCCCAAACATAAGACCCAGAGACGGGAGAGACACGAAGATAAATTCAATGGGACAGAGACATTAAAGAATGACTACATATAAAAGAGGGATTTCTCGTCTCTCTTCAATCGCTCTCACACTTTTTCTTTCTCTCGGAGGCTAAATGGCTGTTGCCTGATTAAGATGCCCATTACACCTCCTGCCAGCACTGTGGCACTGACATTTGAGAAATCAAGACACATCACATGCCAAAGGCGCCAGGGCAGAGGAAATTTTATTTAACACCTAAACTCCTTTGCTCAATGAGGCACAATATAATAACACTTACCTTGATTAAAAGGACCCTTTATATGTAAATAGGCAGCGGATTTTCCAAGGAGGTCACCATGGCGATTCTTCTGACAGCCCATTTCGACCCCCCTTGTCTCATCAAAACCATGCCATTGCTAATGGAATAAAAAAAATGCAAAGAGCAATGTTCCCTAAAACAGCCACATAGAGACAACATTTGCTCAGCTTGGATAATTCTTAATATAGGCTATATACTTTCTAGACTATTTAATTACGTAACATATTTTATGCTTCATGACCAATTACATTAATAGCTTAATACAGGAGAATATTACCATCTCTTGATTTGATTACGCAGCCACACAATATGGTATATTTGCTAGTTAATTATCATCAGCCATTGAGCAGACTGCTCTGCTGGAGCAGGCAGAGAGCGTAGGCCGGTCGAGGTGGCATTATTGTCCTCAGATGGTTTTACCACTCCTGTTAATAAAGGGGGGCCCACAGATCTACTTAGCAGAATGACTGCAGCTTACAAGACTTGAGATTACCAGCTTACAGTGTCAAAAACATCTGCTGGGCCTTTTAACAGGAGCCTGTGTAGGTTATATGGAGGTAAGTGCACTCCTCCTGCCCTCTTCGGCTAGATTGATTTACTTTTTATGGTCTTGATAGTGAGCTTTTAAAAGCCCGCTTTAACAAACATGTGCATTCGAAAGAAATGAAGTTAGGCGGGACGTGAGTATCAGAAAATGGCACGTCTTTCATCCAGCGAGATCGGTCATTAATCTTACCCTCTGGTGCTCTTTTTTTCCCTCCGGTCGGACCCTCCTGTGTAATTTCTTAATTGCAGTGTACCAAGGTAGAGGAATGCAGAGAGTGAGCATGCTTGGTGACCTTGGACTGACCCCCACTTCCCCGCCTTAACTGGCCATTGCTAATCCCCATGGGTTCATATTACAAAGCAGTGAAGTACAGGTCTACACTGTCCCCTTGCCTGATCCAAACCCCTACCTGCAGAACAGAGGAATCATACTGAAGCAATTGTGCTCTCTGACCATACATGCAACACACTAGCAAATGTACACACACGGTTTAGGAATTTAATTTTCTGTGCCAAAAGGACACATTCATACTTTATTTATCTATTTTTGTTCTAGTGTCTTATGCCTTTCTTTCAGCATCAGCTGCCATAGTCCTTAGTTTTTTCTGATATACAGTTGTCACTTGTTAAGAGAAAAACATATTGTGTAATTCTACTGTGATAGTTAACTGCTTTAAATAATTAAAAATTAAATATACTAAAGTTCTGGTTGGTATGCAATGCTAGTGGATGATATAGACAATGTATAATGGTATAGTCTTAACTCTATTCCAATAATTGACACATCAGTGGTGCAGCAGTCCAATACGAGAACAATATATCTGCTGTGCCCCAGGTTTTAGTCATGGCGATGCATCACACACAAGCAAGAGTGGATGTCTGACTGAGGGAATGTCAGACAGAGAGATCATGCCCTGGCACTGCAAAACAACCCCTGTCGACCCTGCGATGGACTGGCATCCCATCCAGGGCATGCTTATGCCCACACCCTGTGTTTTCCTACTGTATTAGGGCGACACGGTGGCACATGCGGTTAGCGCAGTCCCCTCACAGCTCCGAGATCCCCGGTTTGATCCCGACCCTGGACTCTGCCTGTGTGGAGTTTGCATGTCCTCCCCGTGTCCATGTGGGCTTACTCTGGGTGCTCTGGTTTCCTCCCATATTCCAAACACATGCATTAGGTTGATTGATCAGGTTAAATTGGCTCATTAGGGTGTTGAATATAGCCTTTGAAGCTGATGCTATTAAATAATTAAATAAAACTACCAAACAAACAACCAAACATGCTGTATTATATGCTAAATGCACTGTATAAACAAAAAAAAACCAGGCTGCATGACGCGTAATCAAGGAATACACAATCAAGGGAGCGATGATACTGTGTTTTGCTGTTCATATCTAGAGCAGATATTAAACTTGCCACTTTGAGTGAGCATCCTGACTGTGAGAATATATTCATTAACAAGAATGATATCAAATGAAAGGCATAGCCACAAACACCCCATATGTTAGTGTAAACAGGATTTCTGACGGTGTGTTTATTTGTGGTTTTCAGGTCTGCAGGGCATGCCAGGGGAGTACGTACCTCAGAGTGGTCCTATGGGCATGAGCATGGCACCGCTACCTTATCCTCCTCCACATCCTCCTCCTCAGATGCCACCACATCTCTCCCAGCTTCGACATGGACCCCCTCTGCACTACGTTCCAGGGCACGTGCCTCCTCACCCCGCCATGCTGATGCACGGAGGACCTCCTCCTCATCCCGCAATGAGCATGTCTGCACAGAGCCCCCCTATTCTCACCCCCATCGACCACAGCACTGGTGGACAAGGCCTGGATATCCACGCCCAGTAGTGTTAAGGGAACCAGACCGGAGCAAGCGAGAACACAACTCCAAATCCCCACTAAAATGATTTTGTGACTATTTTTAAGAACACAGAGGAAAATGGAACAATATTGACCAGAATTAGACACTAAAAATATGGAATTCCAGAAGAGCTGTGATCTTTTTTTATCTTGTCAATTTTGTTACTTTCATCGATGGAGGACCAAGCTGACAAGAACACTTTGTAAAGTCTTGGGCTTTTGTTAAAGATCAACAGAAGATGTTTTTGACTTATTGCACAAAAGTGCAAACTCAGATAAACATACGTACCTAGACACTCACGGATACGTAGTCAAACACTCTCTCATTTGAACCATTTTAAGCAAATTATCCTGGAAAATAAAAAAGACAAAAGAGACTCCAAGAGTTACAACTACTGTAGTATAAAAGTATAGACACTAAGTTAAAACTTGTGTATTTTGGTTGATCACACCATTTATGTTTCCTGAAATAGTGCTAGAATTAAAGGTTAACCCCTGCTTTTCACACTGTGTGTGCTGTTCCCTGAAGGAGAGGTGGTCGCGTCGCAGCAATAAAAAGAAATAAACAAATCAAGCAAGAACCTTCTCTGAAAATCTCTGCCCTAACTCTAAGATCTGATCGTGCAGCGGATTGTCCCAATAAGGACCAGAAGTAGCACTCCAGCAGAGAGGCTGCTGACCGAAGCCTGCTCTCTCTGTCCGATACAACCCCAACCTTTATTCCAGGCCCCTCTTTTTGGTTCATGAATGAATGTGTTCCTGTAGCTAAAGTTCTTAGTTTGAATTGCCCAAGCACTGGATTGTGTTGGTTTTATACAATTTTATTTTATTCTTATTTTTTGTATCATGGACTCTCAGCGGAAGAGCCTATTGAAGGAAGTATATCCGCTGAAAAAGCAACAGCCCACAGTAGTTTCCTTGCCTCTGGATCGACACACTCACCATATGGACTGCACACTCACTATGGTGGATTCTTTGGCACTTAGAGAAGCTGTTGATGGTTGATGCACCAAATAAACTAAAACTTTAAAAAAAGAAGAGGAAAAAAGAACTTAAATTATGAACTCAAAGCTTGGAGCAAAGCTAAGAGAATATTGTAACAAACTTCGTACAGAGTTCAGTCTATTAATTGTTTCCTGTTAGATATTCTATGTGTTTACCTCAATTGAAAAAAGAATGTTTTTTGCTAGTTTCAGATCTGCTGTGGCATTGATATTGTATGTCCATGAATTCCTTCCTTTTTCAGCACGTGTTCCTCACTAGATGATAAAATGCTGTCTCCCTTGAGCTTTGTCAAAAAATACATTAAATACTTGTATGAGGACTGTGACGTAATGTTTCAAAGGTGTTCAGTCACAAATGCTGTAATAAATATTTCATTTTTGATTTTGTTAGATTCTCGTGTGCTCAAGCGTCACTACTGTGTTTCTAACATTAACAACAACATAATCAACTACAGTAAGAGTAAGCTACTATGATGTTGTCTTTAAAAACGTAAACTTGTTTTATTTTGGTTATTATTTGACGCGTTTAGAATGAGAGACTAAGGCAGGCAGATGTTTAAAATGTAACGAACACAGGGTTTCAGTTTAGCTTTAGGTCTGTTTATTTTGTCGGCGTTTTAGCATTAGCATAAAACAATGGCTGTGGTGAAGAGTGGCTCGTGGTTTCTCCTGTTGACTGAGTTTGAGTCTATCGTGTGTAGCTGTGAGGCGCCCTCTGCTGGCCAGTACACTCTGCACTGTTTACCATTGCTCTGTGTACAGTATTCCAACCCTTCCCAGCACTCACTCATTTTCATTCTCTCTCTCTCTCTCTCTCTCTCTCTCTCTCTCTCTCTCTCTCTCTCTCTCTCTCTCTCTCACACACACACACAAGTCGCTCACAAACTCACTCACACACGCTCCCTGACTCATTAACTGGTCACTCACAAACTCTTCAAAAATTCATTCAAAAACCTCATTCAATAACTTACACTTACACACTCAGCTAAAGTGTTGCTGGTGAAACATTAAAATGATAAGAACAATTCAGCAACTACAACACACACACACACACACACACACACACACACACACACATATGTATATATACGTGTATATATATATATATAAATAATTCGTTCACTCGCACTCACTCTCACTATGTTTCATTCCTTAATTCGCTTATTTTTGTTTCTACACAATTTTTACTGCCAAATATATGTAGTGGGCCTATTGCAATTATTATTATTATTATTATTATTATTATTATTATTATTATTATTATTGATTTTTTGTTAATAATAATAATAATAATAATAATAATAATAATAATGACAATAATAATAATAATAATAATGCTGTCGTCGTTTTGTCTTTTATAGGATGTATAGTATTATACATATATTATATACAAATGGATAATATATATCTAACATATCAAGTAAATGTATAAAAACTCTATATGACATGTATGTAATAATAATAATAATAATAATAATAATAATAATAATATTTTACTGTTGTTGTCGTTGTTTTGTCTTATATATAGTGTAGTTACGTAATACTCAAAAATACAAATACTACAAAAATATATATAAAAATACGATATAATCATTAGGCCTATATGATAACAACAACAACAACAATAATAATAATAATAATAATAATAATAATAATAATAATAATAATAATAATAATAACTGAAATGTATACCAATAAAACAAATTTTTGCCTACAGTTTCGAGCTTTACTTTTTAAATCATTCCAGTAATCTCTAATTTAATGCGATGCGCTCTCTAGTCGTTCGTTTCGTTTCGTTTACATACAAAGTGAGAACTTTCAGATATTCAATTTAATAAACATACATACTACATGAAATATTTGAATACTTTTCCAGAACACCATCGAGCTGCGTCTTTATCTGTGTGTGTGTGATCATTTGTTCTGCACTCAGGTCCCGCGCTAACACTTAAGGTTTAATGACGAGCCCGTTAAATTAACTAATGCGCAAACGGAGCAGGAAATGAGATCGAAAAATACTATCCCCACATCCACTTTCGATCTTCTTTCTTTAAACAAACAAGCAAACGCACAACAAACTGTTTTTAGCTAACCCTTTTTGGGTCCTGCCTTCCTTTGCACGTTTAGGCCTGTTCTCTATCGTCACTACTGAAAAATAAGTAGCGTAATAGATTTAATGTTTTCTCGGCTGGAAAACAGGTGGGCAGAACAGACAGACAGACACAAGCCCGTCGCTTTATTCTCTTTCTTTCTTTCTTTTTTTGCTGAGATGATCAGATGCATAGGGGAAAACATGGATTATTGTGAAGAGAAGAATTTTAATATTAATAGGTTTTTTTCTTTCTCCTGCTCTTTTGTGGGCAGACAGGAGGTAGATTGCCTTTGCTGCTGCTCGTTGCCGATTCGGCCTGACAGGGATGATGGATGATCCAGGCGTGCAGAGCAACCCCGGCCCTCCATCTCCTCTGTGGCAGAGCCTCGAATAAACCCCCTCCACACACACACACACACACACACACACACACACACACACACACACACACACACACACACACACACAGACACACACACACACACGTTTGTCTTTCTATCATAGCGGGGACTTCCCATTGATATAAAACTACTGTAGATTTTTTATGCTACACCTAGACCTAACCCCTCGACCTGAAGCAAATCCTTGACAGATTTTGTTTTTCAAAAAAAAAAAAAAAAAAAAGTTGCAGTTCTTGGGGAAAACAGAAAAACTGTCGCTGTGGTAACCAGAAATATGTCCCCCAAAAAGGTAAAGATGCCAGATCTTTCTATCCTTGTGGGAACACTTGGTCCTCGCAATGATATATAAACTTCTCACACACATACAGAGAGACAGAGAGGGAGAGAGAGATGATAAACAAGCGGTGAGAGCGGCACAAAGGCGACACGTTAATATGGTTAACCCGGAGAGTGCAAGAGCTGATCTGCAGAATTACACACGCTAAAAAACAGATCATCCGGGATTCAACTGTACTAATGTTCTATATTTACGAAAACTAAACTTATATAGCAAACTTATCAATCTTCTTTTGCTGTGCCTAGATTTCATTTCTCCCCACAAACCACCGTTTTAATTTAAAAAGATACTGATTGGATTTGCAGCTGCTGACCACATGATGAATTAAAAAATATTATAAAACCATAATATCTACCATTCTGCTATTGGAGTTATTCTTTCTGTTATTTTTTATTGTAAATTTAGGACAACATTGTAAGGATTTTTTAAGAAAAGCAGTTCCCCTGTCCTTCTGCCATGAGGTATTTCTATGCCTCAGTTTGTGTATGTATGCGTGTGCGTGGAGAAGGGGGGGTGTCCTCAGAGAAAAGGCCACATTTCGGTGATCATTTATCACTGTCAGCCTCATAATGATTCCCCCTGCACTCCCCTATTGATGAGGATAATTACATTAGCTCAGAGTGACTGATCAATAATGCGCAGGGGGAGAAAAAAATGCTTTATTATAAACCAACCTAAAGTCTGTCCACAACGGGAGGTTGTTGCTTTCTTTCTTCTCTCGTTTTTTCTTTTGTTATTCCAAAACGGGCTTCTGGTTGAATTCAGCTCTCGAGTTAGATGCTAAAGCCAATTTCTTTTTGCTGGTTGCATGTGCATTCAACAAGCCAGATGCTGCTTCTGTCCTTTCAGCTTTGATAGAGATCGGCTCAGATCTGAGTTCAGTTTCTTTTTTGTAATGAGCACAAAAAAGTCTCTCATAAAGTAGGGGAACGCGAAGGAGATTGTGACGGTGTTGTAATTATTTATTACCTACAAAAACCCCTGTTACCTGCTGACGGACACAAGAGCGTATGCAGTGACTGTTTACTGGACTAAAGACTAAAGAGACTCGCTCATAATATCCGTTGTATTATATTAATTAGTTTATTTGTATTATATATTCTACATATTATATTCTCTCCGTCATTTATTATAGTCAATTTTTGTAATAATTTCATTGTATTATTATATTCCCTATTTTAATTTTTCTATTTAGCTTTTGTGTATTTAAGCTGTTACAAGTGTATTATTTAGGTAATTTAATTTATTTCTCACATATAAGATCTAGGTTGCCCAAAGAGATTGGGTCCCTTTTTGAGTCTTGGTTCTTCCTTGTAGCATTTAGGGACTTTTTCCTTTCCACTGCTGCTGTAGACTTGGTCAGTTTGGGGCTGTAGGCCTAGGTAGTTGTAAAGCTGCTTTGAGGAAATTTTCTTTTGTTAAAAGCGCTAGAGAAATAAATCTGACTGTTGACTTTGACAGAAATTTTGCTAAAGCTGTTTACTAAAGCTACTTAAAAAATTTCAATGCCATTCTTATTTAATTGTGGAAAAAACCTGTTAATTATTAACTTTTATTCATATACATCCCACTCATTATCATTTCTACATTGTCATTCATATCCTTACGTTAAAATTAGTCATTATATAGGTTAATGATTAAATATAAAATGATACATACACATTAAATATAACGACAAATGGTGCCGAGTTCTTCATAAACTTTAATTATTCATTAAAGATAGTTCTGTTTATTGATATATAAAATAGTGTAATTTCTCCGTAGTTCAAATATCCCAAAAATCGACTCTGCTCCACATCACAGCCCCAGTATTATCATTAAAAAATATTGCGCTCGAACAGAAGATTCTCAGGCGCCTGTGTGGGTTTTATTGGTTTGCTTTCTGTAGCTGAGCATCGCGTTCATAACTAGCAGGCTCGTGGTGAGCAGCTTTCTCTCGCTTGGGTGCTTTTCTGAATTCGGCCTGATTTCCTCACGCTGCTTGTCTCCTTAAAAGCGAGTGACAGATTGCAGCGCGACTCTCTCTCTCCTCTGCAGCCTGATGGAGAAATTTCTAATGAGTGCAGCCGCGCCGTTGAAGGCTGCAGAAGAAACTCAAGCGGTCAGTCAGCGGCTACACAAACACAACACGGACCATTTGCCTTGAAACCAGATCAAGAACAACGGAATAAAACGGGTCCGAGTTGAGTGAAGCCTCGAGGATGTTTGAGTTCTGACTCAATTAGCGAATGTTCCCTCATCAGGATGCCTGCTGAGGGTGCATCTAAGACCCTGCTCGAATCTGACAGCTTATCAGCCCAATGTGATTTGAAATGAAATTTACAATGTGCTGATCGCATTGCTCGTTAAAGTTTGTTTGGGGTATCTGAACCAAAAATGATAATATTTTGAAATTTTTTTGGAAGCAGTATATAGGGTAGGAAAGTGAGCCATTTTTGAAAGAAGCGTTAATCAAAGCAAAGTGAGCACTGAAGAGCAGAGAGAGAGAGAGAGAGAGAGAGAGAGAGAGAGAGAGAGAGAGAGAGAGAGAGAGAGAGAGAGAGAGAGAGAGAGAGAGAGAGAGAGAGAGAGAGAGAGAGAGAGAGAGAGAGAGAGAGAGAGAGAGAGAGAGGAAAGTGGCGACCCCCTTCTGGCAGACAATATAAACGCGTCTATGCTGAAATCTCAAACTTCAATCTCAAAGCGGTTTTCAACAAATTAAAAAGTATATATTAATATCATCTTTAAACAAACCGATACGTTTTAATTAATTGTGACAAATAATGGGTGACATGGCTGGGAAGGGAAAGTATTTACACACTACGTTACTGAGAAATTAATTTTACCTGTGTATGTGAACACTGAGACGGGATGTGTTCTTAATAATTCGTTACTCTTCCTATCTGTCTTACTGCACATTTATTCCGAAATGGACAGATCTGCGTTAGATGTGACGAGGATATTCATTTATTCACGAATTGATTTTACTTCTAACAAAGCACTAGAATTATACACTACGATAAAAAAGAGAAAAAAACTGCTAAAAGTTGATGTGTTGGATGTGTAATGAAACAAGGTGAAACAGAAATATTAGGGCCGTGTATACATGACCTGTAAGGAGACCCTGTAAGCGTTCTGTGTTAATGGTTTGTTTAATCACACGATCAACTGACTGTTTGTTTTTGGTGAACATCACTGTGTTAAAACAGTTTAAAATGTTCAGACAGGGCTTCAGACTTACCATTATGGTTATAAAAGTCGGAATCACACACTGGGGGTGAAGCTACAGCAGGACTCGGTCATTAATCTCGGTCCACTTGAACATTATGACTGAAAGAACAGGATTATAAGCATTATCGTCTCGGATGGCAGCTATATAACACACTCTCGAATTTTCCAAACAAAATAAATGGAGGCCGGGGACGAGGACATGCTAGAGCATTCAGTCTCATAGCTAGCTGTTTTCGACCCGCAAGGAGAAAAGGATTAGCCTAAATAATATCTGAATGAATACTACTGCTAATAATAACATAACTAGTGCTAGTTATATTACAGACTACTATCATACTTTAATTATACAGTCATGTCTACTATACTGCGAACGAAAATACAATGTAGTAATAATAATAAGGGAATAAAGTAAACAGAACTGTAGCTAATAACGTCTTCCAGCTGGGTCATGTGATATATCGACGTCCCAATAATGGCGTTACACTCCCTTTACACAATCGCAGTGATTGTGTAAAAATGATTACTCGCCATAACCTGTAACCCATAAAATATATTCCTAACAACTGTTTACATGGAAAATATTTAGTTCGTAAATTTTAAATGTGTTTTTATAAGTGCATGGTTGGTGTTTCATCTATAGGCTGATCCTGATCGTAAAAAACATTTACAATTACAGCTTTGCAGTACAGCATAATAACACGTAATCTGAAAATATAAACCACTTTAAAAGCTGTTGCTCTCAATACATTACGTTACACAGAAATAACATAGGCTATAAGGAGCTGCATTTGCTGAAGAAATGAGGTGTGGTTGTAATGAACACTAAATTCGGCCGTGCTGAGGGTAAACACAGATTACACAGGCTCAGCTCAGGGGCTCTGCAATGCATGGGAGCGGTTTACTTAACAACTGCTGAATGAGAGAGAAAGAAAAGCGCTTAAACAGGAAGAACATGTTAGTTCTGCTACTTTAAACCCCATAAAAAGCTTTAATCCACATTTTCAACACTAATCTGTTCACGTTTTGAACAGCTACTTGGTGAGAAACTACCACTTTTTCTTAACTAACAATACAAGATAGTGCCCAATCAATTATGTCAATTCAATTCTGTCATATATAAGATACAAAACAAAAGTTTCTTTTTCTAAAGTATTAATATGTTATATCAGTTATTTGTGTCCTGGTTATTCAACGGTTAAATAATTATGCTGTAATGAAAGATATGACAAATTCCATAGTTAAATGACACTCACAATTTGTTAAAATGTTTGTAACAGCTAGATATAGACAGATACAATTTATGTGTAAATTACGTAGCAAAAAACCCTCAAGATGCAAACGTGTCCTTTATTTTGTCAGTGTCCCGTTTCACATTCAGCCCATCTATTAATATTGTGTAGGTTTGTGTATGTTGATCATGAGGACATGATGTGTTGAAATCCATGTTAGACTCACATCTCGTGCACCACGTCCCGGTGACAGTAAAGCACAGCAGGCTTTGTGGCGTGTCACTGTATGCTGGTGTATGAAGCTACAAGCAGCAGAGACATAGTCACTATGTAGTTAGCAGGTGGGAGTGCTGCTGCTGCTGCTGAAAGCCAAGTGCTGTTGTCAAGTTTTTATTTAATCCCATCTGGACGGTTCATAGCAAAAAATATCAAATAAGAGATATCCAACCTATGACATGAGACAGCTCACGAGTGCAGGCTAGCAGCACAAAGAACATTCTTCAAAAACAGGGTGAATCACTAATTCAGAAACTGCTTTCTCAACACTGTAACACTCACCCTCTTAATACTCATGCACACTTAGAGTTAACTAGTAACGCGGCATCTCTTATCTGGAAACTGGGTCCCGATGGCTAACAGATCTGGCAACTGTAATGAAAGCAGAAAATCTTAACGATAAATTAAGGTTGCACATGGATCCAGGAAGCTGCCATAAAGAGGGCTGGCTTAAAGATACCTTCTAGGTTGGATAGATAAATATACTTTATTGATACTCGGTGGGAAATTTTGGTGTCACAGTAACAAACATTTATGCAATTCATGACATATATAAACGTTAAATCCAGTACTTGATTTACATAGTGCGAAAGCACAAGACAAGCTTTAGACAACATTAGACAAGCATTCACATTAAACCTTCATGTGAGTATATATGGTGCAGAGTTCCAAAGTATATAGTTTATTATCCATGTGTGAGATTAGGGTAATGGACACACCCTGGTAAGAACCATTATGAAGCTGAATAGTGGCTGGTAGAAAAAAAAAATCCCAATAATGCTTCCTAGAGCACCTTGGTGGAATGAGTATGTTGCTGAAGGTGGTATCAGATATAGCACCAAGGGCTTTTCCAGTTTATTGAAGGCGCTTAGCAGCCCTTACAGTGGTACTGCTTCTCCAGCAGACTGCCTGCTCTTTGCAAAACAAGAGTATGATTTTTTTAAGACTGAGAAATGAAATATGTAAAACTTATCAAAAGAGGTAAAGTCAGAACATATGTCGAAGTTTAGGCATGCCTCTGAAAAGAAGTTAACACAAACTCTGAAAGACCAAAAACTTGAGTAAAGCATATCTCTACAAATGTTAATAACCATCAACAAGTCAAATACAATCTGAGGTCATATGTTGTCATTAAATGTACATATACAAGTTTGTGTTTCTTTATATATTAATAGAAGGGGGATTTTAGTTTTTAGATTTTTAGATACAAAGCTTGGTATAAACAGTAAAAGCATATATAATTCATAAACAGTGAACACAGAAGCAGCAATCAATAGTTCTACTGCTGAAAACAAAAAGGCTTAGGTAATGCATGATTTAAAAAAAACATCACAAACACGGAAGCATTTTCAGCCTCATAATTTTAACCTGTCAGCCAGTTGATTTGCCGCTTCAGTGCTATAATAAGAAAGTTGGCTCAACTTATTAAGTGTATATTTAAAGTGCAATTATCTGTTGAACTGTAGAACTAAAATGAATTTATCAGCAGCAGGTAATGTTTGAAAGCAGACAGTCAATCACTCAACAACGTTCCACAAAAAAAGGCATTTTATCATCGGCCACCTTGTTCCCTCTTCTCAGAGGAAAATGCCATTCTCCCCTGTTCGCCATCCTACCTCTGAAAGAAAATATTATGTTGCCATGGGCAACAATTTAATGAAATAACCAATCACATCTGCCTTTTCAAACATTTCCTAAACGAGACGGGCTGCATGTAAAGGCGCATTGTCTCATATCCACATTGAGGTGATTTAATGCAGGGTGATAAATGATCACTGGGCTTGTTTTGGTGAAAGCAAGGATACTCGTGAGTATCTGAGGAGCCTGAAGGCTTGAAGGCTCTCTGCTATCAGCAGGATTGGTAGCTCTGACTGTGTTCTGGAAAGCTGAGGTTAAGTTTGCAGACAGACGCAAACACACGTACACACAAAAACAGCATCAGTATCAACCAAGAACATTTGTTTCACAGTAACAAGGCAGTGACAGCTCTCATCAGGAGATCTTACTCACAATTGTCGTATTGCGGGCAGGCTGCACCACCGTTTGTTTTCCCATATCAAGTTTTCCCTCAGTTCTCTATCCAAATACAGAATCAAATTTTCCTAGCTGTGTTGTGATCTCACATTTTTCAGAATGTCATGCATGTCTCATGTCTGTGCCTCTTGCTTGTGCCACAAGTTTTTGACCTTTTGGAAGGTAGAGTTCATAGACTTCTAGAGAAGCACAGGCCTTCCCCCACCTGCCAAAACAAGGGGCCCTTTATTTCAAATGTACTTCATGGCTCTAACTGATGGTGTAAAGTAAATTAAGCACACAAGGCAATATAGACATACAGTAAATATAAGGTCAAGCCAAGAGAACAATTCAATACTTACATTCAACATACACACAAGTCTGGATGCTCCTTTCCAAATAACATTTTGTTGATTTTCTATAAAAAACAATTCATCAAATTTTAATGAATACATTTTAGCTGGGGCATGTTTCCAGAATTTACTTGTTAAAAGTTCAATACAGTTTCCACATTTATATCACCATTAAATTCACCCTTGCAATATTTTTAAGTTTTCATAAAAAAAAAAATACCAGAGGTGCCTAAACTTTTGCAGAAGTCTATACGCATCCCCTGACCTTCAAATGATTTATCTAAAAATACATCTCTAACCTCACCTCTGCTGTGTACTTCATCCTACGACATCACCGAACCCGTACAGGATAAACGAGTTTCCACAATCTGGAAATCAGTTCTAAAGAAGGCAGCTACAGTTACAGAGCATGATCGTAAATATGGCTTAATGACATGATGAGGTATTCTTATTCCCAATTCTCTTTAAAATGTTTTAAAAAGACCTTTTTGTTAAAAATGTTAAAAATGTCATGTCTCAATGCATCAAAATAACATTCACATTAAGGTACACACAAATGCCTAGGCCATGTATACAGTTATATACATATGTAGATTTTTTATACGAACTGGTTTGGAATAATTTAAATAATGAGCTACACAAAACAAATGAAATACATTCGGCACAACCAGTGAACAAAAAGCTTTATTGTGGTGTTCTTTGAAGTAAAGAGTGGACACGGTCCTTGGACAAGGATGTATACCTAATCTAATTTTTTCATCTCATTTCGAGTCATTTTTTGATTATTTCAGAGAACCAGGTCAAGTTGTTTTTGGCCCCACTATATTCAGAATGAGAATGAACATACATTAAATCCTCATTATTAAGCACACTGTCTTATGCAGTGTATACACTGCAGATATTATTTGAAATGTGTATTCATTAGATAATGAACTTTAATTTCATATGTATTATTAATGTCTTGTTGCATCAGCAGACATTTTTAAGGTGCTAAAATGGAATGATCCTTTTTGTATTATATATACAGAGTTTATAATTTTGTAAAAATAATAATAATAATAATAATAATAATAATAATAAACCTTTAACCTTTAATCAAGTCGAGCAAAATTTAATTATATAGTGCTTTTTTCCACTGGAGCTTCATCTCAAGACAGCTTTATAAAAATCTAAGCCCAAAGCCCTAATTGAGCAAGTCTAGGGTGATGGTGGCAAGGAAAAACTACCTAAATGTTATAAGAAAGAAACCTTGTGAGGACTCAATAAGGACTTGTTTGGGCAGCCAAGATGTCATATATAAGAATTAAACCAAGTTATCAAATGAATAAGTTTATAGTAATAGTTTACATAAAGAGAAGCTAAATATAAAAATGATATGAGAACATATGTAAAGAAAATATAATAAATGAAATATAATAATAGACTATATAAATTAAAGATAATATTATGAAAAGTATAATAAAATAGAGAATATAAAACTATAAGACAATAATATACAGTACATTAATAAAATATTGAATATGATAACATATAGCAAACTGAGGTCATGGAAAAAAAAACATGCAGAATATGAAACTGAAACCTTAATAACTCAACCTTGCCCCTAAAATCCAGGCATTACCTGGCATGAACTGTGCAATGCATTCCAATAGTAACAGGAATGAATCTCAGGCCTCTACAGCACTGGAAAAAAAGATCAGAGAAATTACAGATAATTGTTACTAGAGAAGGTTAAGTCAGATCTCCTTCCCTGTGTTTAAGTGCTGTAGTGGATCAGAACTAAATCTATAGCAGCTCATGATCGCACACCTGCTGTGGCAGTGAGAGATAGATATGTTAATGGTGGAGAGCTCACAGCTGTGCAGAATGCTTACAACCTCGGCCAAAGTTAAACAACAGCTGAAATGCCATTTTGTGCCTGCACGTACATCCCATCTGATCATAATAACAATCTGGATCCATCCTCTCCGGAATGATATCTCCATGATTTTATTCTCACCAATTTTTTAAAAGTCTTACCTCACTTGCCCTTCCAAACTGAAACTGCTTTGTATGGATCCTGCTGAAAACGACTACACAACAGAGGATCATGGGATGTAAGTAAATAAAGAAGATCCATTAGAGTTCCATCAGAAGTGTAATTTAATTCTGCCAATAAAGTGTAAAACATGATTTGTGATCGAGCTGTCAGAGATGTGGTCTTACAAATTTATGTCCAGGTCTGTACTTGTCTTATGCGTCATACGCCACTGTCAGTTTTTCAACAAATAAAATAAAGGGAAACAAGCATGGCGTCTTTGTCTCTTCCAGTTTCTAGAACAAGCTTTCCACCGAGTCTTGGCCAGGCTGCGGTCCTGAACGGTCTCAGTACTTGGCCAGCGTCAGTAATACAGAGATCATGCTGCGCACTGCTGTAGCCCATTATGTGAGCCGCTTTCCCACATTAATAGGCGCAGTTCTCCATAGATGGCCATTCTCTGGCATATTGTCTGAATGGAGCTTATGGCCGCCTGCATTTGTGGGATGTCTGCCTGCAGGAACACACTGCAGTCTTTTTACAGAAAAATATTCTGTGCACCATTATAATCAACTGGCTGACCTGTTGCAAAGCTCTGCAACGCAGTGAAATACTAAAGAATCACTATAGATGAAGCTCACCCCTACCATAAAGACGCTATTTATTGATTGCTCCAGTAGAATTTAATAGCAGTGGTGTGCGTGTGATGCAAGACACTTGTAATACTGCGTGCCTCAATCACTGGGAAAGAACAGTTGGACACAAACAACTTGAGCAGCCCATATTTGGACAGCACTTTAAGAGGCAGATTGTTGTGACAAGAACAATGAATCTAAACGTGGAGCGAGGAGGCTGGGTAGGAAAAACATCACGACATACAGCTCTAGAAACCTGCGATTGCATCATGGAAATCTCAGTAGCCTCGTCTCATCGCTGACCTTCCTTTGAAGTCTGGGTTAAAAAAAAGCAGTATTTGGTTTGCATTGTGTGCAGAAACTAATTTATAGAGGTTGACCCGAGCTCCTCTTTGTGCAACAGCCATCTTGAAAAACAATGGCAGGAAGGCTTGAAATCTGAGAGGAACTGAAACGGCTGTTTACCATTTTTTTATTTTTTTCTTCGTCTTTATTCCACATTGCATTTTACCCCTTAAAAAAAACCCAAACTTGTTAGTTGAGTCCGAGAGGAGCTGTAAAGTGATGTCTAAGTATTCCACGGCTTTCCAATAAGGCTCTGTTAACTGGGCGCTGGGGGGCCGTAGTTTTGTATGGTTTGGAAAAATGGGCCCGACAGAGGAAATCATGGCCGCCCCCCTGACCCTTCACTGACCCCTGGTGCTTGAGGCCTAAACGAAACAGGGGCTGCTTTAGGGTTAGAGGTTTAAGGGTAACAAATCATGCAACACTTTACTGCCATTGAAAAGTGGAGCGGCGAGGCCCACGCGGACTGGAGGAGTTCTGCGAGCTCTGAAGGGCGGATGGGAGAGAGCAGAAGGGAGAAGGGAGAGGGGTCAGGGATGGGTAAAACCCCACTGCAGTCCACCCCGAGACGAGCAGGTCAGAGAAGGTCTGGGCCTGATTAACACGAGCACAGGGAGAGAGAGAGGAAAAGCTCTTGATCTCGCTCATATCTCACCATGGTACTCCAGCTCCGAGGCCCACTCTCGTCTTTCATCCAGACAGCACGCCGAAGGAGGGTCTGGGAGTGTCAACCTCACTGCCCTTGCGGTGTCAAATGATTAGGGACTGTTTCTAAACAATCATGTAAGGTTTGTGTTTTTCAACATAGGGTACACCTAAAGATAGGGGGCATCTAGATTCATAATTCATTTCTGGAAAAATTAGCAAAACTTACATATAATCAAATTGCACGTTCTATTTGACTTCCATAGTGTACGCGTGTCTGAGCTACAGGTTGGGTTCCCTCTAAATACTCCTAATTCATAGCCAGGTTCAGAAATGGATTTACAGGAGAAAATCGAATGCGTCTGTATTATCCAACATTGTGGAGTTAATGGGCATCATATCAAGCACATCCTATTCATTATCTGTGGTGAGTCATTCGACTACTCTGTGTGTGTGTTTCTGTGTGCATCCTCAGTGGGAAGTTGATATCAGAACTGTACAGGACTGTAAACAAAGTTAGGGAATAACTTTGTATTTAGTAATTGCCTGTTAATTTTGACACGAGTATCAAACTGAATGCTATTCTAAAAAAAAAAGACTTTTATTAAACACCAGTTGTAAGTTTACTGTATATTTTCAGGGAGGTTTAGGATCACAAATGTACAAGAAAAACAAACACCGTCACCCACTCGGCATGTGGCAATCCTGTGAAACGTCCCAAATTGAAAATAGTGAGTAAGAAAAGGTCAGCAGAGCTCCGAAAGGCCACACCCCTATCAGTGATAGAAAGAGAAAGCAGATGATAAAAGGGACGACCTCCATTCTGGGGTGTGTGGGGGCAGTGTGACGAGGAAAAGGGCAGTGATAAGAGACGCTCTTCTCCTTCCTGAAGACCGAGGAGGTTCAGGTCCCTTCCAGGAGTCACAGCTTCCTAAGTTGATGTTGCACAGAGGTACGAATCCCACCCTGGTCACTGGGAGTTCAGCTGGAGTTCAGGGCAGATGTTTGCCCAGAGATCCACGTAGCAGGAAAGCTAAATTGCTTCCGGATTCGCGTTCATCAGCAAATGCTCCTGTGCTCCTCAACCTTTGCATCAGTTTCGCCCTCTGCTATAGCGTCAGCACTGGTCGGGGCCATGGCACAGAGTCACAATGTCTGAGGGGAAGCAGTCTTTGAGCAGGATTCCTCTGTCCCGCTGGCAGTCGAGCTCTGCTATGAAGCCATACCAGTAGATAACAAGACCAGGACCAAACCTGCAAAGAATGAATTTGGTTTTTATGTCATGTATTAAAAATCACAAATACGGGTACGCTCCGGTTACCATTCATTTGACCAATGTCTGTTCGATTTAACAACTGAGCTCTTAAAAATTATAATAAACGATAATAGGAAATAAAAATATGCCTTTTAACTCCAGGTGCAGTGGCTGTAAACAGGTTCAAAGCAGACTCAAGACACCTGTACAGCACTGCCTCATGTAAGAACACCAATTACAATATTTTACTTAATAATTATAACAGATTCCTATGTTAATTGCTTATTTATGTACTCTCAACACATTTTTATTGTTTAGTGGCATTCTAGAGCAGTATGTTTTAGTTCTTCTGCCCAGTTGGTCACACAAGCCAATCAAGGCTTTGGCTCCACAAGTAGAGGTAGGAGTTAAAGAGCAGAAGTTTGTTATTCACTCAAAAGCTCACTACCTCACTGCTCTAGTTAGCTCATGCATGGACTAGAGACTGTCCTAACTTGGTTGTTGTGTTTAGATACTTTGTTGCTCAAGTTATTTTTCACTACTTATTTGTAGTAAGCTGCGAATGGCGTTTGTAAGTGCATGTGCCTGTCCTATTGTAAATAGCACTCATTTGTTTATCCCCCCACTACCTGTATATTGTCTGTTATTTATAACTATATAAATTGGTTCACATTCAATAGCTGAGTCTCTGTTACCCTCACCCTCCTCCGGTTGGCTGGGGTTGAAGTGCCGCTAAAAACTTTCCTGCTTAGACTCAGAATCCTAGAGTGACTCTGTATCGGACTACTTAATGCCGATGTGCATATTTCACAGTTTATTTGAACTATGACTTCATGACTTTAGTTTCATTCTTAGATTTATCATCTATGCCGCCCAAGGAGGTTGGGTGCCTTTTTGAGTCTTGGTCCTCCCAAGGTTTCTTCCTCATAACACTTAAGGAGTTTTTCCTTGCCACTGTGGCCCTAGGCTTGCTCAATTCGGGATTGGACCTGGATATCAGGAGATAATCTAAACTTGTAAAGTTGCTTTGAGACAATGCTCCATTGTAAAAAGCGCTATATAAATAAATCTGACTTGACTTGACTTGTTACATTTTGCTGATCTTCCATTTTGTTCGTAATAATGTCTATCAATGCTTGGAAGTCTTCCAACAAAGTCCGTCACTCCATCAGTCAATCACTTGTGTTTTCAGAGGTATCTCTGACGCATTTTTCGTATCGTTTAGACATGGTTTTCTAGTGAAATGCCCTTATTAACATTACCATGGCCTAAAATGACTATTTGACTATTGTAATGTCTGGTCAACATCCGTTTTGGTCAACGCCCTGTTTCACAGAACATAACGCGGATGATAAATGGCAAACACCTGAAAACTTTGTTTTAGCAGTCATCATGCTGAGGTCAAGTGAATTGTCTTGTACGATTTGGTCAAATTTAGAAAAAACGAGCTGTATGTCTGCTTTTGATCCACCCATTAGGAAACGTGACTAAAATTATAAAACAATAGTTGTCCTCCTGATAAGATCAGCAGACGATGTTTAAGCAGGATCCCTTTACATTAGAACTTCAACAATAATAACTCTGAAGAGGTCCAGCTCTGAAGATTAGTGCTACGGAGAGAAAGCTGAGCGCTGAGGTCGTGATAGAGGGAGCGAATGCATCTGTCATTGCAGTTCCAGTACAGCCCAGCTGTTTCATTCACATCGACACTTAAACTACAGCCATTTTGCTTTGGCTCACATTGCGCTTCTGGAGAGCTATAAATAACAGCAGCCCCCCCCCCTTAAATACTTGGTGAGTAAAGTTGACAAATATTCAGATCCAATACAATTTCTGCCCTCTGTCTCATTCCAAATCTCAGCAGCTTTTTGTATATACCAAGTTACTCTGCATACCTACATGCCACTGAGGAATTGCAGGGGTAATTAGAACGGGTTTATGAAAATCAGCACTGAGTTCTTTCACACTTTTCTTGACGTGCAGTAAATCATTTGAAGCTATTTACTATGCCCTGAAGAACAGCAAGGTGCTTGTCCATCTAGGGAAAGAAAAAAAAAATCACAGCTAGAACTTGAACATGAAGTCATGTCAGCTACGAAGGGCAGAGACATAAATACTGACTGAAAACAGAATTTAGTAACGCAGACTGTTTAGAGATAATAAATGGTGCTTAGACGTTCCTACTGTGTCAGACAGGAAGCCGCCCGACGGGGCTATGCGGAGTGACAGGAAGTTCATCCCTTCAGGAACAGTTCATAAAAGTCCAACTGTGATCAATCATGGCATCAGCAAAAACACTGCCGTCTTTCATAACATGAGAGCTCCGATTAGCTACACTGCATTTACCTCTCGCGCACCTCCAGAGCCGCTTCGTATAATTATTATTATCATCGGCGGCACGATTTACACTCTGCCTATTTCAATCTTCATCATCCTCACCCTAATCCTGACTCTTCCTGACTGCTACACGTTGCTTTATCTATAAATAACAAGCTGTTTGACCTGCGTCGGACATGCCGGGGCAACTGAACTGTGTAAATAACCTGAAACCCCAGCAGAGGTGCAGAGGCTGCAGCGCGGGGAAAAGCAAGTACACGTGACAGCGGCCTTGCATTCCCTGTTTTACAGGCTATGATTTACAGTGCAGTACCTCTGGGCAAACACGCCAAAACTAACAGTCCTAAAGAGAGAAAGAGAAAGAGAGAGAGAGAGAGAGAATAGATGCACTGCAAGTTCACCACAAAGTCACACATAGCTGAGCCATTCAACAGCAGTCCACAGTGTGTTTTTTTTTCCTCCTTCAGCCCCTCTCCCAATTCTGAAAGAGTCCCATATTCCTTTTCACCACTGTATGAACGGCCATTCTTTTTATGGAAATGTTATGGAACCAAAATCTAAACATTTACAATAGATAACGCTGGAGAGAGGTTAAGATAGACTTTTATTGAGCATCAGTGTACATTGCTCTTTTCAGACAGGGAAGTGTGTGTGTGTGTGTGTGTGTGTTGGGGGTGGCAACAGGAATGGAGGGTGCTAAGAGAAGGAAAGGCAACCTTCGGAAAAGGTTAAAACTGTACATCAACAGATAAGGCCGCAGTGTACAATACATCATGTCCCTGAGTTGTCAGTGGCAGCCAGGCACAAATTGAAACAAGCAAAATTATAAACACTGGGGAATAGTGTCACCAAGGTTGAACCGTAAGAAAATAAATGGAGTTTGAATTTTGTTTTGAATTAATAAAGCCTGTACCGGCGGGACCTTGAAATAGAATCGCAGACTTTGTGAAAGGCAATACAACGGACGGTTGCTTGCACAGGAGAGGGAGGAGGCGTACGGCAAACACCAGGGGTCTCAGGTTAAGGAGATCAGATTGCAACCACATCAAAATAAATACTATTAAAAAGCTCAATGAACAGTTTCCATAAATAACGTGGTAAGCGCCAATCATAATTGCGGCCTATTATGCGGGCCAACGCGCCGTCACCTAAAGCTGGCACCCGCAACGCTTTGGGGAAGTCAGTGATCTTCCAATAAACATCTAACTGCGTAACGAGTTGGTGAAATTGTTTGTGAAATGTAGCTAATTTGAAGCGTGCTAGCTTTGGCGGCCAGAGTAAGTGGGATGCCGTGGAGAGCTCTGCTGGCAGACACGCTGCCATTAGCTGTAACGAGCGGCCTGCGCTTGATTTCGAAGCAGGTGCCATGCTGGTTAAAACGGCAGCTTAATGAGTGCACAGCACTTAAGAACAAAAACCCAAATGGAGGTGCTGAGAGAGTAAGCTGCCATTAGCGCAGCCTCCTCCCCCTCTCAATGCACACGTGTAATCGCAGCGTAATTAAATAACTAATTACAGCCCTCCGTGGTGTTGTCTCGAGCTCTCCCAAGCACCATTTAGCATCTTCCGCAGAATACCTTTTCAACATAAATGCACCTAAATGCCTGAACTTTCGAGGGCTCAAGTGAAACCGAGAGTTTCTGCACGTTCAGGTTTCGGTTTCCAAACGCAGCACTACAAAAGCAACAGAAGGTACTGTATGGTTAATGATGAGAGTGGCTTTTAATCACAATCGCAGAAAGCCCCGAGGTATTTCGACTAAGGAAAAATAAAACACTATTCCACACATCTGGCTAGGTGCTAACATTCATTACAATGAATCTGGGACCCGGTTGCATGTTGCAGTACCAGTGCGTGCTACAATCTGTGATGACAAAGTGTGGAAAAAAGAAAGGACAGAAAGAGCGAGAGAGAGCAAAAGAGAGAGAGAGAGAGACACCAGGGTTTGTGCTGTCACAGCTTTGGCCTGGCCTGGCTTTCGGCTGGTGATTAATTGGTGTTTATTTATAGGGCTTGAACTGGGTGATAGGGGTGGGGGCCAACTCAAGGCTGCAAGCAAGGCGATATCAGCACAGAACCTCCGTCTCGCATGTTTTACTTGACCAGCCAGGGGCCCTGGATACAGCAGAAAAGTGATAACAAAAAGCCTCCGCACAAACAGGATATTTGAGGCACGGCCTTGCTTGGACAGAACCACACAGACAGTAAACGACAACCGTGCACTGGTCCACTCTTCATAAATATCACAACCAGCCCAAACAGCCTGCCATCGACATCCTCCCGGCTAAAGACAAACTCGCACAGTGTTGGAAGCATTCGATTCTCTCAGGTATGTACAACACAAACACAAGGTTCGGATGGGCAACGCTCTGCCTTCAAATGAGTTCCAAACACCAGCACTGCCATGAAAATGCCGTCCTTGTCCAGGTGTAATTTTTGAGGACATTTTTATGTCCTCTTCCTGCCCTTTCCAAACAGTATGTGACGCACTAAGTGGATGGCAAGCCTGGGGGGGAATTTACACCCACAGGCATGGCATGTCAATATGACGGCAGAGTCTAAAGAGGGACTAAAACGGTGTTTTATTGGCAAATCTCGCACACCTCCATGACCCTGAAGACGAAAGCCGCCTTGGGTCCTTACAACTTGGATCTTATTCAGCCAGATTGACCATGCCAGCAGCAGCCAAGGTCCTACCCAGCACACATATTGATAACCTCATTAATGCAGGAAGGTAAAGACCATCACCCTCATCCTGCATGAGCTGTAATTGCCTAAATCCTCACTGCACTCATTAGCTTCCGCTCGTGTATTAATGACCACCGTCCTAGTGGTGAGGTGAGATCCAATAAACGCCTGGCTCGTCTGCGATAATGACTAAGGAGATGGCCCTTCCAGTTTTAGGCACTTCATTTCCTTTGAAATGACAAGGTGAAAAGCAAGGGAGATGTTACTCGTCTCCAAAGGGTTAGCAATAAGGAAGGCAAGTGACGACCGAGTTTAAAATATAATGAAATGAAAAAGTGAATGAGTAGCTGTCTCTTTCAAGCATTTGGTCTTCGTTAAAATTAAATGCAGCAACGAGATGGAAAACCACGCTCCACGTTGGGAGGCAGGTTACCCTCGTTCCTAAAGTCGCCGCTGCGGTGAAGCACACAGCTTAGATCTGCAGTGTCACGCTCCAACTCATTCTGACACGTGCCTCCCTGCTTTGGAAAAAACAAACAACCGCCAGGCTATCCCGAGGTCTGTCATAGCACAGACGAGAGGAGCCCGTGTCTCACTCATGTCATGATGTTCTGATAAAAGCTCCTCAGCCCACAACATGTGCAGATTGGCAAATGGTTCCTTACACTGCAGAAAATTCCCCCCCATGTCCAAATCTGCTGTGATTGGGCTCCTATGAGGATTCAGCTCACATAAGAGTCTGGCTCACCCTCGCCCTCTCGCTCTGGATCAAGTGTCGGGTGACCTGGAGTTCAGCATATCTTTAAGAGTGGTCTGTTCTCTATCACCCTAAAGACCACTCTCCATCACGTGAATAGACGAAAAAGTTTACAATCGTCTTTAAACCATTAAGGGATTATGTTTTTCATTAAAGGACCGTGTTTCTGAGAGGCTGATATTCTGTATAAGTTGTAACGTATTAAAGCAACCATGACCTCCAAACCTGGATTTTTAAACGATTAACTCCTGTTGGATGACTGATAAGCGTATATGTTTTCATTCAAAACAAAGGCTTGCGGAATATGTCCGGGGGGGAAAAAGGCACATGGAGCATGAAGTTACAGCTTAGTAGTGATGTCAGTACACTGGCTGGGTAAATCACACTAGGTATTCCACTTACTGCAAGTTCTTAGTTATGCAGTAACGTTACTAGCATAAGCCATAATTATTATTATTATAAATTCACATTTAATACTACAAATATACATTTCTATGTGATTCTCATGATGTAAATCAAGAATAAGCTTAATTTGTACTTATAGACCAAAAAAATAGCTTCCCAAATTGCTCACTGTAAGCTAAAACCCAAACAAACCCAAATAAAAAGAAAAAAGTGGGACAGTATAGAAAAAGCAAATAAAAAAATCTGTGTTTCCTACATTTACTTTGACTTTTATTTCGTTGCAGACAGTATGAACCCAAGATGTTTCATGTTTTGTCTGGTCAACTTAAATTCTTTGCTGCTTTTTGTACCAAATCATCACCTATTTGAAATCACAATTTTAATTAGTCTTTTACCTTAATACTAAACTAAATTGTCCCCATCCCGACTGTTTTTCGAAGGTGTTGCAGGCCTAAAATGCAGGAATGGCTGTATAATAACAAATGAAATGAATTTGACCAGACGAAAGATTAAATATCTTGGGTTCATACTGTCTGCAATGAAATAAAACTCAAAGTAAATGTAAGAAACACTGCGTTTATTTTAAATGTGCATTTTCCATACTAACATTCCAACTTTTTCTGATTTGGTGTTAAAATAGAAATGACACCACTGGTAGTATGCTCATTTGACACATTTGACACACAAGAAGCATGCAGTTTGAGATGCAGCCAATATCACAGAGTATCTGATACAATTCAAGCACTTCACACTCTGGATTAGAGAGCTTTCAAAACTTAAAAAAAATGCAGGTTTTTGGTTTGGCTAGTATTTAATTAATCACTAAGCATTTATTTTAAATGGCAGGAGGAGATGGGGCATGGGGCAGTTATTGCATATTCATAAATATTCATGAAATCTGGTATTTTTAATGAAGGAAAAGATTTTGAGACTTCTTACTAATAAACTCTATTTAGGTCTACCTAGACTAATAGATGATTAGATAAATAAGTACACTCATTAGCCTACCTAGACTGGAATGTTTTAAAACCTCTTCTTGGGTCATTAAATGATCAAGATCAATCCATGTGAATCTTTAATACAGGCCAGGATGTGGGTATTTCTAAAAGGTAGTGTCTCCGGTGTTCATTTGCAGATGAGCTCATGTTATGATGATTAACGGGATTCTCTGAAGCACCACGAGGGAGAAGTTAGAGTGATGATGAGCATCACCGGGACTTTCGCGATGGTGTCAAGGGGATATACGTTCCTTTAACCTGTTGTCCTCAGCTCCAAGTAGCTCCCATCAATAATTAGCAAATTTCTCTAGGGGCAAGAAACAAATCCCCATGAATGGTATACATGTTGTTTTAAAGCTATCCTGGCCACAAGACATGTCCAAATCCTGCCCTTCTCCCTACCAGCTAATGTGTTTCCAATTTATGATGAGCCCCTCTGCAGCCGTGGTGGTAATCAACAACAGTTTGGAGTGTAACCTAAGCCAGGTCTGGCTGGGTTGACCCAGGCGCCTGTGTGCTGGAGTGTCCAGCATCTCTGGTGCGCAGAGACCTGTAGGAGACATGCTCATTTCAGATAAACATGTCTGCATCAACTCAGACTGGAGGCTATACAACTCTGGTGTCTAATGGCTTCAACGGCCCGATCTCACATTCACACACAGGGGCGAATGAAGGAGACTTTGGAAGCACCAACCATGTAGCCATGATTTATCTTGATAGCAATTGAGGAATGGCTTCAAATTAACGCCTCAATATTCCAGATATTTAACTGATGTCTAAGAAGTCTATGGAGTAGGAAAAATAAAATTTACTGTTGCCAATGAATAGGTGTAAAAGTTGGTTGTTTGACACTCGATGAGAAAAAATGAGGAATTCATGAGAAAAAAAGCCCCGCAAAATAAGCTCAGCCAGTAAAAAAAAAAAAAAAGTCCTATGTGAAAACAGACCTGGTTTTCGTCCATGTTGCCACCTTTGGAAGTGCATGGTGGTGTTACCGCCTCTAAATCAACATGTCAGCACCACAGCTTCTAAACTTTACCTTCAGTCCTTATTGCTTACAGCTATTCAGCAGCTGTAATGAATTGTTACTCCAGCCACCTTGGTGCAAATACAAGGAGGCCAGAGAGCAGAAAGAACGGCTCTTTACCTCCAGACAGACATAACTTACAATTTGTTGTTCAGTGACCAACAATAATAATCACACTGGAGCCATCAAATGGAAAAAAAAGGTAAAGGTCAGTAACAGGGCTTGATTCAGCCTGTATCTAGGGGAATTGATTTTAGGACCTGATTTTCAGGGTGGGGTGAAGGTGGGGGGGCAGTGGCCTCTGAAAGCCGTGTGCTAACTCAGCACCATGTTTACATTCTTGGGGGTAATTTTAGCCCCACTGGGACACACAAGGGCCACGATGTCATTTAGCCCCATCACTAACCAGTTGGCTTAGTGTGGGACCCAGGAGTTTGTGGGTGGTACACACACACACACACACACACACACACACACACACACACACACAAAATATACTGATATACCTAGAAGGGAGTGACTCGCCTCAAAAATGGCCTTTAAACATACGCTGCATGTAGCTACTTTCTAAAGATTTACTCTGACCATTACTATAAAAATACCAATACTGCATGCCAGGTAACAGGCTTTTGTGGCATGTTGCTTCATAAATAATGGAATAAACAACAGCCGCACATGCCATTTCTTTTCCAGTACTTGATAATGCCTTAATAGCAGCAATAATCCTGTCAGGTAAGGATTACGCCAGTATCTCGAAGCATTTTAGCCACTAACAGGCTGCTTAATAGTGCTTAATCCACAAGGGTTTGTGGGTTCCTGCTTTGCTTTTTATCTGCTTTTCTAAGTAATCCAAGATGTTTTTAATGGGATTGAGGCTTGATGACTTTTTCCCAGTCAAAGTGTCCCAAATTGGGCACTGATTCCCCAAATCCCCAACTGTTATTGTGGCCAACCCATTTCACACAACACTCAACCCAAAAAAACAAGAAAAAAATATTATGCTACATCTTCTAGGTGAGAAACCTATTGACATGGACAATAAAATGCCAGGAACGATTTTTTGCATTGTCAAAGCAAGTCTAGAATTATAGCTGCAATGATGGAAACGCAAGTGTTAATGTGAACAATTATTACTGTGAAACCTCGCAAACGGGGTTGCTACTGCCTCCTGACTGGAGACATCAGTGTTTTCTTTGATGATTTGGACTACAAATCAAATTTCATTGTCGTTTTTAAAAATTTACAAAGCAAACACAAGCGGGACCCTGGTGGCCACAGCTTCAGCTACTCACACTCCCTGCACTGCGGGGTTTCAAAAACACACAGAGGCTTCTCCGTGTGGACTGGACACACTAATTAGCCAAGGGATCAAACTGGAAGTTAAATATTACGAAACATGTAATAGAAGAACGAAAGGGTAACGTGTCGGGGTCAGGCTGACGCCAAACACCAGTCCTCAGGCAATATGGTATTGATTTTCACTCATTTGGAAGGTGAGGGGGTTGAGGGTGAGGAAGGGGGGCAATGAGGGCGCTGAGCTTATGGACTGTCGCTCTGGCAGTTTAACCTCATTTTCCAAAGGAAACAAACAGGAGGAGCTCCTGGTTAGATAGCACTGATCTGAGGATGACTCTGCAAAGTCCTCTATGATACCCCACCCGCGCTGCGGGGAGAAGGGCGATCTGGGACATGAGTGCACAGACCCTAAGCTCAGCAGCACGCCACCAGTCTGGCCCACAAACAGCATGACACGGTGCTTTACAAGTGCTCAGTGAACCAAGACAGAACTGAGCCGACTGCACACACTGGTAGCTTTATGTATTTTTGCTCAAGGTCAGTTAAGAGGATCAACTGTGATCAGCCATTCTAAAAGTCCTAAAAGAAAAAAAGAAAGTGCAAAAGCAAATGCATTGCCTTTGACGTTAGGGATAAAACATGTTTTTCTTTGGTGTTTTTTGTCACTGGCTGACAGGGCTCTAGTGCCTATCCGTGGAGAACAGGATGCAGGCGTATGCCCTGTCTGTCTCAATGCTGTAGGGGTTGCTATTGCATTACTAGTGGATGATCCCCAACTGGCCCCTACTCTCTTAAATACAGACAGTCGTATCTGCATGTAATGCACAACCCAACTGGAAGGCACCACAGAGCTCCTGCAGTGTGGGGCACAGAATCAGTGCTCCCTGGCATCCTGCAAAAATTGCGCAGGAATGGTTTGAGGAACATCAATAAGAGTTAAGGTATTGACTTGGCCCCCAAATTCACCAGATCTCAATCTGATTGAGCCTCAGTGGTATAGTGGGGCAAAAACGTATTTAGTCAGCCACTGATTGTGCAAGTTCTCCTACTTAGAAAGATGAGAGAGGTCTGTAATTTTCATCAGAGGTACACTTCAACTATGAGAGACAAAATGAGGAAAAATTCCAGGAAATCACATAATAGGATTTTTTAATAATTTAATTGTAAATCACAGTGGAAAATAAGTATTTGATCAATAACGAAAGTTCAACTCAATACTTGTAACATAACCTTTGTTGGCAATGACAGAGGTCAAACGTTTCCTGTAAGTCATCACCATGTTGGCACGCACTGTAGCTGGTATTTTGGCGTATTCCTCCAGACAGATCTCCTTTACAGCAGTGATGTTTTGGGGCTGTTGCTGGGCAACATCGACTTTCAACTCCCTCCACACATTTTCTATGGGCTTGAGGTCTAAAGACTGGCTAGGCCACTCAAGGACCTTGAAATGCTTTTTACAGAGCCACTCCTTCGTTGCCTGAGCGGTGTGTTTGAGATTATTGTCGTGCTGGAAGACCATGCCACGTTCCATCTTCAATGCTCTCACTGACAGAAGGAGGTTTCGTCCTGTCCCCTTTGCAGAAAAACAGCCCCAAAGCATAATGTTTCCACCCCCATGCTTCACAGTAGGTATGGCGTTCTTGGGATGCAACTCAGCATTCTTCTTCCTCCAAACATGACGAGTTGAGTTTTTGCCAAAACGTTCTATTTTGGTTTCATCTGACCACATGATATTCTCCCAATACTCTTCTGGATCATCCATATGCTCTCTGGCAAACTTCAGACGAGCCTGGACATGTACTGGCTTAAGCAGGGGGACACGCCTGGCACTGCAGGATCTGAGTCCCTCTTGGCATAGTGTGTTACTGATGGTAGCCTTTGTTACTTTGGTCCCAGCTCTCTGAAGGTCATTCATCAGGTCCCTCCGTGTAGTTCTGGGATTTTTGCTCACCGTTTTCATGACCATTTGACCCCACAGGATGAGATCTTTGGGGCCCCAGATCGAGGGAGATTATCAATGGTCTTGTATGTCATACAATTGCTCCCACAGTTGATTTATTCACACCAACCTGCTTGCCTATTGTAGATTCACTCTTCCCAGACTGCTGCAGGTCTACAGTTTTCTTCCTGGTGTCCTTCGACAGCTCTTTGGTCTTGGCCATGGTTGAGTTTGGAGTCTGACTGTTTGAGGCTGTGGACAGGTGTCTTTTATACAGATAACGAGGTCAAACAGCTGCCATTAATACAGGTAACCAGTGGAGGACAGAGCTTCTTAAAGAAGAAGTTACACGTCTGTGAGAGCCAGAAATCTTGCTTGCTTGCTACACAACATTAAACAGTTGGATTTTCTGCTATGTCTAACTGGTGTGTATCAGTAATAAGCTACCAAAAGTGAAATTTGGATCCTTAAATGTTTAAATCCTTGGATCCTTAAATGCAATAAGAGCCTAAAACCTTGAAATATATTATGCTTATAATAAGTGAATATTCACCAACAGTAAGTAGTAAATAATTAATTAAGGCTGACTTTGAAATACTGTATAGCTAAAAGACAAAAAGACTAGTCACCAGTCCTACCACACAGCTTTTGTTCCTTGTTTTTTGTACAGGGACACTAGCACTGGAAGATGCAAGCTTTGAACATAATTACTGAAATCTGTCTGGCAGAGAAATTAAATTATTACAAACTGAACTAGCATAGACAGTGAAATAGGGATCCATTTCAGTGTACTGTGTTATCGAGAGGTTGTACTTTTTAAGTCGATGTCTGCTATTTGAAGTGTTTATAAAATCAACTCTATCACAGAATGACAGGCAACGCTTTGAAGTGCCGTGACAGAGTACAGTTTAACTGTATTATTATTGATGTGTCCAATAAATAAAAATGAGAGAAAAATAAAGATGTCCTCAAAATGAACAACGAAAAAAATTTAGCTCCACCTTAATTAATATGCAGGCCAATTATTTTTATATGACCATCCATATTTTATAGGCCTTACAGAATAATTGACCAGTAAGTCACTGGCATTGTGCTTGATATTAAATCGATTAATGACTGCTAAGATTAAAATTCTAGCTAGAGATGGTTGGGCGAAGCAGCAGCAATTCCTTACCCAACCATCGTGGAAACCTGGGTTCAAGTCCCAGTGTCGGACAGGCATGAAGGCTATGTCTTAAAAGAGGAGAGGCTGGATGGGGGATCATTGCCTGGAACTCCAACTGAGATCCCTGCTGCACCCTGCAATGGACTGGTGTCCCATGTGACTAGGAAAAATAAATACCACTTGATATCTTACATGCCAAAACACCTGATAATTGGGAAAATTAACATAAATACAATACTGTGCAAAAGTCTTAGGCCACCATTAGATTTACCATTGTTTTAGCAGTGGTATAATGACCATATATAAATTTTGTAGTCTTTTTATTAGAATACAAACAGAAAACACAGGAAATTGTATGAAGTATTAAGAAACTAAATAAACTAAATAACTAAATATAAAAACAGCAGCTATAGGCTACAGTGGAAAGTATTTAGTGGGACCTCCCCTTACACTTGAGCAATAGCATCATCTGACAGCTTCACTGAGATGCCAAATTCTGCAGTCCTCCCACAGTCCGAAGAAGCTTGATCAGAAATGATCTTTTTCAGCCAACAAACTACTACTTTGGAAGGGGAACAGGGTAAAAAGGCTATGATATGCTAAAGCTCACAAAGATTGGAATTAAAATCAGTGGAAAAGGGTATTATGGAGTGACGAACCCAAGTTTGAAATTTGTGTGTCCAACTGTCAACAATGAGTTATATGTGGTCATTATAGCATTGCTAAAACGACAAATGTAAAGGTGGCTTAAGACTTTCTCACAGTACCGTATACCTAAAATGTCACTCCAAAAAAGTCATATTAGTAATACAATCACCTTATTGGGTCAAGGAAAAACATGCTTTTTGGCACCATAATGTATTTCACACCATTTGTTCATTAGGTCTAGCTGGGTATGTGTGCCCCTGGTGCAGCCCTACAGGGCATAGAGGAAAAACCCATCTTTTCTACCTATAGAGATGGTCAATTATTGTGAACATTACCCCACCCAAACAGGCTGCTTTATACTTTACCATCGTCTCGTGCTTTATCAAGGGTGGAAGGGCTGCAGCCTTTGGCCATTTTCCCCCTCTGATGTTCCTGAACACTTGGAAAAAAAAGCTCTCACTTTTCTCCTCAAATTGCCTCATCTCTCCATCAGAATGCCAAAGGGGACTCCATTAACCAGGCCTAGACAGACCTGACCCCCCCACTGCACTCAATTTAGCCAGCCCCTTCGTCCTGAGAAGCCTGTCCACGTCAAATTAGAGCGGGCCCCCATTGTCCTTATTATGGCTTGGGAAAATGCCATCATGACTGATGCTACGGGGTTCCTCGCCTGTCACTAGTTGTCAGCCAGACGTGGAGTTTGGATACACATAGCTGACAGGTAATCTTAATGTCTTCAATTAGCCTAATTAGTCGTGTCATAAACAATTTGATAAGTGCTCGGCCAATGCAAACAGATAAACACACACACACACACACACACACACACACACACACACACACACACACACAACCAAAGTGTGGCGTTAATGAGAAGGGTAATGGGTTTATCAGTGACGAGGCGCATGGCTTCTCCTTTGTCTCCCAGCATCCCAGCATGCTCAGCTGTGCAGTGCTCTGTGCTACCTGGTCACTTCAAATTGTACCATCTCCTTTCATTAGCACATCGCCCAGTGAGAATCTGAAAGCCAGTGACAAAACTCATTTAAAGGGAGTGGGAGCAGATTGCCTGAAGCAGGTGCTATAAGGGAGATAAAACAAATGTGTGAGGCACTGTGTGTGTGTGTGTGCACGCGCATTATCTTTGTAAGAGCAATACTTGAAAGTGTGGACATCTGGATGGTCCTCACAAGCAAAAAGTGCATTTTTCTTCTCTACAAGAAGCACATAAAAAGCAAAATGATTAGCTTTAGGCTTCTAATCCTAAGGTTAAAGTTAGGTGTAATGAAGTAACACACAGTAGTGGTCAACCGATATGGGTTTTTTTTATGGCCGATGCCGATATTGAGAGAGCAGGGTGATATAGTATGTATGGCATATGATATAATGGCCAATATCACATTTGTTTCACTGATAAAACTAATAATAATAAATGAGACACCAAATTGCAGAACTTAAATGATCATTTATTTATGCTATAAATGCACTTTCTGTTTGTGCTCGGTCTTTTTTTATATGGAAAAACTAAGGAGTTTTATTGCACTTAACAACAACATTTTTACCAGAAAACAGCATCATCTAAAAAAATATATATAATTTTTTTTGGGACAAAAAATAAACAACTTTCAAGTAGTGCACATGGTAGCAGCATCTTTTTGTTTTGAATCCCAGTCCCAGCTAAGAGCAGCAAGTTTTAATGCTCATAAATAGCTCCACCCTGTCTGAATGTTCTCGCAGCATCTCTGTTTTTACTCAGACTAAAGTTTCTCGTCATTTCCATCACTATTTTTGAATATTGGCCTCAGATATCAGTCGATGCCGGTTATCTCAAAATGGCATTAACTGGCCCGGTTAACCACTGCTGTACAATCAATGGATGGATATCCAAATACAGTAGGACTCTATTTAACCCAGTGTTAGAACACGTCTGTGTGTATGTATATATCAGTGTATTCTTTACTGTTAGAATGTTAAATCACTCCATCACATTTCCATGTTTAACTTCTTAGTTATTAAAATACTAAAACAATGAAAGATCAATACAATGACTGGTACTGTGTTTTTTCCTGCAATACCTTATCAAGGTTAAAAAAAATAATATCCATCCCATATTTTTATGTTTGTATTCAGCCTGTTGTTTACACACATATTGCACCCACACTGTCTATCAGTGGTCTGACCCATCAGCAGCACATTCATGCTCAAAGTCAAGGGGTCAGTATTAGCAATATTAGCAAACGTCTGCCTCCCCACATAGAAAGTGCTGTAATCAAGACTTTCTTAAACTATGCAAAAGGACAAATTCCGCACTCAGCTGGATTTGGAAGAGCACAAAGGCATAAACATGACTAAAATGACAGGGCCACCAGGTAACTCCAGCACGTGAGTGAGTGCTGGTCTTGGAGGTGCAGCCCTCCAGAGCATTTGCCCGATGAGAGCCGATGCGGTGCGTGTCAGACGCGATTACAGGAGGAGGGACAGATCCACGGTGGACCCCTGTCTCCGTTCCTGACCCCCGCCCCAAGTGATGACTGAGACGGCGAGAAGGGGAAAAAAAAAAAAAAAAAAAAGGACAGAAGGCCCGTCACAGGGAAGTTGTAATAGGAAATTGCTTTTGGCAACTATTTGTTCAGCACCAGAATCATTTTTTTGTGCCAACACAGTGAGCCCCATTGGAAAACAGGGCAGGTCTCCCTAATGAGTAATCTATTTCAAAGCAGTCTTGTCTGGGCATGACAGTTTACTGAGAGGCTTGAAGAACTGGTAATTACCAGTGTTACGGGGCAATTAATGCATATTACACTGCGGCACTCACGGCGGTGACTGTCAGCTCCCCAATAAAAATGAGCACTCTTCAGCTAAAGGGTGACATTAATTGGACCTTTAATGACTATGCACAGGAACCAAGCCAAATAGGAACAAAACAGGAGACTCTGCCTGACTTCAGGAGTGGGGTGGAAATTGTTCTAAAAATGAGATTAATTGCTGTTGAGAGGCGAAAAAAGAATAGAGGAAGTATAAAAAAGGATAAAATTATGGGCTTCGGAGATCTGGGAGTTCTTGTTGCAATGACAATTCTTAATTATCTTATATATTCTTTATGCTTGGAGAGGGCTGGTAGTTGGTCTGAGGGCTTGTATATGAGGTTAACGTTCAGTCTAGTAGCTCAGAGTCTGTCTCGGAAACCATCAAAATAAAAAGAAATGCATACATATGGAAATAATGAATGCAGGAGGTAATTCTCGGTCTCTCCCAGGCCTCTAAAGAGTGTAGTAATGTGTTTTTGTGCAGTAATGAGTGAAGAGCCTCTTCAGCAGATCAGGGTTTTAAGAAAAGCAAAAGAAGCCTATTGTGTGTGATTAAGTGGCCGAAGTGGAAGAGGCTTAATTAGGAGGGGAATCAAGAGTGCTTCAACTCATGACACCTCTGAAAAGACTCGCTCCTTGGGTGCATTTTAATCACCCGCCTAGAAAACAAAGTACCGAGTTTTTCCATCCACACAGAGCCCAAACTGGTAAAACTTCAGGGCTTGACAGCCTGTTTGTTTATGAGCAACTCAACGCACTGGCCATATTAAGTAGCCTTGATTAATGCTGTTTATCTGCACCCGCTCTACCTGAATATGCAAGCCCACGAATCAAAATTTTTCACACGCAAAAACATGCAGACATTTGCATGCATTTTTAATTCGGTGTTTCCGCAGCACTTAAAATATGCGCTAGGAAGGAGAGCAGCGCTGCCTGGTGTGCTGTCACACCGCGCACACACACTGTCATTGGTGATGAGAGAACTTCCCGGCTTCAAAGCAGCTTTGCGTTGGAAAGGAAAAAGGAGCAAATATTTGAATTGCAAAACCACATCATCTTCCGACAGCAGAAAATTCAAGACAACTTCCAAGAGTTAAAGACCTACATTTCCCCCGAACAAGCGAACCCTCAGCTAACTGTTAAAAGGAGGGGGCCTCAAACGTATTCCATATAAGCACCTTCCTCGGTAATTTAGCGTATCCAAATTTGTGTAATGGGATGTGACACGTTTCAGAGGAGGGCTTGAGGAAAAAAATATATAAATATAATGCGAGGAGAGCACCATAAAAATGTTTTAAGCGGCTGAAATCCAGTGTATAAATCCAGGCTGTGCTGACTACCTGACACCGTTTTGATTATGGGCTGAAGAGTAATTACTTAAGCAATCCTTAAGCAGCGTAGGTGTTGGGGACTTTGTGAAACCTCATTGCCACTTCTGTTCCATCAATACAGTCAACAGCTAGCTTTCAAACCTAGGAGGGAGCATTTCCCTGCAGTCTAACCAGACTGTTTACCATGCAAAAATGTGCATCATGGAGATAAGCGATGCACCGCGCAGATGAGCGTCAGGTGCATTTTATTACTTACACGGGATAAGCACCAAACTCACACTGCTGCTGCACATCTTTCACAGAAACTGACTGATTAGAACAAGTCCTGTTCCTGATTTCATTTTTAATGTCAAAACCACTTGACATGACTGCCAAAGTGCAGGGGGACTGCTGTGGCCCAATCTGATGCTGTCATCCACTTGTCTGGAACCACCAGATCCTGGTTTGCTACCTAGACCAGACATATTCAGTCTCCTCAGTGGCAATTAACTGTTACAGTTCAGCTAACAGGACCTATATTCAAATTATTACACAAAACAATAATTATTCTTAATAATAATTACAGTACAGTAGCGCTTGAAAGTTTGTGAACCCTTTAGAATTTTCTATATTTCTGCATAAATATGACCTAAAACATCATCAGATTTTCAAACAAGTCCTAAAAGTAGATAAAGAGAACTCAGTTAAACAAATGAAACAAAAATATTATACTTCGTTATTTATGTATTAAGGAAAATGAACCAATATTATAAATTAGTGAGTGACAAAAGTATGTGAACCTCTAGGATTAGCAGTTAATTTGAAGGTGAAATTAGAGTCAGGTGTTTTCAATCAATGGGATGACAATCAGGTGTGAGTGGGCACCCTGTTTTATTTAAAGAACAGGGATCTATCAAGGTCTGCTCTTCACAACACGTCTGTGGAAGTGTATCATGGCACTGAGGTCATCAGAGGTCATCAGGCTGGAAAAGGTTACAAAATCATCTCTAAAGAGTTTGGACTCCACCAATTCACAGTCAGACTGATTGTGTACAAATGGAGAAAATTCAAGACCATTGTTACCCTCCTCAGGAGTGGTCGACCAACAAAGATCACTCCAAGAGCAAGACGTGTCATAGTTGGCGAGGTCACAAAGGACTCCAGGGTAACTTCTAAGCAACTGAAGGCCTCTCTCACATTGGCTAATTGTTCATGAGTCCACCATCAGAAGAACACTGAACAACAATGGTGTGCATGGCAGGGTTGCAAGGAGAGAAAAACCACTGCTCTCCCAAAAAGAACATGCTTGCTCTCGTCTGTAGTTTGCTAAAGATCACATGGACAAGCCAGAAGGCTATTGGAAGAATGTTTTGTGGACTGATGAGACCAAAATAGAACTTTTTGGTTTAAAAAGAAAAGAGTTATGTTTGGAGAAAGGAAAAAACACTGCATTCCAGCATAAGAACCTTATCCAATCTGTGAAACATGGTGGTGGTAGTATCATGGTTTGGGCCTGTTTTGCTGCATCTGGGCCAGGGCGGCTTGCTATCATTGATAGAACAATGAATTCTAAATTATATCAGAGAATTCTTAAGGAAAATGTCAGGACATCTGTCCATGAACTGAATCTCAAGAGAAGGTGGGTCATGCAGCAAGACAACGACCCTAAGCACACAAGCCGTTCTACCAAAGAATGGTCAAAGAAGAATCAAGTTAATGTTCTGAAATGGCCAAGTCAAAGTCCTGACCTTAATCTAATCGAAATGTGGAAGGACCTGAAGTGAGCAGCTAATGTGAGGAAACCCACCAACATCCCAGAGCTGAAGCTGTTCTGTACGGAGGAATGGGCTAAAATTGTGTGCAGGACTGATCAACAGTTACAGGAAACGTTCAGTTGCAGTTATTGCTGCACAGGAGGGTCACACCAGATACTGAAAGCAAAAGTTCACATACTTTTGCCACTCACTAATATGTAATATTGGTTCATTTTCCTAAATAAATAAATGACCAAATATAATATTTTTGTCTCATTTGTTTAACTGGGTTCTCTTTATCTGCTTTTAGGACTTATGTGAAATTCTGATGATGATTTAGGTCATATTTATGCAGAAATACAGAAAATTCTAAAAAGTTCACAAACTTTCAAGCACCACTGTACTTGTATAGTGCTTTTCAATAACTGAAAGATGATTTAAATATAGCAATAAGCCCCCCGTCATTAGAAAGAACCAATCGGCATATTAGTAAATGTGTCGGATTCGTATATTGTTGTGGCGGGAAGCGCATGCGCAGTAGCCAGAATAACCTTAAAAAAAATTAGAATTTCTGTGATCTAGAAAAAGCTTGATCACCAAAACTGTGAAGACTGAGGGTAGAAAAGGCGAGTAACCCAGCTGATGATAATATTTTTGTCTTAGACATATATACAGACTTGAATGACTACACAAACAATTAATTGATTGAAGCCTGGTTCGATTTGATAGAAAAGCAAACTCAAACAACTCAAATAACCAATCGTGACACCTGAGGTATGTAGAAAAGAATCTCTAAACGCACAACCACACAGGCTCGAATGCTGCAGCAGATGGGCTACAGCAGCAGAAGGCCACATGGTGAAACTCTCACAGGCAACTGAGGCTATAATTTGGATGGGTTCACCAAAATCGGACAACAGAAGACTGGAAAACTTTGCCTGGAAAGCATGGATCCATCCTGCCTTGTATCAACAGTTCAGGCTCCTGGTGTACTGGTGTGGTTGAGATTTTTCACGCTTTGGGTCCCTTAGTACCAACTGAACATTGTGTAAAGACCACAGCCTACCTGAGTATTGTTGCTGATCATGTCCATCCCTTTATGACCACAGAGTACCATCTTCTATGCACCTTGTCACAAAGCTCAAATCATCTCAAACTGGTTTCTTGAACATGACAGTGAGTTCACCGTACTGAAATGGTCCCCAGTCACCAGATCTCAATTCAACAGAGCACCATGAAGCTTTGCTGAATACATGCCATGAATAATTAAGGCAGCTCTGAAGGTTAAATGGGGACCAACCAGATACTAGCTAGTTGAATCTAATGAAGTAGTCAATGAGTGTATAAAATACACTGCCTGGCCAAAAAAAAGGGTCACCACATGGACTTAAATAAGTAAATAGTTAAATACTTAAAAAAGACCTTCCCATCGGATAATTACTGCATTGGTGATTATGTTTCAGCTGGCAACAAGTTAATTAACCCTAACTGATGCAGTGAGTAGCTTCTCATTTGTTAACATCCATGTCAAAAGAAACATCCTGTGTTCGTGGAAAAGATGTTCATCTGTTTCAGAAGGGTCAAATTGTGAAAGAGTGGTTCAGGGAGCGTGAGCCATCATTTTCACACATGGATTGGCCACCACAGAGTCCAGACCTGAACTCCATTGAGAATATTTGGGATGTTCTGGAGAAGACTTTTTCCCCAAGATCTTGGGGAAAAATGAATGCAACTCTGGACAGAAATAATTGTTTTGACATTGCAGAAGCTCGTGGAAACGAAGCCACAGCTAAAGGCGGTCCAACGAAATATTAGTGTGTGACCTTTTCTTGACCAGGCAGTGTAGGTGTAATTTTTAAAATATAGTATTTTTTTAATTCAAATTGATTACTGTCTCTAACAGCTTGAAACATCTCAGGAAAACGCACACTGCTTTGCACTGTTTCTTTCAGAAAACATGAATACCGTTATATTTTATATTAATACCTTTAGCTTAAAATTTAAATGTGAAACTTTAAATTATATTAAAAATTTGAATTAAAAAACCAAAATGTACCTGTGAACATATGAACTATAAACTCTTTATTGTGAATTTTTGTATCTTTGTACGTTTGACACATAACGCATATATAAAAATGCCATCGATCAGCTTTAAGCAAACACTCCAAAAATTTGAATTTATCATATTTGAAAGTTGAAATTCCTCATTTTCATACCAGAAAAGGCCCAGACAGTACAGTCATAAACAGCACTTAAAGCAACAAATATCCATCACCAGACCACTAAAAATACTGACATGTAGGATTTTGTTTAAATTCCTTCTTCAGGAAGAATCATTAGCACCACACGCCATATTTCAGAAAAGCGTGACTTGAAGATATTTGGAAAATACTGCAAGTGGGACATTCCAAATGTCTGCACGATGACATTCAGTCACAATTTAGACGAGTGTACATGGGTTTACAGCAAAACATACGAACACACAAAGGCAGTGGTTGTTAAACTCTAAAGGTAGCGATCCTGTTCTGGTTATGGTGTCTCCCAAATCAATACATCTACCTGAAGCACTTCTATAGGATTGATTCTGGATCCAGGCCATAGCTCAGATATTATGATGCAGATGTCCTGTGCCCACTATCACAGTCCCCAGTCCCTGTTTACCACACCCAAGCATGTCCTCTTTGCCCAGAATAGGTGCAGACAGTCTGGAGACAGACACAGGCAAAAATCAAAAGCTTCAGTGATGGATAACTTTAGTGCACAATGACCTCTGTCACAGAAGGTTTGCCCTAAATCAATCCGAGCGATAAGGAGCAGTGTGCACCTTGGCATGTTCAGGGGGACGGGTCCTTATCAGGCCGGGAGGAAGTCTGAGCAATAACTAAAGACAAGCTACGACGGAATCACTAAGCCCACGTTGTCAAACACAATTTACAATGTATATTCCCCCTCCTCTTGCGCTGTTAAAACAGTCATTATGAGCGAGTGAGCGATAGGAGTCTGTGTTTACGCCCAGACCTTGTGCAGGTCTGTCTGGGAGAGCAGCATAGGAGGAGTAGAGGGACGTGGGGTCACACACCGCTCTAGGGCCCCGAGAGAGAGAAAAGGCCCTGGGGCTTTGAGTCCTGCATGTTAGACCGCCGTGGGCTGCCTTCATTTGCAGTGATACATGCAAGCAGGGGTTGGAGGTTGAAGTTGAGATGAGGGCCGACAGGAAAAAGAGACTCAATGCTTCAGGGAGATTACAGCACTTAACATGTTGAGACCTCTCCGGAGTTTCTTATTCGTCGTGTCTCCCTTCCTTTTTTGGACCGAGTGTAGTACTTTCCACGTCGTGGCATCAAAATGGAGAAAACAGACCCGACATGACATTGAACATCGCAATTATGTGACCCCTTTCTGTTTGAGTTTTCTGTTTCAAAAATCTGGCCTCGAAACTGCTGATGAAAACGTGTTCGCAGTCTCATTCGAAACGGCGTTGCACAACGATGGCAATATTTCACCTAGCTGCAAAAACATTCTCTCAGCCCATGACGTTTTTTTCCATTGCTTGGACAAGCGCAGGTAACCTCTGCTGAAAGTTTCCCATGAACTCTGTGATATGAACTGAAAACAGGACAGCAGAGAAAAAGAGGGCTGACAGACTGAGCCAGAGTGTTTGGTTTCAATCAGGTGGCTCCAGCCAAACGTTTTGTAATCATTATTCGAAGAGTTTATCCCTTCCACAACTGCTCAACCAGAAGCGGTCATCTTCTCGAACCACAGCTGAGCTCTCAACAGAGAGCCAGGAGAGAATGTGGATTGTCAACAGGTCCACGGATCGAGTTCCACTAACTGCTAAACCTTCTCATCACTAAATTAGGTGAGGTACAGTCCTCTGGCCTCCACCATAGAAATGCAATCAGGGAAGCATGGCTTCCAATATGATTCAAATTATCGGTGCATTAAAGGCCTTAACGGAGCACTCCACGCAGTCAAGATCGCTAGGCTGCTAATTTACATTTCAGCCAGACTTGAAGAAACATCGCAGCACATTTCACAGGCTTTATGACAAGTTCAGTTTTGACAGAAAGCCTTGAGAGGAAGAGCATTTTTGAGAGGGAGGTCCTAAAATTGATTTCAACTTAATAGATTTCTCAATATTACAATCACAACAGAAGAGAATGAGAGCAGTCAGGCAGGACAGGTGGCTGGCATCCAGATAGCCGCAGCTGTAACAGAACTAAAGTGGCAGCTTCTATCAAAGAGCTTTCAACAGACAGCTCCATCTTCCTGGGATTGCAGCTTAGATGAAATAAAAGTGGTCACTTAAAACACATAGAGCAATAAGCATAGCATGTAACCACAGGGACTAATAAAGGGATCTAGGGAAAAGGACGGATTACCCCAATGGCCATCATTCAACAGAGTGGAAAGTTACAGAGTTAAAAAGCATCTTCAGTTTTGATTCCATATGGTAATTGAGATAGGCATCATTTAACGTTCACCTGCTAAGCATGGAGATAAAAAACAACCACAATATTCAGAGTAGGAATGCCAGGTTCCAGCACTACTGTACAAAACCAAGGGGTGCACTAGCTTTATGTCCTAGAAAAGAACAAAGGCCACCACTGGGCCTTTGAAGCTTCCTGCCATTCATCTAAAGGAGCCGAACTCTTTAAACTGATTATACATAAGCGGTGTGTGTGACAGAAGGAATATGCTGAACTGACAGATATCAAACATTAGTTTGAATGAATGAGTGAAATGAAAGGTCAGTGCTCAAAATCTCATCTGTCTCTGATTATGTTCTGACCAATGTCTACATGGTTAGCCAAGTTTAGGCGATGAGGCATTCGAGAGGCACAAGAGCAAACTGAAACTTAAACCAGAAGTATTAAGATGTAGGAACAATGATCATTATTTCAATGTTATTAGAAGCACGAACTCATACTGTTCACTTTTAAAGTGTAACTCAAAGAAATACACTTGTTTTTCCTTATACACATACACACAGCGTGACTAAAAAAGTATTTAGTCAGCCACTGATTGTGCAAGTTCTCCTACTTAGAAAGATGGGAGGTCTGTAATTTTCATCATAGGTACACTTCAACTATGAGAGACAAAATGAGAAAAAAATCCAGGAAATCACATTGTAGGATTTTTAAAGAACTTAATTGTAAATCCTGGTGGAAAATAAGTATTTGGTCAATAACAAAAGTTCAACTCAATACTTTTGGTCAAACGTTTCCTGTAAGTCTTCACCAGGTTTGCACACACTGTAGCTGGTATCTTGGCCCATTCCTCCATGCAGATCTCCTCTAGAGCAGTGATGTTTTGGGGCTGTCGCTGGGCAACACGGACTTTCAACTCCCTCCACAAATTTTTTATGGGGATGAGGTCTGGAGACTGGATAGGCCACTCCAGGACCTTGAAATGCTTTTTACGGAGCCACTCCTTCGTTGTTGCGCCGAGCGGTTGTTTGGGATCATTGTCATGCTGGAAGACCCAGCCACGTTCCTTCTTCAATGCTCTCACTGATGGAAGGAGGTTTTGACTTAAAATCTCACAATACATGCCCCGTTCATTCCTTCCCCTAACACGGATCAGTCCTCCTGTCCCCTTTGCAGAAAAACAGCCCCAAAGCATGATGTTTCCATCCACCCCCATGCTTCACAGTAGGTATGGTGTTATTGGTATGCAACTCGGCATTCTTGTTCCTCCAAACACGACGAGTTGAGTTTTTTGCCCAAAAAGTTCTATTTTGGTTTCATCTGACCTCATGATATTCTCCCAATCCTCTTCTGGATCATCCATATGCTCTCTGGCAAACTTCAGACACGCCTGGCACTGCAGAATCTGAGTCCCTCTCGGTGTAGTGTGTTACTGATGGTAGCCTTTGTTACTTTGGTCCCAGGCTCTCTGCAGGTCATTCATCAGGTCCCTCTGTTCTAGGATTCTTGTTCACCGTTCTCATGATCATTATGACGGGATGAGATCTTGCGTGGGGCCCCAGATCGAGGGAGATTATCAGTGGTCTTGTATGTCTTCCATTTCCTTACAATTGCTCCCACAGTTGATTTATTCACACCAACCTGCTTGCCTATTGTAGATTCACTCTTCCCAGCCTGGTGCAGGTCTACAGTTTTCTTCATGGTGTCCCTTTGACAGCTCTTTGGTCTTGGCCATGGTTGAGTTTGGAGTCTGACTGTTTGAGGCTGTGGACAGGTGTCTTTTATACAGATAACGAGGTCAAACAGGTGCCATTAATACAGGTAATGAGTGGGGGGCAGAAGAGCTTCTTAAAGAAGAAGTTACAGGTCTGTGAGAGCCAGAAATCTTGCTTGTTTGTGGGTGAACAAATACTTATTTTCCACCATGATTTACAATTAAATTCTTTAAAAAGCCTACAATGTGATTTCCTGGATTTTATTCGTCATTTTGTCTCTCATAGTTGAAGTGTACTGTACCTATGATGTAAATTACAGACCTCTCTCATCTTTCTAAGTAAAAGAAAATGCACAATTAGTGGTTCACTAAAGTGGTAGTGGTACTTTTTTTCCCCCAACTGTATATATAAAACAAGCAGTTGAAACGGTGTACCTAATGAAGTGGCCAGTGAGTGAATATATATACACACACACATATATATATATATATATATATATATATATATATATATATATATATATATATATACACATACATACACATACACACACACATTCATTTTAAATGTAAACAAACAGAATAATGACAAATTTTGTTTAAAATACAGTTTTCAAAAAACGACAACGCATTTTCTATATACAGTGGTACCTCAGTTCTCGGTTCTTGTCGTTTGCTTGGTACTTGGCAAACTTGCCAAAACTTATCAGTCGAGCCGTGCGACTCGTTCCAGCTGAAACATGATTCACGATTCAGTACACAGTGACTCAGATTCACAATATCTGTTTCTCTGTGAAGATCTTCGCATTTTTATGGTGTTTGTCTTTATTTTTACATCTACATTACTATATTCTTAGTGCAAAGAAGTCCCCATGGGTCCCAATAAGATTGATGAATACAGTTAACCGAAAATAAATGAAGGATTGAGTCCTCTGGATCACTTTCAGGCTGAGTAATTAGCATTAGCATCTAGTGCACTGAGTGTTCGGAGTTCTTGCACTCAAAAGCATTTTCTGTGCTCACTGGCTTTCAGTGTTCACTTTGGGGTAGTTTCTTTTGAGGTGGTTTAAGCTGGTTGTGTTTCTGCCAAACTTGGGCTATTCTGACATTAGCTGTATGTCTGTCAGGGAAAATGTCTGCTTGTTAAAATACAGAATGCTGCGTCAGTGTTTTCAATGCAAATTTCGTGTGCGTTTACAATTCTCGCAATATATCTTTGTTAAAGCATATATTATCATATACCTAGTTTGCAACATTAAAACTTGTCACTACCAAACATTTTTTTGTTTTACTGAGAAATATTAGTGTGTAACAAAAAAAAAAGCTGAATTTGCTAGCCATGTACTCTGCTCAAAATGCACTAACATTGTCACTAATGAAACTTTTGGGAAAGGAAAAACCTTTCAAAATCGTATATTGTGTTTTTTGCGAACCCTGTATGAGCCTATGATACAATATACATACACACATAGATACATAGGGTAAAACAGTGATAAAAATTTAAAGCAAATTCAGGTCGAAAACAGAACCTGGTGGGTATGTGGGACCTGCAAGACAAAACCCTGGACAGACGGATCAGTTTGGACATCTAAACACAAAATATAGAATCCAATGAAATTAGAAGGACAAAATAGTAACTGATATTGCAACAGAAAAAAACTCATAGAAATACCTAAGAAATGTTGAGAAAAAAAAAATGTCCCTGATTTTGCACTAGACAAATGCAAACCACATTTTCCTTAATGCTGAGTGCAATACAGAAAATGATTTGTATATCACGACATGTTTGTTTTATTGGAGACCTGTTTATAGATACTTAGCATGAGGTTGCTAATTGTGATATATACAGGCGCTCTGGTCGTAAGGCTAGCCGTGCTTTATAAACTCCCTGTTTGCTTGGATTACCTCTTAGCCTGAATCTCTCAAAGGCCCTTTACAGAAACAAATCAACCTCAGGCCTTCACACCGCCATCAGGTCCAACGAGGTCACCATATAACAACCGAGGAGGGGGAGTGTTCCTGACTGAATAACCCCATGGTGACTTTTATGGATACTGTAGCACAAGACCAATCCCCTACATCAGTGTGTTCCCCTGATGAGAACTGTCGGAACGAGCCAACATCTGCTTCTCGATTAGGACGACATGATGGCGGCCCGCTGTAATTGATGGTCTGGTCCAAAGCTAGGAGCACGCTGAGCAGCTAAAGGACAAGCGAGGGACTCTGGACCTAAAAGAGTAGTCAGTCATTCAGGTACTACATAATTCTATGTCAAAACCATTGTGCCATTGATAGTAGTGCGATTATACATGTTGTGATTCAGTAGACATAGTCTGTATACTATTTAGGCAAGCAGTAATAGGTAAAATGTAAAATGCTGTAAGAATGATCAATGCATTAGGAAGAGCAACCTCAACGACCTCAACGAAGGGTGCTACGCATTAGTTAATTGCAATTTGAACTCATTAGAATTACAATCACAATATTTTCCACTATCCAGATAATGATGATAGAGTTCATAAACGAGGGCTGCATACAACCTACTGCACCTATAGTGATTTCCACTTCGGGTAAACAATTCAATTCTGTGGCATTCCTAATGGCTGGACACGCAGCTGACTGACAGCCAAATGTGTGTGCTCATGAGAAAATAAACACTTGCTCTAAGGTTACAATTCCATGTTATGCTGAAATGTCCAAATCTGACTGCAAACAGTTGAAGGAATAAAAACTTTACAGGTCCATTAATTCATTTGTCATACACTTTTATTCAAAGTGACTTCAAGAGTTAAGGATCTTGTTCAAGGCCCCAAACGTAGCAGCTTGGGAGAGTCTGGATTTCAGCTCAATATTTCATCAGTAGTCCAGAACCTTAACCACTAAGCCACTGCTGCATCAGTTATCAGTTGTAAAGACGTTTATGGATCTTTGCTACATTAATCTGATTGCTGCAATGTAGAGGACTTGAATTGAAATGAGCCCTACGGAGGCAGGCATGTACAAGAGCCTCTGTCCAGTCACCTCTCAAAAGTTTGCGACCGCTTAAAGGTGCAAACTACAGTCGTATGAAAAAGTTTGGGCACCCCTGATAATTTTCATGATTTTAGTTTATAAATCATTGGTTGTTCAGATCAGCAACTTGAGTTAAATATATCATATAGCAGATGAACACAGTGATATTTGAGAAGTGAAATGAAGTTTTATAGGATTTACAGAAAGTGTGCAGTAATTATTCAAACAAAATTAGGCAGGTGCATAAATTTGGGCACCCCAGCAGAAAAATTACATCAATATTTAGTAGATCCTCATTTTGTAGAAATAACAGCCGCTAAACGCTTCCTACAGCTTCCAGTCTGGATTCTGGTTGAAGGTGCTTTGGACCATTCTTCTTTAGAAACATCTCCAGTTCAGTCATCTTTGATGGTTTCCAAGCATGGACAGCCCACATTTTCAGTAATATTCATGTCTGGGGACTGAGATGGCCATTCCAGAACGTTGTACTGGTTCCTCTGCATGAATGCCTTAGTAGATTATGAGCAGGGTTTGGGGTCGTTGGCCTCGGTGCAACTTTGTCACTGATTCTTGAACATTGTTCTTAAGAATCTGGAGATATTAACTGGAATCCATGCGACCCTCAATTTTAACAAGATTCCTAGTACCTGCACTGGCCACACAGTCCCGCGGGCATTATGGAACCGCCACCAAATTTTACTGTGGGTAGCAAGTGTTTGTCTTGGGATGCTGTGTTCCTTTTCCGCTCCTTGTTATGTCCAAATAACTCATTTTAGTTTCATCAGTACCACAGCACTTTTATTCCAAATGAAGCTGGATTGTCCAAATGTGCTGTAGCACACCTCAAGTGACTCTGTTTGTGGCGTGTCTGCAGAAAAGGCTTCTTCTGCATTACTCTCCCATACAGCCTCTCCTTGTGCAAAGTGCGCTGTATAGTTGAACGATGAACAGTGACACCATCTGCAGCTAGATGAGGTTGTAGGTCTTTGAAGGTGGTCTGTGGCTTGACTATGACTGTTCTCACCATCCTTCGCCTCTGCCTATCTGAGATATTTTCTTGGTCTGCCACTTCGGAGTTGCTTAATAGTAACTGTGCCTGTGGCCTGTGTTCTTCCATATGTCCTCACTATGTTCCTCACAGTGGAAACTGACAGCTGAAAATCTCTGAGAGAGCTTTTTCCCTTTCCCTGGAACCATGATGTTGAAACAACCTTTGTTTTCAGGCCATTTGAGAGTTGTTTTTGAGGCTCCATGTTGCCACTCTTCAGAGAAGACGCAAAGAGGGAGAAAAAACTTCCATTTGGCCACCTTAAACACTTTCTCATAGTTTGGATTCACTTGTGTATGTAGATCAAGGGTCAGTGAGCTTACAAAACAAACTTTTGTGTTCCAATAATTAGTGCCCTAAGGTATTCAAATGACAAGGGTGCCCAAAATTTATGCACACCTGCCTAATTTTTGTTTGAATAATTACTGCACACTTTCTGTAAAACCTATAACTAAACTTAATTTCACTTCTCAAATATCACGGTGTTCATCTGCTATATGATATACTTACCTGAAATTGCTGAGCTGGACAACCAATGATTTATAAAGAAAAATCATGAAAATTATCAGGGGTGCCCAAACTTTTTCATACGACTGTAAATTCACAACAGTTCTTAGGAATGCTTCATTTACTCTTGCTCTCTATTTGCAAACAAACAAGTAAAGATAATTATGGATCGTCTCTCTCTGCATTTTGTTCATCAGACGAATTAAAGCGCAGTTAAACCAGTTTGGCCATTTTCTTGAGTATCATATCTTTGGCCAGGTAAAACGCCATGGCATCAGTGATCTATCAAACACCTTTGCTATTGTTGTTGTTTACACGCTCTTTCTGGCTGCAGAGTTCTTGCACACGCAAGCATTTTCTCTTCTAACTGGCTTTCAGTGTACACTTTGGGGTGCTTTCTTTTGAGGTGGTTTGAAAAGCTGGTGTTTCTGGCAGACAGGGGCTATTATGGCATTGTCTGTGTGTCTGTCCGGGAAAAATGTAGGCGTTTACGATTCTCGCAATCTCTTCTTTAAAGCATAAAAAACATTTGGCACCACTTAAAGACACAAACTAATTTCACAATATTTGTCATGGATGCTCCATTTACTCCTGATATCTATTTGCAACTAAATGTGCATGCACGATGTCCAAAACTTAGCCTGATAAAACGCCCACAACGATGCTACATAAATCTTTTAATTGTGTTCGACTGTCAGGCTCAGGCTCAGTGGTAAGAGCCAGCTGCTGGAAACACCACTTCCTAAAGGTCTGGATTTGAATCCTCAATGAGGCTTGCAATGTGAGGGTCGGGTGGTGCATGTACGGAACCCTAGGATCAGCCGTAGACCTTGTCCAGTGAGTTTCGGATTATTCTTCAGACCCAGGTTAAGCATTAGTAAAACAGGAGGCTTTGTTTTGTCTTTATTTGTATGTATTATACAAGTATTGGGGCTTGGATGGTGCAGTGCCGTCTTCACAAGGAAGGGAGGTTGGACAGGTAAATCATTTCCCTCTTCACATCAACCCACACCCAGCCCTGCGATGGACTGGCGCTCCACTCTGGGTAGACTGCCCATTTGCACCCTCCGAGATGGGCTCTGGATCCCCTGTGACCCTGACCAGTGTATGTGGGGTTACAAATTGATAATGAATAAATATATAAATTAATTAAAAGACAGTGTCATGTTTAATGTTCTGTGGTTTAATATTTTGGGTTTATGACAGTATCTGTAATATGTTGAAATTCATATCATAGGACACTGTTACGCCGGTATTCACTTGAACACCTCCCACCTATTCCGTGTATCAGTGTCCTCATAAATATCAATGTACCGGAACAACCACCAGGCTAAGAAAAGCTAATCGCTCTCCAAAAGCAATCACATGCTTGCAATGACATAAAAAGGAAAACGCAAATACGGGTTTTCTGACCATTTAATACACAAAAAGCTTCTAAGAGCACTGCTATTGCTTTAGACCAAATGTCAGGGGTACGCTGGTTTACTGAGGAACAAAAGCCCAGATTGTTTCCATTCACATGGCCACTTTAAAAGGTGGCTGCATTGTCCTTGTGCCAGGCAGCAGGCTCATGCTCCAGCGCTCTTCTTAACTCAGTCTACAATAGCAGAGAAATCACACAAAGTCCAGCATGACAGCCATTCCCTTCAGCCAGCACTTGAATGTTCCGCGCTCGACTTTGGCAAGTCCTTCGACTTCAAGAGGATGCTTGGAACCAAAATACAGCTGCGCATGTCTCTAAAAATTACATTTTGTTACCCTCTAAGAAGATTCATTGAGTGGCTTATTGTGCTGGACTTGAGGACAGAGGACCGGGGCATTACAGAAATATTAAAAACAAATGTATAAACTAAATGAGGTAATAACATTAAAGCATAACGTTCCACTCTACTCAGATATTAAGTGTGTCCGAAATAGTATCTCATATTTACTTTAAACACTGCAGGGCATTTTCAGGTCATGCAAACATATTTCTGTTCTGATTCTCAGCACTTATGTCAACAGTGACTTTCTGAGCTCACTTCACTACGCGGGATGTGCTCAATAAGGGTAAGAATCCGTTTAAGATGTACGAGAACAGTTCCAGTACTGGAGCCAGCCCAGAAAATGTTAGTCAGGATTTCAAAAAAGATTGCTCAACGGTGTAAGGTTCTTTATATTCTTTCCTGGTGGTATAAAAGACATCGAGCAGGTGTAATCACTTAATCCTGAAATACACAATCAGCTATCAATCACATCTTTCTTAGCCTGTTTTAAAAGGAACCTTTTTTAATCCTACAAAAACGCATATACTAACCACAATTATTTCCTTCATGTAAGACAGCACAAAGTCTCCATACCCTTAAGCATTCTACAGGAAGACTCACACCTAGAAAATGCTCTCATTGTTTCCATGTTATTTTATGCGATTGGACGTGTCAGTCAGCTACGGTGAATCTGCGAGGTTCAGCGCACAGCTTGTTCAAGCGCCGGCTCTGACACGGAGATACCTTTATGCCAAAAAAATAACAGTGCATGTCCCATCTCGTGGTCTCCATCCCATAGCTCCAAATATCTCTCAGGTCAGAGACATGCACACGCTCAAACCCTTTGAGCCATCAGAATTCTCCTGTTAGATTGGGTTTTACAAAGAGCCATTTTAATAAAGTCACAGCGCTCATTGTGCCCCCAGACAAGATCTCACCAGGATGACAAATGTTGCTGACTTCTGCCTGGAATGAAACCCGGAAGGTCAATGAAAGGGGTGAGAGGGAAAATAAGGGGGGTGGGGGGTGGTGGGGGGGCCTCTTTACCTCCAATACCATAAGTCTCAAAATCAAAGAGGAACCCCCCCCCCCCCCCCCCCCCCCCAAACACAAAGCTGGCACAAAAGTTCCATAACTAAACAGGAATTTATTGGAATGGCATGTTCTCGCTCCCAATTACTTGAGGCTTTCTTTCCAACTGTCAGATAGAGAGTTCAGAAATTGCACCCGCGTGCCTCTTTGTGTCCCGCTGCTCGTTTCCAGTGCACCTCCTGTGCGTCAAAGCCGCTCTTAACCTCAAGTTTAAACGGCAAATTTGTATAATGCGCCGACACAAGCCCTCCAGAATAAATAAGCGAAATGAAGGCTTAAGCGGGGGGCTAAACCCTGCAACCGATGGGAAGCTGAAATGCCTGGATTACATGCGTGGCGCGTTAAACAATGTGCCTAAATATGCATTGAAATCCGCAAAGCATGAAACCACCTTGTCATTCGCCATTAGTATTCCGAGTTTTCTGTCATATATCTTGCACTTGGGCGTATCGTGGTGGTAAATGTCATGAGCTGGGTGGGGGGGGGTCACAAATTCCGAGAGGATTTCTCGAAGTCATCTCCTGTCAACTTTATTTCTCTAGAGCGCTTAACGATTAAACTGTCACAAAAGTGCTCCGTGTTGGGCAGGGCCCGCATCCATGAGAATTCGGCATAAAATATGGTCTGAGATATTGGATATAAGGAGCTGGTCCCGTTCTGCATGGAAGGCAACACAAGATGAAAACATCAGGGCAACTGGTTTACAGCGGTGCCAGCAAAAGAACCGCTCACATCCCAGCAGAGAAAGAATGAAAGCTTAACCGCACGCTTATAAACATAATGCAAATGCATAAATAAATTCTGATTCATGTCTGAGGGTTCAAGAATGCCAACAATTACTGCGGCTTTTGTTTTTTCGCCAGACGGAACTTGTGTGCATGTGTGCCACAGATGGCGGAGGCAGAGGCAGTGTCCTGAGGGTGTGCCCGGTCATGTCCAGCCACATTGGGATCAGAGGAGACGGGACAGTGGGGACAGCAGTCTCTCTCTCAGGTGACACACTCAATCTGTACACTCCTGCTGATGGCCTTCTGTGGGCCGGTAGGCCTCTAAACCTCAAAACATCCATGCAGGAGAAAATACACAATGCCTAATACGCACACGCACTTTCTGCTTCCGGAGTTGTTGCCTTTATTACATAGAGATTCTTGAACTTACTCTCTGAACATGGATGATGGACATATCCATTAAAACTGAGCACACTGTCCACATTCTTGTATTAAAAAAAATTAATTCAGTGCCGGGGCAATCTGATTGACCAGCGAAGACTATAAGAGAATTAGCATTCCATTTCTCTATTAAAATAGAGCCCATAAAGAACAGGATTAATTGAAAATTTGACGATGGTCAGGAACTGTCAGAGTGAAGGTATGTCAACAAAAGGCTTTAAACCTGCATTATGCATGCCAATAAATATTTTCAAATTACAATTTAAACAGCGTGCCTAAAAAGCTATTTCCTACACCCAGCAAGGCCGGCTGTGCGACCTTAATTTCCTCCCCTAATTGTCCGATTGCTAAAGTGTACTCGTTTATTAGACACTATCCAGCCCAGCATTACCTGAAGTGATTCTTTAAGCTATTAGCCATAATCAGAACGACATACCTAGCATGTGATCATTCTACGTGGTCAAGCCGCATGATGTATGTGACAAATCCAAAAGTCTTAACCCCATCTCATATGAGAAAGAAATGAGCCATATTGTCCCATTATATTGCCATAAATCATTTTTGTCAACCTCTGACAGCTTTTTATCAGATCTAACCTTTTCAAGCCTCCATTAGGAGCGCTAACATTTTCAGCTCTGACACATCTGCAGCACACCCAGCGCACAGCTGATTAACTTTAGCCTGGGACAGGCATCCAGGATGGCTCATTTGCAGTAAAGCCTTTTTCACCTCTGACTTGGCGGGGGGGGAAAAAAAACAACCACTGCCATTAAACCTTACAAGACAAACTAATTTCGTTTGAAGAAGCATATGTTGTTCAATTCCAGCTTTTCAATAATAAAAAATGGTTCTAGTTTATGATCACATTACTGTGATCTAAATTTAGACCATGAACATCTCATCTCCAGTGGATTATTCTGGAGTCACAAACAATAATCATTTTATTACAAATAGGTGTTTAAACAATTTTTGTTTGTCATATAGCCACACTAGTATTTCTACTGAAGATTTTACTCTCAGTTTAGTCATCGCCCATTCACACCTCGTGACTGAGACATAGAAGCTACACTATATAGACAAAAGTCTGTGGACACCCCTTCTAATTATTGAGCTCTGCTTTCCAGCAACACATTCAGAATAGAAAACATACATTTCTCCAAAGACTCCATAGACAAACAGTGGCAGCAGGATGAGTTGTACTGATACCCCAGTGACCCTCAATATGCTTCCAACAAGTCAGTTCATCAACTTTCTGCCCTGCTGTCCTTAATCAAAGTACATAGAGAATTGGTTTGCCAACTTTGATTGAGAACTTGGCTGGTTTGCACAGAACCTTGACCGCAACTCCATCAGACACCTTAAAAATGCACTGCGCTGGAATTCCAAAAGTGAGAAAGGTCTTAGTCTGTCAGAAGCCGGCCTCACAGTCGTGGCCCAAAATCTAGTTGAAAGCTGCCTTAAAAGAACAAAGGCTGTTGTAGCTGCAAGGGTGGATGGCAACCGTCATACTAATAGCCATGTTTTGGATGTAATTTTTGGGGTGTCCACCAACTTTTCTCTATATAGTGTATGAGATTAGGAGGACGGAAGCTTACTCTGACTCGTGACATCAGCTACTGTTGCTGAACTACTGCTAATGCCACATCAGAGCAGGCTCCTCTTGTACAGCCTACCATGTACAGCTACAGCATGTACTTGTGGTCTACTATTATAGGATAAATGCTTTACTGTTACACTACCCCCAAGCCTGTACATCTGTAGTTTAACATACTCTTAACATACTTAAACTTGGGGTTACAACCTACCTCTCCAAATAAATGTGTAACACCTGTAATAAATGTTCAATTTTGATCCCAAATTATCATGTAAACACATTTCAAGTCATTTCAATCCTTCTTGGTATTAAAGGATAATCTACACTTCCAAGCCAAAAAAGGAGGGTGTCCAAACCTGCAAAACATTAAGCTTGTAGTACTGTTGTAGTACTAAAAAGCATCATCGAGGAACTTGGTAGCTTTTCTCTTTGACGCTTTAGAACATTAAAACCCGTAGACAGCTTTTTAAAGGAAGAAGAGTCAGTACTGGTCCACTCAGCCCTGATCGCTTCAAACAGCTGAGAAGTAATTGAAAAACATCATCTGGCTAGTTTGATCACAGGGCAACAAAAACCTAACTTTTTGGTCCCACAAACTAATATTGGTGGATCATGTAGTACTTTGAATGCTGAATTAGGATCTAGGGTTCAAATTACCTTCCAACAAAAGACTTCAAATATGTACAAACTTCCTTCACTCAGTGCTTTTTTTTTTATCAGGGGTGCAGATAATTCACAGGTAATTCCTGACTGTGAGCTACTGCTCACTTAGCAGATGGTAAATTAGGATATGTAACCATGTATTTGGATCTGGTATGACACCATTTATATTTGTCAGCTAAAAATAGCGATGACTTTTGGGTTCTCTAAAATGCCCCTGCCCTGAGACACCTGACAACAAATTAAAGGAGGTCCGACTTCTATCCCGATCGCCCACTTTTGGATGGGTGACATTTAAATTAATCATGCAAAAATACATAAAAGACATTTTTAAATCAGTATTATTTCTTCCCACTGACTGTTATATGACTGTTGTGTAAAGTATAAACAAGTCAGTATAATGACTCTCCATCACATGGTGTCATCAGTGAATCAGGTAAGAGTCCTATGGATAAAAACTTTTAATGCCAAGGACCCCCTTAACACAAAGCTCCAGTTAGCAAACACCATTGGACTGAATAGGGACTAATGCTACCCACACTCTCCAGTTCTTCTTTTTTTTCCTCCATTTATCCATTTTGAATGATTTCACTTACATTGTAACCGCTTATTCTGACATTAAGCCACCATTAGATGTACCACTGTAAATGGTATAATGAACATAATTTTTCAGTGTCTTTCTTAGAATACAACCAGAAAATACATAAAATCTGTATAAACAGAACTACACAGAAATAAACAGCTTCTATAGGCTACACTCAGAGCCAGTAGATGCTTGATCAGGAATGTTTTTTGGAAGGATATCATGTACATTTACAGCATTTAGCAGACGCCCTTATCCAGAGCGACTTACAATTGGTACAGTCTTACAATCCAAGCAATTGTGGCTTAAGGGTCTTGCTCAAAGACCCAACAGTGGCAACTTGGCAGAGGTGGGATTTGAACCCTGGACCTTTTGATCCATAGACCAGTACCTTAAGGCCAAGACACAAGTGGTATCAGCCAAGACACCACTTTTTCCAAATGGGAACAGTGTGAATATGCTAAAGCAAATTCACAAAAACGATTCACAAAGCTCAATGGAAAAGAATATTATGGAGTGATCTATCAAAGTTTGAATTTTTGGGTCAATATACCATTGCTAAACAACAAATCTAATGTCACAATTGCATGTTCTTATACTGAACTTAATGTATACACTTTGCTGTTGTTATTTTTCATACTGGATACAGTGGTACTCTTACTCAATACACCACATGAATGCCTACGTGTTTAAATAAACCAATAATCAGATGGGTTTAGACATCTGAATATTTGAGTTTCTATATATTATCTCACCGACAAGAAACAGAGGATCAGTTCTTTACAAACAAACATACCACTACAATGGATGCATTTGTAGCTTCATTTCAGACGTGCTAACAGGCATAGTATCAGGAGAGAGGCAAGAAGGGCAAGAAGGTGGGAACAGTACAACACTCAGTCCATCCAGGCAAGCTAAAATCAAGAGGATTAACATCTTGTCTTCTGTGGGATTGACAAACTGACCAAAGCCAGTCACAGACAGCCACTTCAAGACTTTAAAGGGAGGTTCAGTGGATTTAATTCATAGTTGGGTTATGACGGAAAGAAATGACACGCTATTTCCTATTCATTTTGCGTAGGTTTTTTATTTACTGGTAGGCCCTCTGCCAACAACAGCTTAGCCCTGTGCTATGGGGAAGAACATTAGCCTGGAGCTGCATTTCATTACATGCTGTGTTTAACTATACCCACTTCTCCTAAACCACACACGAGCCTTATAATATGCTTAATATTCATCATCAGGTGAATAATTTTTATCCAACTCTGATAGTTGGGGGAGATTGATAACTCAATTATCAGCACATCCGTCACACGGCTCCCTGGCATGGCGAAGGCAGCGGCTAAGATTGATGGTAAGATGAGACCAATGGCTTCTTCGCCATCACATCCAGTCAGTGGGGCCGAACACGCTTTTTTCCTCCATCGCCTTTCCGTCTTTCTATCTGCAGCCTTCATATGTGAAGCGTCATTACCCCTCACTCCGGTGCAGAGAGTGTATTACGAGGTTAGTGTTTTGGCAAGGCTGTTGTTTGGATGATGAATATATTTGGTCAAGGAGAGAAAATTAGTTGTGTCACTTTCAGAAAAATACACCACCATTCCTCACTTGTGCTTTTGCAGTGATTAAGGGTAAACAAGAACAATTAACAATGGCTAGAAGTTCTGGCGTTATTTTAAAGCCACGCTGAATAAACAAGCTAATCAGCAGAGCCGTCAGTCATGGGCACTGTGGTAATTAAATAAGCGACTGTCATGTCTAGAAGGTCACTCAAAAAGAAACATGCTTTTCAGTGGTTCTCTGTGATTTTTTTTCCCCCCACCATAACAAATGTAACAATGCCTGGGTAGGAAGGCCACTTGCCTCCGCATCAAACTGTACACTGAATTAGAAGAGAAAGCACTGGTGATGTCAGCCGATCACTCTCATTGCATTGACATCGGTGCGGTGGGCAGTGTGTGTGTGTGTGTGTGTGTGTGTGTGTGTGTGTGTGTTGGGGGGGGTCTCCAACTACTCAGCCCATGAAGCAGACTTAACAAAGGCAGAGCACATTCAAAATGTCAAATGTAAATGTCAATTAAAAATTACAAGGGAGCTCTAAAAGGCGGGTTTTGAAAGGGCTGACATTTTTTTGACAGGGCAGAGTTTATCGGGTGAGGCAGCCCAAAAACATGACGGCACGGGCACGGTCAGAATGCGAGCTTAAGGACGCTGCTGAATGCTGATGTGAAGGTCCCTCACTGTCATGTACATTACATCTTCATATCAGAATCTGTAATGCTAAAGCCGCTCTCCTCCAACATTAAGGGCTCTGCTATACTCCAGTAATATTACTGTTATATAACATTTATTCATTTAGCAGAAACCCTTATCCAAAGTAACTTACAACTAATACAACTTACAATCCAATAATTTGTAGTTTAAAGGCCTTGCACAAGGACTCAACAGCGGTAGCTTGGCAGAGGTGGGATTTGAACCTTGGAATCTCAGATCCACAGTCCAATACCTTAACCACTAAAGGCAACACAGCTCCAATTAAAAACTGCCTAAAAATCTGGGTTCAATTCCAGGCAGTTACTTAGTTATTCCCTTTGTTCCCTACTTCTATATCAGTTAAAGTCAAATTTATTTATATAGCTCTTTTTTTCACAAGGGAGCATTGCAGCAAAGCAGCTTTACAATTTTCTATTATCTTCTATTATCTAAGGTCAATCTCATATTGAGCAAGCAAAGAGCAACAGTGGCAAGGAAAAACCTCCTAAACGTAAGGCAGAAACTTTGGGAGGACCGGGACTCAAAATGGGATCCAATATCCTTGGGCGGCTTAGATGATATATCTAAGAAATAAACTTAGTTATCAAACTAATAAGTTTATAGTAATAGTTTAAATAATGGAAGCTAAATACATATTAACGAGATAACATTTTAAAACAAATATGTAGACCAGCAATTTAGAGACAATGTATTAAAAAGAGTATAATAAAATGGAGAATATAAAGCCATCTCAGTTAGTGCTTCTGTGGTTTGGGCAGACCATGCAATCTTCTCTGTTGGTGACTTATGAGATGATTTATTTGCTCCATTTGACCAATTCTCCCATTCGGTTAGTTTACCTAAAGCTCAGTCTACAGGTACAGGAATTTGTTTACAAAACAAACAAACAAAAAAGACAGCTTCACCTACTTTTCCTTTAGGCCATTTCTAAAATATACCCTACAGTACTTACATTCCAGCCATCAATTGCTCTTGGGGTGTCAGCTGGTCTCAAGACCTGGCCACAGAGGCTGAGACTTGGGAGGCAATCTTGGAATGGGCCCACAATTTGTCCATGGTGGTCGCCATGGGGTTCTAGAGTGTAATACTATTCAGAGAGTCTTTAGCCACACTCATACTTGTACAGCAGGCTCCTAAATAGACGTGCATGCGCAAAGGGGCAATGCTTCAGGTGACCCGCTCATCCAGAGGTAAAAATGGAGTCAACAGTAACACACACACACACACCGACCTCTGTAATAATCATGTTAAAAGGGCAAATTATTCAACCACGGCCACTTCTTTGGTTTATGCCATTGGTTTCTTTAATTCATTACAATGATTCGACACTGCAGCCATGTCCTCCTGTGGCTGCGTTTGGCCATTTCTTTAGAAATTTCCTAAAACACGGAGCAGTTGTGATATATGCCTTCTAATTTTGTTCGCACAGAGACGTCACTCCAAACATTTATGAAGTCTGTTACTTCGCTATCCCGCTACTGAAAACCTTCCTCAGTGCATTTCCCTTCTCATAGCACATTTGTAACAAATGGCGAGTTGGAATGACATAAAAGTCGCATAAAATCCGATCTGGCCATTCAGACCACGTATCTGATACGTATCGGATTTCAATACCACATATGCAAGTAGCCCAATTGGAACTGAAAATGTCAGATTGAATGTGTTTTTCTCATTAACACTGTCCCGAAGGTAACACGTGTGTCACATATAATGAAAAAGATGAAAAAGATTTTTGGCCACTTTTACCTGCTATGTGAACATAGCCTAAGAGTACTAGTCTAAGAGTACACTTGTTCCTATATTTTCTGGCTACTAATCTCATTCTGTAATTGCAGCTCCTTATTTCCAACTAAATTTGTGATTCACTCTCTACCATTACATCCACCAGCAAACCCTTCTCTCCTATAGTAGGCTTGTTCGTAGTCTTGCCAGCACATTGCATTCCTACGTTATTGATCCATTTTTTTTTTTGACACTGCTGCCGTGACTGCATTTAACTCACTGGAAGGACCCTCACCTGCCTTGCCATAGTCTGTGGATAAAGGATTACCTTTTATTTTATGAAGTTTTAAAAATTAGGGACTCCTTTCATGGCTCTGACAAAAAATTCCTTAAGATCTGGCAGACCTTCTTAGAACATGTAAATATTATCCAGTTTGATCCAGCTGCCCCTTTGTGTCATGTGGCCTGATGCAGTTCCTAAAAATCTATGGCATATCCCTCTTTTTAAAGCTTTATTTTCCCTTAGTCATCATTTTGGTTTATTCTGGGGGTTTCTATTTTGTATTAAACAAAAATATTCCACATCATTTCTTTCCACCTCTTTCTTAAAAAAAGAAAAAAAAGTCACGATCTTAAATTATTTGTTATAGTTAACTTTCTGTACTTGTTCTTGTATATTGTACAACATTGTTTGCTTGTTTTTGTAAAAATTGTCATTGTGTAAAACTATAAATTAATAGTTTCAAAAAACAGGCTGTATCAAAATGAGCAGCACTGTCAAATAATGAAATATAGGGATCTGCTCAATCTGTATCTCTCATCATGCAGAATAATGACAAAAAAGTATGCGTTTTTTTGCGACATGTCATTTTTGAATGACTTGAGTTGTTTTCATTCAGGTGTCGTCTCATTAAATGTAACATTCCTCGCAGTCTAGGAATTTTCCCAATTGTGGGCCAATCATATTTGGTTAAATTATTTTTAAGATCTATAATGAGGATCACTAAAAGTAGAAGTGTTCAAAGTCTATCACCCTCCACTGAGTCCGGATTCTTTGGCATGTCTTGCCACGGCGTTTTCCAAATAAAATAGCACACCCAGTGGACTGCGATCTTGGCATCGTTTGACAGTTTGGTTCGATTCATTGAAATTTGTCAAGAACCCTCTTTGCCGAGCCACAGCTGCTACTAAAATCAAGACAACTTCAACACACATAGAATGAGAAAAATATTAATATATACTTAAACCTTTAAAATATAACAACTGTTTCAGCGGTGAGGACTAAATTTGTATGAGGAAATCAATCAATAATTTTTTGTATTATTACACTGTTTAAATACACGTGGAAAAAAGTTCACCTAATTTACCACTGCAGGGAGGCGGGTTCAGCATTTACAGTATTTAGCAGACACTCTTATCCAGAGTGACTTAGAACTTGTACAATTTTATAATTCAAGCTATTGTGGGTTAAGGGCGTTGCTCAATGACCCAACAGGGGCAGTGTGGCAGAGGTGGGATTTAAACCCTGGACCTACTGGTCCATAGTCCGCTAGGCTACCACATTCCCATGATCCAGCAGTAACTTCCAACTAGATGGAGCATCATACGTTGTCAATTGGCTATATTTGACCACTTGAGAGATCATTCCCTGACAGTACAATAGTGAACCTTGCAATGGATTGGCATCCTGCGCAGGGCACACACGTATTTGCCTGCACTCTTTGTTCTCCAAAGACAGGCAGCAAAGCCTTAATTAAAAAAAAGGATAATAAAAATACACACACCATGTAGCCATAACATTAAAACCACTGACAGGTGAAAAGAATATCGCTGACAGAGTGATGCAATGTTCTGAGGAGAGCACTTCCTTTTATGGCATTCATGTAGATGTTACCTACTTTGGTGCAGACCAAGTACACCACTTCATGCTAACAATATTCCCTAACAGCAGTAGCCTCTTTCAGCAGGATAACGAACCCTGCCAAACAGCAAAAATTGATCTGGATGGTTTGAGGAACATAAGGTTCAAGGTGTTAACTTGGCCTCCAAGTTCCTCAGATCTCAATCTGGCATCTGACAAGCAAGTATGATCCATGGAGGAGCCATCTCCCAACTTCCAGGACTTGGTGTTGTGCAGCCCATGCCTCGACAGGTCAGAACCTTGGAGGCATGAGGGAGACCACACGTTTTTAGGTAGGTGGTTTTAATGTCTTAAATAATCAGTGTACTGTATATAAATACAAAGACAGCATGATGGTGTAGTGGTTTTAAATTCATATCCCAGGTTCACTTTCCATTTTGGAGATGAATTATTAATCCAGTGGGTGGACTGATGGGTGTAATCCTGCTGTTCAGTGGTTGGTTTGTGTGTATGGCTGAACAAGCTAGTAGTGAGCTTGGATGTCTCTGTGGAGTGTTTCTGAGGTCAGGAGCTCGCAGCTCTGTACCAGCATGTCACAATGCATCAGGTGGCCGTCAGCTGGAGGTTGGCTAGTGGGGGGTGATCTTTAGGTCTACAGACATGTGAGCACAAGGCTGGCAATGCAGAGAAACAGTGTATGTATGTATGTATACAGTGGTGTGAAAAAGTGTTTGCCCCCTTCCTAATTTCCTATGTTTTTTTGCATGTTTGTCACACTTGAGCGTTTCGGAACATCAAACAAATTTAAATATTAGTCAAAGACAGCACAAGTAAACACAAAATGCAGTTTTTAAATGAAGGTGTTTATTAAAGGAGAAAAAATTCAAACCTACATGGCCCTGTGTGAAAAAGTGATTGTCCCCTTGTTAAAACATAACTTAACTATGGTTTATCACACCTGAGTTCACTGTCTCTAGCCACACCCAGGCCTGATTATTGCCACACCTGTTCTAAATCAGGACATCATTTAAATTGGACCTGCCTGACAAAGTGAAGTACACCAAAAGATCCTTAAAAGCTACACATCCTGCAGAGACCCAAAGAAATTCAGGAACAACTGAGAAAGAAAGTAATTGAGATCTATCAGTTTGGAAAAGGTTATAAAGCCATTTCTAAAGATTTGGGACTCCAGCAAACCACAGTGAGAGCCATTATCCACAAATGGTGAAGACATGGAACACTGGTGAACCTTCCCAGGAGTGGCCGGCCGACTTTTTTTTTTATTTACCACAAGAGCGCAGAAACAACTCATCCAACAGATCACAAAATACCCCACAACAACATCAGAAGAACGGCCGGCCTCACTTGCCTCAGTTAAGGTCAGTGTTCATGCCTCCACCATAAGAAAGAGACTGGGCAAAAATGGCCTGCATGGCAGAGTTCCAAGACGAAAACCACTGCTGAGCAAAAAGAACATTTAACAGCTTGTCTCAGTTTTTCCAGAACACATCTTGATGATCCCCAAGACTTTTGGAAAAACATTCTGTGGACTGACGGGACAAAAGTTGAACTCTTTGGAACGTGTGTGCCATTAAATCTGGCGTAAAAGTAACACAGCATTTCAGAAAAAGAACATTATACCCACAGTAAAATATGGTGGTGGTAGTGTGATGGTCTGGGGCTGTTTTGCTGCTTCAGAACCTGGAAGTCCTGACCTGAATCCTATTGATATTCTGTGGCATGACCTTAAAAAGGCTGTTCATGCTCAAAAACTCCCCAATGTGGCTGAATTACAACAATTCTGCAAAGATGAGTGGCCAAAATTCCTCCATAACGCTGTAATTTCAGGTTATCACAAACGCTTGGTTGCAGTTGTTGCTGCTAAGGGTGGCCCAACCAGTTATTAGGTTTAGGAGGCAATTACTTCCACACAGGGCCATGTAAGTTTGGATTTTTGTCTCCCTTAATAATAAACACCTTCATTTAAAAACTGTATTTTGTGGTTACGTGTGTTGTTTTTGACTAATATTTAAATTGGTTTGATGTTCCTAAACACAGGTGTCAAACATGCAAAAAAAATAGGAGATCAGGAAGGAGCAAACACTTTCACACCACTGTACATGTATCTATAGGTCTTCAATATTCCATTGTTTGAGCAAATGGCATAATGAGCATACAGTAAATAATTCTCTCTCAGTCCATTTAATAGAATAGAATAGTAAATTTGTGCGCTGTAGGGAAAAAAGAAAAAACAGCTTCTATAGAGTACAGTGGCGAATTAGTGTGATTTAGTGTGACTTCCCCTTACACTTGAGCAACATGAAGCATCTGGCAGCTTCATCAGGATGCCAAGTTGACACTTCTACAGTACAAACAAGCTTGATTAGGAATGATCTTTTTGGAAGGGTAGCAACCAAGGGACCACTTTTTCAGAAGGGAAACGGTGAAAAAACTGAGGTGAATGTCATATATGGTCATTGTACCATTGCTAAAAACCTAATGGTGGCCTAAGACTTTAGCACAGTACTGTTTGTATGTATTTATGTATGTAATGTAGGTAGGTAGGTAAGTACATAGATAGATAGAAGGGATTTCCAAATTAATATGTCAACATGATACTATTCTAATGCAGATGGTGTTTTTAAGCCATTACCAGCATTTTCGCTGCTTTGCAGGACCAGTAGGTAAGAGCTATATCTGAAATGGTCCATAACGTTCTATTCCTTCCATTCTACATAATATGTAGGGAATAAGGAAGCGAATTGGTAAGGGTAATGAGAAAACCTGGACACTTCCTTATATGGTTTTCTCATTTCTGTGCAACAGCGGTTTCCCTTACATAAACACACTAAGAAACTCAGTCTTGTGACACACAAGTTAACAACTTTCACATACTTTTTCCTCATAAAAGTACCTACTAACATGAATGTTTTGCAGTAAAAAAGGAACCATTCTGGTAATCACACCTTTGCAGCAAACACAATAAGACGGGATGAAAACAATGTTACTAAATTATTAGAAAATAATAAATGCTTTCTGTTGAGGCTTATATTGTACACTCATATGGCTGTGCAGTGCTATGTAAATGGATAAGCAATGTATTTAGGGTCAAATAGGAGCAAGCAAAAATGTGATTAACAGAAAATGTGAAAAAAAAAAAATGTTTAATTGGATTTCAGTCCTGCATGGGGCCTACAGTGTGAGGGTTTGGTGGTGCATTTACAAAGTCCTACAATGGACTGGTGCGAGTCCTGTAAAACAGGATGCTTTGCTTTTGCTAAATCCGTTTGTCTGTCCCTCCAGCTCTGTCTTTATCGATAAACGGGATTTAAAGTTTCTACATTTCCTACGTTACATATAGAAACATACATGTTTCTATATGTGAATTTTCTAGATTTCTTCATGAGTAGGATAAAAAAAAATTACCCGATTTTAACACATCTATTAGTAGATAAAGAAAACCAAATTAATCAAATGAGCCAAAACATTATACTTGGTCATTTAATTATTGAGGAAAATGCTCCAATATTACATGCTTGTGGGTGTCAAAGGCATGTGAAACTCTAGAATTAGCTATTAATTTGTAGGTAGAGTCAGGTGTTTTCAATCAACGGGATGCCAATCAGGTGTGAGTGGGTGCCCTGATGTATTAAAGAATCTACCCAAGTCTGATCTTCATACACGTTTGTTGAAGTGTATCATGAACAGTGGAGTTCTGATGACAGCAGAAAAAGAACTGTTGATGCTCATCAGGCTGGAAAGCCATTTCTCTCCAAAAATGACATTGCTGCCTGTTACAAGGCATGTGTACCAGCCAGAAGGATCTTGGAAAAGTGTTTTTTTTTTTTTTTTTTTAAGACAGATGAGACCAAAATATAACTTTTTGGTTAACATAAAGCATTATCTGGATAAAAAAAAAACTGCATTTCAGTATAAGAACCTAATTTCGTTTGTGAAACATGGTGGTGGGAGTATCAGGGTTTGGGTCTATTTTGCTGCATCTGGGCCAGGATGGCTTGCTATCATTGATGAAGCAATGGATTCTGAATTATATCAGCAAACTCTGAAAGGAAAATATCAGGACATCTGTCAGTGAATCTCTAGAAAATGTGGGTCACATAGCAAGGGGGTCACAATACATAATAAAAGGCAAGGTTCACATAATTCTCACAGATATGAACAAGTAGTTAGTTTCCCCTTAATGATCCCTCATAGATTGTAATGATTTTTATTGTTGTGATAGTTAACAAGACTAACAATAATGCAGCGATACTTCGGTTCTAGAACTCTCAAAAAAAAGTTACTTTATAAGAGCCAGCTGAGAGCAAAACAGGAATTGATTGCTCCAGAACACAGTTTGCAGTTAGCTATGTCAGCTATGCTAGTGCCCAGGGTTCATCAATAGAATAAGTGTTTTGCTTTCACTTTCAATCCATTACTCACTAAATTACATGAGATTTTTCAACAATTTATAATAAAATAAGCTTGTTTGATAATGACTTTGGCCAACTGTAGGTCAATACGTGTTTTAAACATTTACTTGCTTATCATTACTTATCATAAACTCCGCTATTATACAGTATAGGCGGCTCTACCAAACACTCGTTAAGCTGCTCAGTTCATGATAAATTTAACATATGATGGATTTGTTGGAACATATCCCCATTGTAAATGTACACCTGTACATCACAACTCCATTATTGCATTATTATAATGCCTTATACAGTGTGGATTTTCCGGGGGTCTAGAACAGATGAATTCAATTTACATGAATTTTTCCTTATGGAATAAACATTTGCTCAGGACTCGTTGTTTTAGCTTCTCGACAAGCTTTCTGGAACGAATTAAGAACAAGAACCGGGGTACGACTGTAGTTTACATTTTAAGGTACACCAAATTAGGCTTTTTAGTCACTTACTATATGCATAGGCCATAAGGATTAACAGAATGGTGCTGTAGACCCAGCGTAGTGCTCTACACCATGCATCCAATCAAATGCTATTGAAAGTTTAGCTACAGAATTGAGTTGAAGAAGTTACAATTTATTATGACATTGACAAATTTTTCTGTCAAAATTCTTTCACTAAGATTAAAGCATTGCCACACTTGGTCTTTGTGCACACGCTGCCATCATTGCAGCCTGCTGCTATGTCTTGTGCTGAATAGGAACCATATGAGGTAGACAAGCGCCACATCAAGCATTCTCGGAAACAAAAAATGGATACACAATGACAAATACTCTGTAGTAGGTTGATAAAACTATATGGTGGTACACCACTTCTATTATACACAGTATTTCCTCCTCCCATGGTCTGTGTATGTGGAGAGAAAAATCATTTCAAGCTGCATGAACTTGTTCGTTGTTGTATTTGGAGTATGACAAAGCAGTGATGAATCATTTGGAAGAGAAGGACTTTCCACAAACCAGAAACATCTGTTTACATAACCTCAAACGTACGACTTGCTTAGAAAACCTGATGCAGCCCGTGTTTGTTTTAAATACGAACATGCGTCTCTCGGAAGACATGCTGAGCCTTCATTTGTGTCACACAAAGAAAGAGGCAGCTATACGAGAACTGAGGGATATGCTGTCATTTTGTAGCTGGATGAATCTGCATCCAGCCTTCAGTCAAACAACCACAAGCCATTGGTGTCACACAGGCCTTGTCAGATCTTGTGCTCTCAAGCAGTCTTGAATCCACTTCTTCTGACAGATCAGCCAGTTAAATGTCCTCAGGACTAATAAAGATCACAACAGGCCAAACATAATGGTGCATATGATGTTAAGAACCGGATCACCACTAGGGGATTCCAATAGAAAACATCTCAATATAGCCTGAAGAGTCTTAGTGCTCTGACTGTGATGCAAAGGCATTAAGTCTGTACATTTCCACTACCAAGGTCTAGGCCGTCTAGAACATTCCACCCCATGCCTGCTGCCTCACAAGAGGACCCCACCTCACCATTATGGGCTGACTTTGACTGGGTTACGTGGGTTGGCCAGTCACCAGGTGACTGCAGACACCACTCCCAGGCCCGTCTCCAAGGGTAGGTCCTGGTAACCCCAATGCAGGCAGGGTACACTGATTTATATTTGGATTTCAGGGGCATTTGGGATTGCATTTTGTTTGACCTCTTCCCTTAGACCTGTTCTCCATGACTGAACCTACTGGGAGCTTCACGGTCCTGGTAACATAAACTAGCTCTGTGCCTCACCGAAGCACACAGGCCCCTTCACCAAGACAAGGGCTTAATCCTTGATCTCCTTCCAGGAGAAGCAGATGAAAACTGAGGGCGTATTCACACTAAGTGGTCTGTGCCACTTCTGGGCACGTTTGACCCCCAAAGGACAGTTCGTTGGTCTAGTGTGATCTCTCCGTACTGTGCCATGGCGCTGTAGAATGAATCTGGCATGCCTGAATAGGCAGAACACAGTATCGTCTAACACGTGCAGCACGAGAAGCCAAAAATCATTGCATTGCAAACACATTTATCATAAGGCTTATGAGAGGAAGCACAAAGAGTTCACAAAGTATGTAGAACCACAAAGTCTGCTGAGCTGTGCGAGCGCATCTTTACAGTACTGTGAGGACAAAAGCGTGCTCGGGTGCAGGTCGTTGTGAAGCGCAATGTGGAGACAATCACAGTCCGGCCCGATTCAAGACAACCAGGCTCAGTGAGTACACCCTCAGACTATATATGGCGCAAGCTGATAACCTATTCATTATATTGCATTACTTCTACTGTAAATGAGTAACATTTAAGGTTGCCAGGTGTTCTGATTTCTATTGAACAGTGAATTTTCAGTTTGTCCCAATTTGGTCTGAATAAGTTTGAAACAACATTTGTACCTCCAGTCATGTTCGACTTGTCCTTCAATTAAATCTGAAGAGAAGAGTTTAAAGTTGAATCTTAAAAGTAATGCAATTTTTGACTGAATCTAATACACCTCTGCCAGTATTTAATATGAATGTGAAACCCCTGTGACTCGGATAAGAGCCAACTGCTGGAACCTGAAGCTGCTGGGCTTGCAAAGTGAAGGTTGGGTGGTTAACCAACATTTGGGTTGTACCAACTCCTGGTGTGGGTGTCTTAAAGAGTCAAATTACAATGGGATCAGTACTTAGTCAGTTTTCCAAGGTTATGTCAACACTGTACACTGTTAATCACCTGCGGTCTCATTCTAATCACTACAAATACTCAGGGCTATAGCTGAAACAACATACAAAGACCTAGGGCTTATAACAGTAGCGTCTGGTCGAGTCACTTAAGTACAAGAAATTAACAGAAAATAGTTTCACTATGTACTGGTACATCATTTGTCAAGCTTCTTACCTGTTCCAGTAGCTCCAAAACTGCTCATTCAGATAGGTGCGATGGCTCTGTTCATCCCCAAATGAGGCCTTGCTCTCGATCCAGTGCACAATGTGGCCTTCAACAGCTGGGAGTTTGCAAAAACAATTCAATTTTGGTCGAAGTACATCAAGTGTCTTGCTTTGGCATATTAAATGCTGACTCCATTCCCTCATAAAGGAATGTGTAAATTTATCTGTCATAGCATTGGCCTTGGCAAACAATCTCATGAGAAAATGCTACTCCTGAGGCGACGTTTGGTATTTTCATGAAAATGCTTTGATAACTCTTATTTGAAGAAAAATCACCAAGAGACACAGGGTGACATTACTGTACTGTTAGTTTGACAGTTGTTACTGTGTTTGGTATAACTGCAGGCCTAAAACAGTCACTAACTGTAACAAGTGATTCTTTCATTCTTGATTGTTAAGAAACTTACCAATTGGGACTTCCAAAATAATGTCAGGGGTCTTGTCATATCCCTTGGCCCGTAGCTGATTCTCATCTGAGGGGAAACATTGCACAGCAGTTACTTAAATCGTACTAATCAAATTCCACAAATAGCAGTGAGCGTGTGCTTGAGTGACAAAAATGACCTTTCCCATATTCGACGGAGGCACTAATAATAAAACAGCATGGGGTGGCTACTTGCCTCCAGACCATTGACCTGAAACATCATATAGTGCTTAAATGAAAAAAGTATTAGTAACTACGACAGAGTTTCAACACCGGTATAGCGTATCTCACATCAAGCAGACTGGGTAATGCCACAGACACTGCAAGCTTTTAACACACACTGTAAAATCTTCCCATTACATTTATCAACTATATTTAACCTGCGGCAAACAATCTTTCGAGTCACTCTGGCCTTGGAGAGCTTTGGCTTAGCGAGCTCCACGAGGAACAGAAAGGACCGAACTGGCATTAGAACAGCTGAAATCATGACCCTTGCACATGTGTGGCTCAGCCATTGTCCTTGACTCCTGACGCGGTTCGACCATTATTTGCAGAACACCTGATTTCTCCATTAAATCTCGGCCTGACCAGGTCATTCAATTCCAGGGGCTGGCCTCTCCATCTTCAGCCAAGCTCAACTAATGGGCTGAGGGGGAAGAAGGCTGAAGGTCTTGGGCAGTCAGGGGGTCCTGGCGGTGTGGTCTCTCTCTCTCTCTCGACACCTGCCGGGCTGTTGACACCGTCATGCGGTGCTGATCGCCTTTTTACATCACTGTTGATTAAAATTAATGATCCGTCCCTAGTGTTGGGGAGCTTATTTCCAATCCATTTATCAGCTGGGCAAGGCTGTCTCAGTGACCTCTGTGGCCCAAACTTTGACAGTTTTAGAACAGTCCTCTCAGCTCTTCCCAGAAAGGTCAGCACTTGGGGCCAAAATAAATGATATGTTCCTAATGACAGAAATAGACGTGAATCGAAGCCAGCTCTGTCTCTTCTGTGAACAGAACACTGGGTAATTACTGTTTTTAAGAAGATTATTAATTGGCAGAGTGCATTATGCTGCTGAAAGAGGCCACTGCCATTGGGGAATACCATTGCCATGAAGGGGTGTATTTGGTCTGCAACAATGTTTAGGTAAATCGTAAGTGTCAAAGTAACATCCACAAGAACGCCAGGCCCCAGGATTTCCCAGCAGAATACTGCCAGAGCATCACACTGTCGGTCTTATTCACTTCACCTGTCAGTGCTTTTAATGTTATGGCTGATCTATGTACATGACCCTCTAAATCAAATAGCGATTAAAATGTGCTTTAACCTACATAAACAAAATTTAAACTGTATAACAGTTTTTGAGCTTATAGGTAAAAAGACTGGAAATACAATATTTATTGTAGTAGCCTTAAAGAAGTGACCTCAATGCAGGGTTATGCAATAGCTAGAAAATTCTTATGGTCTATACAGCCCATTTAACAACCATCCGCTCAATTTCTTAAAAATTGAAATAAATTATAAAATTAAATAGAAATCTGTGTCGTAACTCTGAATGTTGTGGCCGTAAACAGCTGGTCACCTCAACAGCCAATCGATGCTGCGGATCCATGAGCAGAGGTGGGAGTTAAAGAGCAGAGGTTCGTCCTTCGTGTGTGTGTGTGTGTGTGTGTGTGTGTGTGTGTGTGTGTGTGTGAGAGAGAGAGAGAGAGAGACCACCTTACCAGTCGTGTGCTTGCTTGTTTGTTATCTCACATTTGGACTATAGGTTGTTGTAACACAGTTGAAGTATTTAGAGACATTTTTTTGCACAAGTTGCTCATGTTTGACAGTATGACTTTACACTAATTATTTGTAATAACATATAAATGGCGTTCAAAGTGTATGTGTCTGTCCCATTGTAAGTAGTACTATTTTGTTTGTCCTCCACTACCTGTGTGTGTGTCTATATATAGAGAGATATAGGTGAGAGGTCTAATTTCCATCATAGGTACACTTCAAGTATGAGACACAAACTGAGGAATCACACTAAGATTTTTAAAGAATTTAATTGTAAATTATGGTGGGAAATAAATCTTTGGTCAATAACAAAGTTCAAACGTTTCCTGTAAGTCTTCACCAGCTTTGCACACACTGTAGCTGGTATTTTGGCCCATTCCTCCATGTAGATCTCCTCTAGAGCAGTGATGTTTTGGGGCAACACGGACTCCCTCCACAAATTTTCTATGGGCTTGAGGTCTGGAGACTGGCTAGGCTACTCCAGGACCTTGAAATTATTTTTACGGAGCCACTCCTTCGCTGCCTGTGTGCTTGAGATCATTGTCATGCTGGAAGACCCAGCCATGTTCCATCTTCAATGCTCTCACTGATGGAAGGAGGTTTTGGCTTAAAATCTCACGATACATGGCCCCGTTCGTTCTTCCCTTAACATGGATCAGTCCTCCTGTACCCTCTGCAGAAAAACAGCCCCAAAGCATGATGTTTCCAGCCCCATGCTTCACAGTAGGTATGGTGTTCTTGGGATGAAACTCAGCATTCTTCTTCCTCCAAACACGATGATTTGAGTTTTTAAATCAAAAAGTTCTATTTCGGTTTCATCTGACCTCATGATATTCTCCCAATCCTCTTCTGGATCATCCATATGCTCTCTGGCAAACTTCAGACACGCCTGGACATGTACTGGCTTAAGCAGGGGGGCACGCCTGGCACTGCAGGATCCGAGTCCCTCTTGGTGCAGTGTGTTACTGATGGTAGCCTTTGTTACTTTGGTCCCAGCTCTCTGCAGGTCATTCATCAGGTCCCTCCACGTAGTTCTGGGATTTTTGCTCACCGTTCTCATGATCATTTTGACCCCATGGGATGAGATCTTGCGTGGAGCCCCAGATTGAGGGAGATTATCAATGGTCTTGTATGTTTTCCATTTTCTTACAATTGCTCCCACAGTCAATTTATTCACACCAACCTGCTTGCCTATTGTAGATTCACCCTTCCCAACCTGGTCCAGGTCTACAATTTTCTTCCTATTGTCCTTCGACAGCTCTTTGGTCTTGGCTGTGGACAGGTGTCTTTTATACAGATAACGAGGTCAAACAGGTGCCATTAATACAGGTAACAAGTGGAGGACAGAGCTTCTTAAAGAAGTTACAGGTCTATGAGAGCCAGAAATCTTGTTTGATTGTGGGTGACCAAATACTTATTTCCCACTATGAATTACAATTAAATTCCTTTATTCCTACAATGTGACTTCCTGGATTTTTTTCTCATTTTGTTTCTGATAGTTGATGTGTACCTATGATGAAAATTACAGACCTCTCTTATCTTTCTAAGTAGGAGAACTTGCACAATCAGTGGCTGACTAAATACTTTTTTGCCCCACTGTGTGTGTATATACATACATATATACATATACACAAATATATATGTATGTATGTGTGTGTATTTATATATATGTATATACACACACATATACATATATACATACATACATACATACATACATACACACACACACATATATATATTTATTAAAATACCATTTATATTAACATTATAGTAGCAGAAAAAGACCATGTCCGGCCACTGACCACTTTCTCAATGTAATTTGTTTGGTCCAACTTTCGCATGCAGTTTATGATTGCATCTTCACCACATAAGCTCAACAAACTCTCAACATGGCCTATAAAATGTAACCTATAAAACAAATGTTAAATCACATTAACAAATGCCATCAATTCAGTGACTAAACAGACAGAAAATTCTCACGTACTTGGTGTAAATACATAAGTGAAATGGGGAAAGAACTAGTGGTAAATAACTTACCTAAAAAAGACAGGTTCTTCTCTCTGAGCTTCTCTCGCAGAATTTCCTCATGCTCCTGACCAATAGCGCTGTGGTTTGCAGTTTAGGAAATGAGGGAAGCAACTTTTTAAAGCACAAATAAAACTAAAATCACCAAGCATATCAGCTTTCTTCTAACCACACACTGTTCAATACAGAAAGCTAAAGCACGCTGTTTCCAAATTAGAAATGAAGAGCTCGAATTTAACTCCTCTTGTCAAATTTGACTTGTTTGACTTCGAATTGGGGACATTTTACCTGCATGCAAGGTTGCTATGGAAACGGGCAGGTTGCTGAGCAGTGTTGCTGTGGCAACACGAGAAGAGCGTACAAGTGTGTGTGTGTGTGTTTTAATATATTATGGACGCTTGGGAGTGGCAACTGCAATAAAGTTGAGAATCAATAGGAGTGTGTGATTTTTTTTTTTTTCCAGAGGCTTATTCAGCAGCTAAACGATATTTGAGAAGAGCACGACAATCACTTGGGACTGCATTTAAACATGATGAAAAATGCCACAGTACATTAAAGCATATGCGTAATGTAAAAAAAAAAAAAAAAAAAACAAACAAAAAAAAACCGTTAATATCTAGCTTTAGTAATAAATCTACTGGGCCGTGAAAGCAACGCAGCATAATGTCAAACTTCCCCACACAGTGACAGATCTCTAAGCAAAGATTTCAGGCTTAGGCTATTTATAGGTGTATGACATTTCCAATTTATCAGATCAGCTCTGATTTCATGCTTCACTCTTGCTAAATGATCTTACATCGCTTTTCACAGAGACATGCCACTGAAACGAGTGACTGCTTGGGTCATTACGGTGGCGTCTGGATACAGGCACTGAAGCATATCCTCTGATGTCATGGTGGAGCACCAGAAGAAGAGCGAGTAGGCCGATACGATGAACTCTCAGAGGAAAAGCAAGAGACTGACAGACAATGCTGGAAGAAGAGGTATGAAAAGAGGTAAAGAGGCAGGCCGACGACGGAGGGCAGAACGGGACAGGGTTGAGTGGCCAGGAACAGAGGAGTCTAGCATGGTCCCCAGCTGGCTGACCCTAAACAGGCTGCAGACTGACCAACCCCTCCTCTCTCGCTCTCACACACACAGCGGTCTCATGGGTGCAGTGTTTAGATGATGACCCAATTCTGACAGCCCATAACTGGCCGTCTCCTGCTCTCTGATCACCGAGACTGCATCACTGCACTGATAAGTAGCTGTGGTCAGAACTACAGCTGTACATGAAATACAATATGTATTGTGAGACAAAAAGAACGAACGAAAGGTAAAGAACCAGTTTCTAATACAAAAAAGAGAATCATGCTGACATGACAAAGAACTCTCCAAGGTGCTGAGAAATCTCTCAAAACACCCGAGAGAACAGTAAACGCCTGTGATGAAGAAGATCCAAAGCGGATTTTCTTTGTTGTTTTAAAAGTCGATTATATGGCTGGGACCTTAAGTTCATAGGATGACAAAACCTGTCATCACACTTTAGTACAATATATTGTAGTATGTGCTTACAGTTTTAGAGACAAGATCAAATAACTATATAGTATATATAAATATATAGGTACACAAAAAAAAAAACACAAAACCAAAAAACAAACAAACACCACACAAAAAAACACAACACACAAACACACAACACAAACATATAGATAGATATATATATATATATTATATATATAATTAATATATATATATATATATATAATATATAATATATATATGTGTGTGTATAAAATCTCCTTTTTTGTATTCTTTTCACACTTTTTTCTACTACTGTGTGCACCACTACCACTTGTTTAAAAACAAGTCCTCATTTCCATGCTACAAGCACGTAATAATAACAATAAATACTAAGATCTTAAAAAATAAAGCTAACCAAAATATATATTGAGAAGACGACATAATATTGTGCTCATGCTTTTTTATGTTGTTTATGCAAAATTCTGAGCCTACCAACCAAATGCTTCAGCAAAAATCAAAACTCATCAGACCAGGCAATGCATTTCCAGTCTTCTATTAACTAATTTTGGTGAGCCCATGTGAATTGTAGCATCTGTTGCCTGCTTTTAGCTGGCAAGAGTGGCATCCGGTGTGGTCTTCTGCTGATGTAGCCCATCTGCTTCAAGGTTCAACGTGTCCTGTGTTCAGAGACGTTCTTCTGCACACCTCGGTTGTAACAAGAGGTTATCTGAGTTGCTGTTGCCCTTCTACCAGTTCGAACCCGTCTGGCCATTCTAATCTGACCTCTGGCACCAGCAAGGCATTTTCACCCAGAGAACTGCCCTCACTGGGTATTTTCTCTTTTTTGGACAATTCTCTGTAAATCTTAGAGATGACTGTGTGTGAAAATCCCAGTAGATCAATGAAAGACAACGATTAAAGTCAACACGTTAGTAATGCATTGCTACTGACAGTCCTAAAATCAGAAAACGATTTCTGTTTAAACAGAAATTGTATCATGATTTTTGCATACAGCCTGAGAGAAGGTACACACCCTGATACAGAACCGGATATACAATGCATATAGAGATAAAATCTCTAAGCTCACCCCGCACAATGCACTCTTTCCTTCCACAGATACACACGGAGCTTGCTCAAGCAGAACTTTTAAGTCACGTGAAGCTCGGCACACCTCATCCTGCTGAATGGCTCCTCGTCAACTTTAGGCTTAAAATTTTATGGGAAAGGATACTGTTTGATGCAGTCTACCAGCGGTCCATAACAGCAGTCATTTATGGTGCACTGAAAAGAGGGGTAAGAAATATTACAGCATGGCTGGGGGGTGGAAGAGCGACTCTGAGCACGCTTTCACCTGATAGAAAGAAAGGAAACACTGGAGACGACTTCATGTCATGCACCAACGCAGCTCCCATGGTGCTATTAGCAAATATGAAAGGCTGGATTATTTAGAATTGACATCTTTATTACGAAAGCTGCACATAACTGCAGCTTTTACATCCAATCCATTTACTGACAAAACCATTCCTTCACATTAACATCTTTGCACTATCGCCTTAGGCACTAGCAACTAGTGACAGTCATTTTCTATTCAAGTATAAGAATATCTGCTGATATTTAGTAATTCAGAATATTGATACATTAAGTCAAAGTCAAATTATTTCTCTAATTTTATTTGGTCTAAAAGACCATTGTCTAAAAGACGCTTTACAAATATCTAGGCCCAATGCCCCAACTGAGGAATTCTAGGAAGACAGTGGCAAGGGAAAAACTCCCTAAACATTAGGGAGGACCAAAACTCAAAAAGGGACCCAGCCTCTATGGGCATTTATGTATAAATTAACCCAAGTTTCCTAATAAATAAGTCTATACAAGGCTATACGAATTACAAGAGAGAACATATTTAAAGAAAATATACAAAATTAAATACAATAAAATATAATATAATATATAGACTATGATAAATGAAACCGAATACAATATTAGGAAGCATATAATAACTAGGGAGTATAAAACTACATAACACAATAGCATACATCAATAAAATATTGAATAAAATAACAGACAATATGCGTATTGGCATTATTTGTTTCAGTAGAACAGTGTCACTATAGGATCTCGTGTCCTCGGCGGGAAAGTTTTGTTGGCATGGCCCGCTCAGTCAGCCGGAGGAGGGAGGGGGAGTTACTGCCATCTACAGTACTGAAATTCGAGATATCGAGCAGCTCTGCCTTCACTAGCACTGATATTCTGATCACATGACTTCTCAGTGCTCAGAGCTGCTTAATAAAGAGCTACAGCATTAAGTGGAACGGTTCAGATTTCCAACTGTCAAAAAGGGAGATGAGGACGAGTATGAACATTTATCAGGTTTACAAAAATATGAAGGATTCAATGAACGTAAAGTAACATGGCAGCCCATTGGACGTGTATCATTTTGTGAAACAGCTAGTGGACTACTTCCAGCTAATGCAAATTTAGCTTACCGGTACATCAACATGAACCTGGTTGTAGTGAGTACTGAAACATTTAGGGATCAACTAGGTAATGCTGTTCTTTAGCTTATTGCTTCTTATTAAACTCTTCAAAGTCCATTGTGTAATTAAACAGACTCTAGATAGTAAGAACATGGCTCAATACTACATTCCATTACCTTACATGTGAACACGACTATGTTTAACAGCTATGCTCACCAGCTTGGCAGATGTCTAAGAGGCTAAGCTAACAAGTCCTTGTATCACATGCTGTATTTGATTTTAATCCAGCTATTAAACACCACCACAGCTCTTTGTGGTAGTCTAGTGGTTAATATATTTAAATATGGACCAGAAGGTCAAGATGCCACAGTTCGGTATTTGGGCAAGACACTTAACCCATAATTGCTTGGTCTGTAAGACTATCAGTAATAAGTTGCTCTGGATAAGGGCAACTGCTAAATGAACAAATGTAATTGTCAATGTAGTAAAGGTGGTAGTGTGTTGTTCATGGACTTTTACCTCTAGCCACCTGTAGTGTGGCTTGGTCTGCATTTCAGTATAGTACTTTATTGAGGAATATGTTGCATGAGATACTGTACTCTCTCTACCCTGACTACATGCCTGACTGCACCTTGTGGATTCTGTGGATAGGCTCCAGAGACCCCTCATGAGGATAACCAAGGTTAAAACGTGAAAGGAAATGAATAAAAAGTGGTGCATGACCAAACTGTAATGCTGATTTTTATTTACATTATTTGCAAATGTACACACTTAATGTTAAGTTACAATACCAAACCAGAGTCACTTAAAAACTAAATTCAAGGAATATAGTTTATCTTTAAATATATGATATTGTGAACAGTGACAAAAGGTTAATGTCACAGTTTTATATCCAGCACATGCCTAAAATGTACGAGTAATCAGATTATTTACAGATTCGTTACAGATTATTGATGATTTAAACAGTCAGAAGGCCTACTATAAAGGCATAAAAAAAACCCACCAAGGAAACAAAAACAAAAAATCCCCAAAACACACATTTAAATATTTTAGCAAGCAGAACAGAATCCCCAGAGTCGACAAGTGAAAAACCATTCTATGGAATATCACACTATGGAGTCATGAAACACCAGACTATGGAATATTACACTGTGGAACACCAAACTCTGGAATACCATGCAATGGAATCACAGAAACCATCCTATGAAATCCAATACTACACTATAGAGTCATAAAACTCTAGACTATGGAATACCATGCAATGGAATCACAGATTACCAATCTATGGAACCTTGGAATGTCACACTATGGAATCAGGGAATACCATGCTATGAAATACCATGTTAAGGACACTTCAATTAGTTATTACCTTAGTATGTTATCGAACCTAGACAACCTCTCATTCACATCACTAGTTACTAACATATGTTTACGATAATACTGACGCAAACATACCTGTTCCACATGCTTGGCTAACTGCACATCTGGAATTAAAGATGGCTCCCGCAACATGCTGTTCAGGACTTGCTTGGACACTGATAACACAAAAACAGCCAAATCAATAATTACATACACTCAAAAATGTATTTAATACAAACACTGTTACTATGCAGGTCACTCATGAGTTACACGATTTGTGTGAATATGAATTATTTTCCTTTAAGATAAAAAAATAAAAAAATACATGTATCACATTATTCTATAATATCATTTTTATGTAAACAACATGGATAATGCATTCAATTTATTTAACAACAATGGCATACCCAAGTCCAATACCTGAGGTGGTACAACCATTAGGACCAAATATGCAAATAAAATGAACTTTACAAAGTAGTTTAGTTACACAATATCAACATGTAGTTTGTGATAGTCACAAGATCAGCAACCTAAAGCTGCTGCAGTTCTGGGAAAACAATAAAACTAAAATGCAAACACTTCTATATACACTGCCTGGCCAAAAATGTCACCACCTGGATTTAACGAAGCAAAAAGTTGAAATAGTATTATAATAAAAAAAATAAAAAATAAAAAATAAAAAAAGGCTCTTATCGGTTAATTACTGCATTGGTGATTATGTTTCAGCTGGCAAAGTTATTTAACCCTAACTGATGCAGTGAGTAGCTTCTCATTTGTTAAACAACCATATCGAAAGACACATCCTGTGGTCGTGGAAAAGATGTTCATCTGTTTCAGAAGGGTCAGATTGTGAAAGAGTGGATCAGGGAGCATGAGCCATCATTTTCACACATGGATTGGCCACCACAGAGTCCAGACCTGAACCCCATTGAGAATCTTTGGGATGTGCTGGAGAAGACTTTGCGCAGTGGAATAAATCTCCCATCATCAATACAAGACCTTGGGGGAAAATTAACACAACTCTGGACAAAAATAAATGTCGTGACATTGCACAAGCTTGTAGAAACGATGCCGTAATCAAAGCTAAAGGCGGTCCAATGAAATATTAGAGTGTGTAACCTTTTTTTTTTTGGCCAGGCAGTGTATTTTTAGGTAAATGACAGTTTTTACACCTATGAAAAATATTAACAAACATTTAGTAATGAATATTAATGCATTGAATAGATCCTTACGGAAACAAAAATGTACAATACAAATTTCATCCTTCATTTTTATTTTTATTTTTCTACCCATCATTAATTCAGGTCCTAAAAACTATTCTGACTGACAAAAGAACCATAACTGACTCGGCATTAACTGACTAGGTCACGGCGGTGACATATTGCTGTTAGTGGAAATGTAGATACGAACGTCATATTTTACCCCACTTACTCTTACATGCGCAATACTTGCATGCGACTCAATTGAGTGGAAGCTCGGAGACGATTGAGATTTTGCATGGATAAATGCTTCACTCATGTTATGAAAGATGAATATTTTGCATCTCTCGCCCCATTCAAGCAGCACTAACATTATAAATCAGGCCTTGCAGGCCGCCAGATTGATTTCCTATTACTGCAAAAATCCCTAAATCATTTTTCACGCAGATTCCGATTAAATGGATTGCATCGCTGTGTGATGAAACGGTGGAGGCATGCCATTCTAATGATATATACATATGGTCAGGAAGACTCGGTGCTGCTCTGACACTTTAAGGAATGTTTCCATTTGCAAGAGGAGAGTGCTGAAAGAGAGCGCTCGAGATGATGCATCAGAGACTTGACACCAAAGGAACAGTCAGAGATCAGATTAAAAGAGATACTAAGAGTAAAACTGATTCTAAGAAGCTAAAGAGCAACTGCCAGGTTGTTTCCTGATTTTCCTACTCTGCATGCTTTTATGAACCATAAACCTTGTGCTAGCTCTTGTTTTTTCTCCATCCAGGTCTGTCTGAGGTGCTGCTTCTCTCGTCTCATCCCAAACCCCAGCGGAGAAATGACAAATACAAGGTGTACGCTGTGATCTTAGCACTATTCTTGCTGTTGCTAAAAAGAGGAGGGAGAAGGAGCGCGTGGAAAGAGAACAAAGCCCAGTCAGCACTCCTCTCCCTCTCCAGAGTCGAGCTCAGGCCTGCGAGACACCTCATTTCTCCATTCATTTTTCTCCGAGATTGGTACCTTCACACGCAGATCTATACGGCGCTCCAGTGCTGCTCACCACTGAAGAAAGAGGCTTATATTTTCCCCTTGAGTTAGGACACCTCATGACAAATGATAATGGATAATCAATAAAGCGGGAAATATGAGGCAGCAAACTTTATGAAGCCACGAGACATATTACTCCCCAACAACACTCGTTTCCCTTAACAAAGTCACTACTCGACTGTGCCTAATAATCTGAAAGAAAATCAAAGGAGCCGCAACCACATCAGCAATATTGGCAACTTATTCTGCTTTAATGGCATTTTGATTGATTTTTTTCCCCTCCTAATGGTAGTTTTATAGATTTGACGCTGCTCCTGCAAAACAGTACTGTGTAATAAACCTCCCTGAAGGCAAACAGCAGCCATTAAAGCTCTTGTCTTACTAGCACTCATAATTGGAGGTTGACCACCATCAAATTTTGGTGCTTCACACACCACCCTCTATATCGTTCGCGCAGATCGCATTTCAGCTTTTCATTTGCCTGCTCCTTTCTTTCTCTCGCTCTCTTTTTTTTCCCCACAAGCCTTAATAGGTTTCTGAGGCACGAGGTTAAGATGATAGTAAAGAAGGTGACCTTGGAGCTGACATTGTGGAGCTTTAGCCATGCGCTGACCTGGTGAAAACGGAAGGCCGGGCATGCTAATAAATCAGGCTGCTTTTAAAATGAGTTTAGCCTAATGCTCATTCATCACCAGTGGTAATGCCATTTGCAGCCTGAGATTCGCCGCTGCGCCCAAACAGCCTAGTAAATAACAACAGAGCCCAACATCCTCGCATCACTGCAGCCTCGAACATCAGCATACATTTATTAAAGACGCCTCTGACTTACACACACACACACACTCCCCCCTCACGAAGCCCTGAAGCGTGATTTCACAACACACAATAGAGCACTGTAAATACACACCAAATTTATTGTAATTGTCCTATGTCGGCATAAATTCTGACTGAGGTATCCTTATCTGAGGGAGCGTGCAGTGGAGGAGAATACTAAAGAGAGTAGCTTCACCTCCTCTGGGACTTGTACATGAACGTGGAATCAGTGTTGACAAAAAAAGAAAAAGGAAAACACTAGTGCCTTTATCAGGCTCTGATGAAATGATGAATGGTGGAACATAGCAGGAGGAATAAGCCTAACCTTGCATGATTTCTCTCCCCTTAGTCCTATCATTTATATCTTCTCCACCAGGATGAAAAAGTCATTATCTAACTAGAAAAAAAAAATGTACGAAAGCTCATTAGAAGGCAACATTTGCGGAGGGAGGACTGTAATAAACAATAATGGATGACGATCGTTATTGCCCCTGACACTGACGAGCTCCGATGCAAGTTTGTTTATTAATTAAAATAACCCTCCTTTTTTTTAACATCCCCCCCTCCGCATGATGACATCCCCCTCTTATGGTTCTAGCTCACAACCCAGTGAGCTGCAGAGGCGCTCGTACATCAAACTTCATGGTGCAAAGGAGAGACGGGCCGCTGATAACGCGCCCCGATAAAGCTGATTTTCCATGATGAATCTCGGAGCATATAAATTGGCTAATATCTGAAAACATTTACAGATACTAGAGGAATTGACTACTTGTGGGACATGATGGATGAGCCTCTCAGAGCTTGGCGGACAGCTCTGCAAATCTCACCCGGCTGACTAAAGCCCTCATTTGATTTTCCAATTTACTTCTCTTAAATCTATCCTCCCCCTTGCTCCCTGTCTGGAGAGGTGGAGCACCGCTCTTTCGCTTCATCCACCTTTTAAGCAGCGGCGGTTGGAGGTGAGGGTTGTATCCCGGCAGGGTTCGTGGGGCGGAACTGATCTGCCTCGGCTCGATTGGGGCTGGTAGCAGGTAAGCAGATCGGGTCTGGGTCAGAGCCTCTCCCAGCACTGCGCCTCATTCTAGCTCCTCTGCACGAGAGTAATTAGTATACTTGTCAAACCTAGTGCTACGTGCCTGCTTACCTCACACACACACACACACACACACACACACACACACACACACACCTCACCACGCATAGGCCTCTGTGTTCCGGTGCTAATGATGAGGATGTGGATCTCATTATTCAAACCTTAAAATGATCTAGGGTTTGTGCTCTATTCTCAGAGTCAACACAACATTAGCTTCTAATGCTATAATAAGATATATTGCCATTTTTTTCCATATTCCAGCCCCTCTGCATTAAAAAATATTGCAATACTGGCCCAAAGTGAACACCTGCACATTGAGGACATCCCCTCAGTACAACACCTTAAAGCTCAGGTGACCAAACGTATGACAATAAATCTTAAAAGAAAGGTCCAATCACACTGTTTCAAAGGTTGCAGAAGAGACCCAATCTCATGTAAGGCCTTGGGAAAATGGAAAAGGTCAAACAGCTTGCAAAATTGCTCCCTCAAAAAAAGTGCAGCTAAATCTATCAGCGCTTCAAATCACGTCAGGCATTGTGATTGAGAGAGAGGTGGCAGCAAACCGAGCAAGAGCAGAGATATGGAGTTTGGAATGACTCTATTAGTGACTTCTCAGGTAGCAATGCAAGAACTCCTGGGCTCACATAAAATGGCCGCCGGCATTAGTGTGAACGTTTACATGCACTACAGGAAACCTGAGTGAGGATTTTCTTAACAGCCCCTCTCTAGCGTTGGCACAACAGAAGCATTATGGATGTTGATATGATATTCAATACATGAGGAAACCGCTCTAAATGTATCTCAGCGGCATCAACCAGCCCTGATACCTGCCTGCTTGTAGTCTGCTTTATCGGGTTGGGGAAATCACCCACGTACAACAAACAGGCAGCAAGAGATGAGAAACAATTTAAAACTCTTTATCGATTCTAACCAAGTGATTGTGTATATATTCCAGCGTCCCAAAGGTACAATTTCTATGTCTCGTAAATGCAAAAGGGGAAAGAAAGGGAATAAAAATAATGGTGCTGGGTAATGGCAAGTCACTCACGGACTTGGAAGCAAGGTCCCTTATATAGAAGTCTATTGATCCATGCTGTCCGCTAGAGAGACACACACATACACACACCCACACGTCAAGTCTAGGCAAGTGGGGGTAGGGAATGATGAATGTGCCTGCCAATGCCTCTGAACAAACCTGTTAGCTAATTGCCACCAAAGACAATTATCCTTGCATTGCTTCATAATGGAAACACATTACAAAAGTCTAATATACACACAGGGAGAGTCAGAGATATGACCGAGCAGCCCGTCTGCGCTGAATTTCACTGCCCAAGGCCAGTCAGGTCACCGGTGGGAAGGAGGAGTACAGGATATTGATGTCAAAATAGAAGTCACCCAAAGCGGCGAGAGCAGCGAATGTTCATGACTTCACGTGACGCACACATGGGAAACTGAAAGGAGCCTGACCTGTGCAAACGTCATTACCAGCTACACAAAACAATGGGCATAACATACTATAATCAATGCTGAAAGACAATAAAGGGATCAGAACTGCAATTTCTCCCTAGGGTATCTGTCCAAGGCCTATCGACTATCCAAGTGTTTCCCAAGCCAGAAAAGCCTACCCTACCCTGTTCTCCATGCCAGCAGGACTACTATTTTGACAGGCGACGGATAACGGCAGGTCCAACGCAATCATGGGCTTGACGTTGACAAATGGCCTTGCTGTGGCCGAGTTGAAAATAACACACATCCACTTTAATCTCTTTCTTGATTAAATCGAAGGCGTACCGATTTGACATCGTGTGATTCTCTCATAAAGCACTGACTCCTGCTTTGGTGCAGGGATGAGACGTGTCTGCTAGAGTGATATGGCGTCGGGGCGCATGCAGGCGACTGTGCATATGAACAGTATCTGAACTATGAAAACATTGGGAGATAAAGGGAGGGAGACGAAGAATAGAAAGAGAGATGGAGTAAGTGTGAGATGAGGAAACCACTGCACACACATTCAAATGAATGCTTAAAGGCAAAGATCGGATGTCAAACCCTCCTGACATCAAGGTGCAAAAAGGAAATTGGGGGGGGGGGGGGACAAGACAAGAAAGACGTGAAGACACCTTTGACTTTTCTCTTAAATACTGAATGGCAAAACAGAATGAATGAGATTAGTTATCTTTGGTTGAAGTTAGGAGAATGGAGTTGGAGTATCTTAATTGTTGTTGAATGATGTGCGAGCTGACATTATCAATTATGGTTGCTCAGCAAAAAAAGTCAAAAATCCGCCTTAAGCGTTCATATATTCACTGTATCCTGTAGCCAGGTGGGATAGTCCTGCGGAGCATGTGCACTAGTCTACCATCTAGCATTTCTACCTAAAAAATACATGACTGCAGTTAAAAATGAGTGAACAAAATGCACCAGGAGACAAAATACAGACACCACCAGATTCAGGTATGTCATTAGATTTAATTGCTCACTCATGCTCAACTCATATGGAGGGGGATGGGCTTTGAAAAGACTGATGTTGCTCAAAATACGGCAATCGGGAAAAAAACTGTCGGAAACGGGACTGTGGTAGCCTAGCGGGTAAGGTATTGGACTATGGAACAGTAGGTCCAGGGTTCAAATCCCACCTCTGCCAAGCTGCCACTGTTGGGTCCTTGAGCAAGGTCCTTAACCCACAATTGCTTGGATTGTAAGATTGTATCAGCTGTAAGTCGCTCTGGATAAGGTAAATGCTGGGATAAGTCTAAATGCTGTAATGTAAACGTATTTCACCATAAAACGTAGTTGATGAAATGCACTTTCAAGGATAGGTATGACTCGGATGTTCTGCTTGACCATAAATCTGTTGTGGGCAAAATGTGAAACCTTCTGCAGTTTATGTGCTACAGTTAAGTAAAAATAAATAAAAAACCTGTTTTCCGTACATTTACAATTCTTTCAATGTCATTTCCATTGATGTCTTTAGTAAAGCAGCAACTGACATCATATTAATAAGAAAGTAAGCTAACTCGAAAGAAGTAAGTTAACTGATTACGCTAAGCTGGCCCAGATCTGAGTAATATATATATATATATATATATATATATATATATATATATTATATATATATATATATATATATAGATATATATATATATATATATATATATATGACTAGCTTTGATATAACCTTGCATGTTGATGTAACCTTGTGTCTGTCGCTGAATGGCCACTGATGCTGAAGAGCGACGTTAAATAGACAAACAAAAGCATCACTGGTATTAACAATGTACAATAGTAAATACTGTAGAGACTTTTGCTTGGTGCTCAGCAATATAGCCTAGGAGCTTCTATATCTGCACTCTCACTTAAAATACTAAAATATGTGAATGTTCACGAATGCACAATCAGGAACCGGCTCCATATTCTCCAACCATCCCACAACAGCAGGCTGGAACTCTGCCTACATTAACCTACATTAGCATGCAGGTAGATATGAGTGGGATCTCATTATCCGAGTCTCAGCAGTCACAATACATTCAGACTTACAGTATTTGGCAGAGTCTCATACACGCAGTGAGAACAATGCCTAAAACAAACCAGATCACCATTTGTGCTGGGTTCCAAATAACCTAATAACTTATCACTCTAAAAGATCAAATTAATGTCTTAAGTAGAACACAGCTTGTGAGGTACAGTACCGCGTAAAAGTCTTAGGCCACCGTTAGAGATATACAATTAGCAATGGTATAACGACTATATATAATGATTTCGCAATCTCTTTATCAGAATACAACTAGAAGATATAAGAAATCTGTATGCTTTTAAAATTGTATGCTTTTTATTTTCTCTCAAAAACAACCAAACCAAATCAGTAAAAAATAGATTCCATATTTAGCGTGACCTCCCGCTGGGGACACGAGATCCCACAGAGAGTGTGTCCAGTACATATAAATAATGACAAACTAAATAATGCCAATATACACATTTTCAACATTATTTTACTTAATATTTTATTGAGTTACACTACTGTCTACTATATTGTATACTCAGAGAATATAAAGCTAGATCTTATATTTTATTATACTCTTCATAATATCACATTATTTCTAACTTATTAGTCATGTATTTTATTATATTATCTATAAATATGTTCTCTCTGATCATTTTTGTTTAGCTTCTGTTTATTTAAACTACTACTTTAAACTTAAACAGATAAATTAGTTACATTCTTACATATATCATCCAAGTCACCCAAGGATGTTGTCCCTTGTAGAGTCTTGGTCCTCCCGATGTTTCTTCCTTATAACATTTAGGGGGTTTTTCCTCGCCACTGTCACCGTAGGCTTGCTCAGTTTAGGCTTTGGGCTTAGATTGTATAAGATAACAGAAAATTGTAAAGCTGCCTTTGAGAGCTCTATAATGATCCTACATTTGCTTCAGCTCTGATGCATATATAAACCCCACCCATGAAGGAATTCAAGGTGAGTTGCAATCATGGGAAAGACAAAAGCTGAGAGAGGAGATTGTCATCGCACCTAAAGGGCCTTGGGTATAAGATGATTTCCAATACATATAACATCCCAAGGGATACCATTGGGAGCATTATAAGGAAGTTTAAAACTTAAGGAACAGCTGCAAACCTGACTGGCCATGGAAGAAAGCCCAAAATTTTATCAAGGGCGCTTAGCAACTTCGTCAGGACAACTAAGAAACCCCCCCCGTGTGAGTGCCAGACACCTACAGGATGACCTGATGAAGGCTGGAACAAGTGCTTCAGTAGCAACTAGATGATGTGCACTGAATAAACATGGACTTCATGGACGGACTCCAAGACGCACTCCACTCTTAACAACAAATGTCGACTAGAATATGCCAGGAGGAATTTGGATAAGGCTACAGAGTTTTGGGAGACAGTTCCAGTTTGGTTTCATCAGTCCATAGAACTGTTTGGACATATGGACCAGCAGTATGTCTGGCATGCAAAAGGCCAGGTTTATAACCAGAAGAATACCATCCCCACAGTCAAGCATGGAGGTGGGTCATTGATGATATGGGGCTGTTCTTCTGCAGCAGGAAATGGCAATCTTGATTGCGTACCTGACACAATGGATTCTCAGAAATACCAGGCCACTTTAAAGAGAACCGAGATGCCATTTGTTGACAAATTAAACCTTGGCAATCATTGGACCTTCCAGCAAGACAATGATCCTAAGCACACCTCCAAGTCAACCAAGCTTGGTTGAGAAAAAGATCCTGGAATGTCCGGGAGTGACCTTCTCAGTCACCAGATCTAAACTCGACTGAAAATCTTTGGTGGGATTTAAAGAAGGTAGTTGCAGCACGGAAGCCATCAAACATCACTGAACTAGAGGCTTTAAAATGTCTTGACCTCACACTTGAGCAACAGCATCTGGCAGCTTCATCGAGATGCCGAGTTGACCCTTCTACAGCCTGAAGAAGCTTGATCAGGAATGGTCTATCTAGAAGGGTAGCAACCAAGAACCCACTATTTCAGAAAGGGAACAGGGTGACAAGGCTAAGCTATGCTAAAGCTCACAAGGTTGGAATGAAGATCAGTGGAAAAGAGTATTATGGCTCTGTGGCTTTTTTGCACTTGTTTTGGGTGCGCTGACACACCCTCTGATACACCTTATAGATTTACTGATTATGCCATGCAGCACATTTTGGCTGCCTGTATAAGAAGATTTTTATAGAGGCAGTTGACGCTCGGGAATGGTTAGCAATGGCACTACATGCATGCTGCGCTGGAGTCCAACTTAACCATGCCTGAACTCAACTCTTCAAGCGGAATTGAGCACAGTTCAGTGTACCATGCCTGGGAACAGTCCTGAGCGATCACACTAGTCAAACAAACCGGACTATGGCAGTGAAACGTGCTTGGCAAAGAGCGCCTAGTGCAAGTACGCCCAAAAGTCTCATAAGGGTATCTATGGCTATGATTAAGGTCAAATGACAAAACAAATCTAACAAACAAATAAAATGATAATACAAACCTCCCTCCACTTCTGGCACTGATGGTTAAAAGTTTATGAAGGTTGCATTTTATAATTTATCAATTGCACGGCATCAGTCAGAAGCGGTTTCCTGTTAAAATCACAGAATTGCAGGTCCTTTTAAAAATGGAAGATCCTCTTAAGAGCACATATTATCCCTCTTCCTTGACTATCAGCATTATCTAATAAAAGGTTTGCTTTTCCCCCCCACACTTTCCCCTCAATTCCATTACCTAGGGAGGATGGAAAGGTAGAAGAGGAAAAACAGGGGTTATAAATAACACTGATGAAATGGAGGAACATTGATCTAAACAGCAGTTAAGCGGCGGGTGGTCTGCAGAGCTCTTAATTGTCAGTCCTGTGCCGCAGGTACTACTGCCACTGAGCTGTGTCTCTCGTACTAGAAACGTGGTGTGCAAAATAAAGAGCCTCTACTCACACACTGAGCCCTCTTGCTCCTCCAGAAACCGTTCCAGCACCAGACGAGCCAGGAGAGCTGGAGACAGGTCCACCTGCGGCACAGGACAACACAATTTTACTTTTACAGATGATCTTTTTCAAATATAGACATAATGCCAGTCGAACGGTTGAGATGCATTCACCTAATGACAGTCTGTTTTATGGGAGTATGAGCTGTTACAGAAGCCAGATTCCCTTAGTCTGTCATCAACTGGGAAGAGAGTCCAGAAGTGACCACTAACGACTTGTCTCTTGTTAGAGTAGCTCAGGTTTTCACTCCGAGATTTCTCTCATATTCAACACACTGACTATGAGAACCTACTGTTCGCTTACTGTTATATCTAATACACTAATACATCCCACAGCTTAACATTTGCTGTTGTAATGAGATAATAGATTAAATAGAGACACAGATATACTTACATTTTTTTACTTTACAACTGGAATCCAATAATGCACATAAAAATACACGTTCAGCAAAAACCCCATTCTGAATTTTGAATTTCGGTTTTGAAGTGATACGCAGGACAATACTCTTTTCTTTTTTACACTCAATTGTTTGTTTGTTTTATTTAACATTGCTTCAGCATCAATGGCTATATTCATGACAGATACCAGGTTATATCAACACACTAGTCATGGGCACGTTCAGAGTGACCACTCAATATAATGAATGAGTTTGAAATGTGGGAAGAACCCGGAACATCCGGAGTAAACCCATGCAAACACGGGAGGACATGCAAACTCCACCATCACTCTCAGGACATTATTCAATACATTACATGAGATATTCAAGTATTTATAAAATACACTTTGTGTAAATGATTTTGCCCAACTGTAGGTTAATAGAAGTGTTTTAGGCATGTTTAAGGTTTAATGACACATACAGTATATATTAAATTCCTAGGTTTATGATGGATTTGTCGGAACGTATCCCCATCTTATACTTGAGCACCCGTATAGAAGAGAACCAAACTCTCACTTGTAAGTATGGAGGAGGACCTCTGATGTTGTGGGACTGTATTTCCCCAAACGCACTTCGAAACCTGTTAGGAGACAGTGATGCCAAGTCTTCTGCAATACTATTCACCCCTAGAGCATCTATAACAAAGACTATAATACACCCAAATGTTCAAGTCTATTTAAAATATATGTTAGAAGTGCTATTTAACGCCACTGGATTGGACAACACCAGTAGATCAAAACTATGCAGCAGCAATGATGCAGAGAGTCAAAGCCATCATTTTTATAACACAGCCACCTTCGCGATATACACGCATTCATAACATAGAAAGAGTGCAAGCCTCAAACAATCATGATGAGCGCAGACACAGCTGAAGCTAGAGCTGCTGGCAGGACCTGGGAACTCTCTAACTCAAAGCAGGGAGGAGGGACTGGGAGCGGAGTGACTCGTTTGAAGGCGAAAAGTTGAAATGTACAAGTGCTGGGTGGAAGATCAAGACTGGGGCTGACATGGAGCACAGCACCTATAGCTCATTTAAAACCTTTCTGTGAGCAGAGGCTGACACCAATGGCAAGGTATCCATGACGTTTTTCATCTTGCCCTCCCCTACGTACTCAGTCACATCCTGCATCTCTAGGTGAGGAAGTGAATAATTAATGGGTCTCATGAACTTGATTCTAGGAGTGCTTCAAGAATACAGTGTAATGGAAAAATAATAATTATTTAAGCCCAACTCAGGCAAATGGACATTACAAAATCCACCCAGAAAATTAGTGGGGTTTTCTTGTTCTTTAAAAAACGGAGAAGGAAAAAAATAACATTAGAGAGTAATACTCCTGCCTCTTTAGTTCATTAAACATCCTTGGTTATTTTCCGCCCCTCTGTTTTGAACCTGGGAAATAACATTGCCAAAAAGCATTCCTTCTTCTTGTTAGCATAATTGGAGCCCCAACAGTGAATTCCTGCTCAGCATATAGCTCAATTGTAATGTTTTATCTCCTCTGTGATCCTTGCTGGAGCTGCTCGAAGCGGTCCACACACAACACAGTGCAAGATTTACTGTCGGTGCTGTTTGTTAACATCTCCATAATTCTGCATAGAGAATATAGCCTCAACAAAGCCCAAACATGTCTAGAATTATTACAGCAGTAAGGAGATGGTATTCATCTTCATTAGCGGTTTGCTTTCTCTGACTACACTCTCGTCTTCTTTAGCCTGCAGGTCTCTTCCTCTCTCTAACCCACACAACTGTGGCTTCCCATCCCCATTATCTTTCACTTCTCCCTCTGTCTCACACAGACATGCACACATTTAAATAGTGCAGGATAACCGGCACCACAGTAACTCCCATCAGCACTGACACTTGAAAAATGGCAACATTACCCAAGGTGGGGCGTTCTGCATAAAGACTGCCTGATTAGTTCAGGTACTTGCATTCTCCTAATTTTCATATTAATCACAAGTCCAGCTCCTTCTAATGATGGACCCAACTACTCGACACATGAGCAACATTTACAGATGTCTGGACCTGAAACGGTCTCCAAAATTCATCATGCCCAGCTAAGACTCATGACCTGAAAAGCTGGAGGACAGCAAGGCTTATAATGGCCCAAAGTTATTATGGCTGAAAAACTTGGTTTACTGGAAACTAATTTAACTTCATAAATTAAAAAAACAAAAACAAAACAATATGATATTACCTCTTATTTTGTATTGTATTCCAGTTAGTTTATCCAATTTTTGTTTAGCTGTAAGAATATACAATAAAATAGCACTGAAATAGCACCCCACCCCAACACACACACACATCTTTTGCTTCTCCAATGGAATTTATTTCAAACATTGCAATTCATACAATACGGCAACTTCTAATTGAATAAAACAAAATGTAACAAATCACATTTACAGGGGAACTAATACAAGGGACATGCGTTATGTCACAGGCACACTCTTTGTGAACCACTGCACTAAGCCACAACCGTGGTGGACCCATGGTGGAAGGTGGAAGGACTGTGGACCAGAAGGTCCAAGCTGGTAGCCTAGTGACTGAGGTACTGGAGTATGAACCAGAATGTCCAGGTCCTCTGCCAAGCTGCCACTGTTGAGTCCTTAAGCAAGACCCCTAACCCACAATTGCTTGGATTGTAAGATTGGGTGAGTTGTAAGTCGCTCTGGATAAGGGCGTCTGCTAAATCACATAAATATAAATGTAAATCCCACCTCTGGGATTTACACCTAATCTGGGATTAAGTCACATATGTGTAAATCTCAAGCAATTCTCAAGTCTTAACCTGCAGGTCTCAAGCAGGCCCAAATTACTGTGGTAATTCTCAAGTAACCTGCTGTAACTCGAGTAAGTTTCAAAGCATTAAGGAATTATGATGCTCCAACTTCAGTTTCCACATTGAACTCAGTCAAAAGACAGTGGTCATAAAAAGCTGAATTTTATTTTCAACATGAACAAATACCGTTGCATTTCTTTTTGGACTTTTAACCCATCATGCCAAATACACATCATGTACTGAAGTCCAATTTCTGAATAGTGGCTGTTGTGTGTTCTTAATAAATACACAATTAATTAGACGCCAAATCTAACATCTTAAACTTAACACTTATTTTTCTTGCTAATGATTCACTAGACAAATAGTTACCGTATTTTCCGGGCTATAAAGCGCACCGGGTTATAAGGCGTGATATCAACGATCGGCTGCTAACGATGTTCATACATAAAGCGCACCGGGTTATAAGGCGCATTAAATGAAACAAAACTCTTAAGTTCCCTCAGAAGCTCAGTTTGGTCTTTACCTGGCGCAGGGTGTCTTCTTGCTTCCTCCACTTCCGTACCATTGATTCGTTAATGTTGAATTCTCTCGCAGCTGCTCTATGTCCATGTTGTACTGCGTGACTGATAGCGTTGTGTTTGAAATCCGCTTCGAAAATAAATGAATGAATGCACATACCCTAATGCTGAAGCACATACCGTATTACTCCGAGATGATGCGCACTACAGTTGCCGTAAGCTTCGTAAGCTACCAAGACCGTGCTAAAACATTTTGACAGATTTATGAGCGCCGTGTACCATCTACAATCGGTTCTAGGTCAGAAAGCTCAACCAGAATTAATTCATACATTAGACGCACCGCATTTTAAGGCGCACTGTCGATTTTTGAGAAAATTAAAGGATTTTAAGTGCGCCTTATGGTCCGAAAAATACGGTACCTTAAAAGACAGTTATGCACCTTTCTTTGTGGGGTCTGAAGCAACATCAACGTGCTGGCTTCTCGCATTCTGACAGGTTGCCAAGTTTGCGTCCGTTAAAATAAATATTACCAAATCATGTTTACAAAAAAAAAAACATCCATAAAAATGTCTAACTTCTCAATACATAAAAATGCAAATATTTAATAAAAGAAATCAAGTCTGCCAAAATAATCCTCGATTCCAAAACACTATTTTTTAGCTAATAGCTGCTTCCATGTTAAGAGCTTCTTCGTACAGTTGTCTCTGCTGGTTTCTCATGTTCTGATAGGTTACCAGGTTTGCACCCATTGATATAGAAATCACCAAGTCATATTAAAAAACTTCTCAATACCTAAAAACCCATTTATTAAACAAAAAACATTAAGTCTTCATCACCAACAATCTTCCAATCTTCGATTCCAACGTTCACTATTTTTGGAATAGATGTTTCCAGGTTATGAGCTTCTTCATACATTCTCCCCTGTTTGTTTCGCGTATTGTGATAGGTTGCCAAGTTGGCGCCGATTGAAAGAAAAATCACCAAATCATGTTTCAACAGAAAAAAAAACATCCAGAATTTCTAACTTGTCAACACCTAAAAATGCAATGTTTACTAAAATAACCAGATCATCATTGCCAACATATCCTTGCATCCTAACTTCACTGTTTTTTGGAATAATCACTTCCATGTTAGGAGCTTTTTCAGGCGCTCGTCTCTGCTGGTTTCTCGTGCTCTGATAGGTTACCTTGTTTGTGCGCGTTGTGTGACTGGAATCCCCCAATTCTATATGTTGTGCTGGATAAGGCCGTTTGATAAATGACTAAAAGTATATGTAATGTAATTAACACCATCCTGGACTGAACAGTTACATGTTACAACAATTAGTAGGAGCCATCACCAAGAACAACTTACAATTGTAACTTACAGCTTATTATTAAGCACTTAAAGATGAAGAACCCAAACAATAACAGTTGGGACGAGTGGGGACTTGAACTCAAAACCTTTTGATTAGTACCAAACCCCCGAGACAAGCTAGTCCCCATTCATGCAATTACTTGACTCATCTGTTACACGGAGCCAGATGTGTGGTGTTCACCATTCCTACTGCACAATCTGATGATGTCGCTGGGCATTAGCAGCCCTAAAATAGGTGCTCTATTTCTGTCTTTTTGCCTAAAACTCATTAGAGACAGACTAGATAAATTACGTTCATCTGGACTGTCGGTGTCCTAAAACTTTGTCTCCATTGGAGGGATTTTACTGGTAATGCTCGCGTATGACATTACCACTGCAGCATGATGCCGACCCCCATCCTGCCCCAGCAAGATATTAAAAAATATATATATATATATTGTATGCAGAAGGAAATTACTGTGTGGCCTTTTGCCTGAGCGACCTAAAGCTTTAAATTAAGGCTTTGTAAAGGTGATCTAATTAGGAGTTGTTTCACCTCAGTCACCTTAAAATATAAGCTCTCTAAATAATCTTTCGAGACATCAGAAAGTAGCAACAGTAATTACATGAACTGTATTACTTGTGCTTGGAATTAAAGCTGGTTTCTGTATGCAACCTACAGTTTTTCCATTTCCAATTTCCATCAGTATATGCTACGTGTAATGCAGAAATCATTTCTGTCCATTTCAAAGTGGAATGAAACTTTCATTAAACAGACCACACAGAATGTACACACACTGATCACTTTATTAAGTACACGTCGTCGTTTCCACACTCGCTCTCTATTTTATCAGGTCCACTTCCCATAAAGAAGCACTTTGTAGTTCTACAATTACAGACTGTAGTCCATTTGTTTCTCTACATACTTTGTTTGTCCCCTTTATTCTGTTCTGTAATGCTCAGGACCCCTCACAGATCAGGTACTATTTGGGTGGTGATTCATTCTCAGCTCTGCAGTGACACTGACGTGGTGTGTTGTGCTGGTATGAGTGAATCAGACACAGCAGTGCTGCTGGAGTTTTAAACCACCTCAGTGTCACTGCTGGACTGAAAACAGTCCACCAGCTTAGATGATATATCTAAGAATTAATCGAAGTTGTCTAATGAGATTATAGCAATTGTTTCAATAAACAGAAGCTAAATAAACATTAACATAGAGAACCCATTTTAAAAATGCAAAAATAAAAAAACATATATATAAAATAAGGATCAAGTGGATAAGAAAATGAATGAATGAATAAATGAATGATGTAGACAAATAAATTAGAGATAATGTAATATTATGAAAAGTATAATAAAATAGACATGATAAAACTATAGCATATAAGAATAGTGCAAATGAACAAAATATTGAAATAACACGAAAATATGCATATCGGCATTATTTTGTCCAGTACAAAAGTCACTGCAGCACCAAGAATGATCCACCACCCAAACAGTACCTGATGTGTGCCGGTCCTGTGGGGGTCCTGGCCATTACAGAACAGAGTGAAGGGACTAAAAGTATGTAGAGAAACTACAGTCTGTAACTGTAGAACTACAAGATGCATCTATATAGTAAGTGGAACTAAATAAAACAGAAAACTAGGTGTACCCAATAAAGTGATCAGTGAGTGTAGATCATGGGACATAAATCAAAAAGTGTGTGCGTCTTAAAATTAAGGCTAATAACAGGATAATACTTTTGGAATTAATCCCATTTTTCGCTGCTTAACCCTGTGTTTCAACTTTAATTATGGGCTACATTCAAGAGTCCACTATTTATTATTCCATACATTCTGCATTCCATATTGGGCACTACTAGCCTACTATTAAGAGAATTACATTTTTTTTATGTCTGATAGCCCTAGTTAAAATAGTCATTATATCAATTTTGTTTCTGCAATGAATGAATCTCTTTACCGTATTTTTCTTGACCAAAAAGGGTTATAAGACGGGATATCAACGATCGGATCTATTTTCATACATAAAGCGCACCGGGTTATAAGACGCATTAAATGAAACAAAACTCTTAAGTTCCGTCGGAAGCTCAGTTTGGTCTTTACCTGCCGCAGGGCGTCTTCTTGCTTCCTCCACTTCCGTACCATTGATTCGTTAATGTTGAATTCTCTCACAGAGCTGCTCTATGTCCGTGTTGTACTGCGTGACTGATAGTGTTGTGTTTGAAATCCGCTTCGAAAATGAATGAATGCACGTACCCTAATGCTGAAGCACATACCGTATTACTCCGCGATGCTGCGCACTACGGTTGCCATAAGCTTCGTAACTTACCAAAGCCGGGCTAAAACATTTTGACAGATTTATGAGCACCGTGTACCATCTACAATCGGTTCTAGGTCCGAAAGCACAACCAGAATTAATTCATACATTAGACGCACCGCATTTTAAGGCGCACTGTTGATTTTTGAGAAAATTAAAGGGTTTTAAGTGCGCCTTATGGTCCGAAAAATACGGTATACTTAAACATGTAATTAATTGAGAAAACATGACTACACAACAACACAACATTAGAAAGTGTTCAATATTTTGTGTAGTGTATACATGCATGTAATTGTAATTGCTTGTCGCTGCATTAAAAATGTCATCTCAGTAGTTTTTTTCCATGGCCATAATTTTCTTAAACGCGTACCAAAATCAAAGGCTTTTTCTATTCATGCCATATGGCATCAGAACTCACATAGAAAAGTTTAGCAATGAGAGAAAAACTTTTCAGGCTTCACCATTATCCACCAGTATCTGCAAATGATCGTGCCAACATTGTTATTAAACATTGTTTGCAGATTTGTCTTTAGAATTTATATTCGCAAAATATGGTTCAAAGCACCGCCTCATATGTTATTACATTGTTACAAGTCAGATAAGTACTTAAATGAACATTATTTTTGTGAATGTTGCAAGACCAGCCTGGGGTTTGATCTCAGGTCTTTAGGAACTGCCGTTTCCAGCAGCTGGCTCTTCCCTCCGAGCGACTGGAACTTAATTCATGGGTTCAATAAAACATGAAAAGTATAATTGTGCGTTATTAGTTTAGGTATAATGTGTTTGTCTAATGTTATGACTTGGATGAAGATCAGACCACATGTTTTACAACAGTTATTGTAGAAATAGAATCCAGGTAATTGCAAAGGATTCACAAATAACTTCCTGCAAACGTATGCATACACCTTAAAACGTATCCCTTCCGTATCCATCGAGGTAGGTTAATAGATTTTCCCCAGTAGATTTACAGTCTAATAAATGTCTACATTAATTAGTTGTCGGGAGAAGCATGAGTGCTTTGATTAAATGCTTCATAGACACTAATCCAAAAGCTGATTCTAAGCCTTTGCAAAGAAAAATGTCAATTAAACAAGATGAGTGGTGGTTAGTTACATATGCTGGTTACACATGAGAACTACTTTTAGCTTGAACGGATGGCTTCTCTTTAGTCAGACCTTGATCTCTTGAGATAATGTTCCTTATCTATTTCAGCCAGGGCTCAATCATTACATCTGGGCTAAAATGACAATGCAATCCCTAAAAAAATAAAATAAATATCACACTAAAGCCATATCAGTGCCTTGACTGAATCTTAACTGATTTTGTAGTATACATGTCCTGATGCTAAATACTCTTGTACATAGTTGAGTCTTCATGAAAGCAATGCACTTTTATCTCATCTCATGTTTAATCTCTATTCAGCGGGAACGTCATCTGAGACGAGGCGAGATCATTAAAGAAAGGATATTAACTCGGTTCATCTTGATTCTCGCTGCTATTATCAGAGTAAACATCAAATTCAAGGTTTTATGGGCTGCATTTTAAGACACCATTGCGATGGAGAGGGTGGGAGTGCAGCCCAATTTAATGTGACACACCAGAGACAGTGCAGGCCCCTTTCACTAGCCATTAAACCATGAGAGTAACCCAACGTTAATTGTTAATTTGCTGACTGGCTGCAATGCACAGGAGACACTGGCTAGTCAAGGAGTGGACTCATTCATTCTTATTAATGGGAGAAGTGGGAACTTGGCCGTGTGTAACCTTTTAAAGCTGAAAACACCTTTTTCAGTACACCCACTCCCACCTCCATCCCAGCCACGTCCACCAGGTCCCATTAGGAGTAGCCGAGTACATTCCCAATACCGGAACATACCCGGTATGGTTGAGAAAGACCTTTTGTGATGGGTAACTGAGAATGAAAGAATGGCTTTAGCCAGGCAGCTGGTGTAACATGTAAATTTTACTGCAGTTCTTAGCATTTCAATCATTTATTGTTTCAAACAGATGCAGGAGCGTTTATGAAAGTCAATTACGATAATGACAGAAAAAGTATTTGTACATCTGTCTAAGGAGGATACAGCCTAATTGCATTAAATAATTGGTTAATAGTTAGGACCATTTGCCCAATTTTTATAAGTACTAACAGACCGGGGAAAAATCTAAAACACCAGTTTAGCCTTTGAAAAGATGGAGCATTCAGGGATAATTGTGTTTGTGCCAAAATGTGCTGCAGACCTGCCAGAGTACTTCAAAAGAAAAATAAATAGCTAGCTATAAAGCTGAAGGGAAGAAACTACACAAAGAAGAAAAGAGTAAAAAGAGAAAGCAAGAAAATGAAGAAAGAAAGGTAGTCAGCAAGATCCAAAGGCTCAAGAGGGTTTAAGTCATTACCTCATTGGCCAACTCCAGCAGGACAGCGTCTGAAGGATGTTTCCTGGCTTGACTACGGTACCTTCATTACAACAAAAAATAATGATCATAAAGAGAATCAACAGGCACAGAAAGAGGACACGACAAGCACAGACAGGTCAAGACATGTCGCAAGTTCCCACAGGCTTTGGCCTCTATGGCACTTCGAACGCTTGGTGCGGTTCAAACGGTAGAGCTCAAAAACCTCAGACTGTCCTCAAATCAGACAAGCATGATCATTAAGAAAATGAAGCGCCCCTGCCTCCTCCCTGTCAGAAACCACAAAGCCCTCCATGATCCCACACAGACAAGGTGCGAGCTTTGTTGTTACGCAAGTGGCTAAAGCGGCATCTTCTGGCCTTTGTTCTGTCATAAACGAGCTTAATGGGCTACTTGAGGCTAATTGTGATATAAAAATGCTTCCTTGCCATCAGTTCACTGTTTTTTTCCCTTCCCTGATCTAATTTTTGAAAGCGACTCCAAATAAGCCGCCATACGCCCAATCAAGGCAAATGTCCAAGTGCACTATTTTTTCTAGGAGGCTGAGTGTGTGCATTTGTAGGTTTAGCAGGTGCAAGCAGGGATCTGGAAGGCATGGTGATTTGTTTAGAAGAGATTATATCTGTCAGTGGGGCCCACCCACTCATACGTACACACTCATCTAGTTATTATTAAGTCGAGTGGACTGATTCTTACCTCTGGTAATAGTCCTCGGTGACATTTGGGGCGTGATGCTTCGCAAGACTTCTTTTCATTCTTTTCTGAAAGAAGGTGTACAATGAGACGGCTACATTTTATTTCACCTTACGATCAAAGACATGTTAAATAACCTTCGTATTTCAACCTGACTTCAAAAGTATATCTGTAAAAAAGTGCTATGCATTTGGCCCTTTTCTGACTTGCTATATAAAAAAGAAGCAAGATTATTGAATTTAAGGTTGTGCTCAAAGGGCTTCGCTATGAGTAATGTAAAAATCACTGTCCCTCGACTCGGACCTACAATTAATTTCCACTGCAACGAATCTACAACTGATTAAAGCTTTCCCCTTTGATTCCATGTTTTTTTTTATGAATCGCTTGCCATCTTAACCAGGGGAAAGATTGAGCATGGTTAAAAACAACTTATTTAAAAATTACAAAAAAGCAATTCCAGTGGGACATGCCGCTTGAGTGACACCTGTCAGGAGGATGATGAATGGCTCCATTTTGTGCCTCTGCAGCCTTCTGCCACTCCCGGCATTGGCCATTTATCATCATCGGCTGTCAGCCGGGGAAAGCGGCAGTGACAGTGCGAGTCAGCAAACATTTAGCACACGGAGCCGCACTACACGGGGAAATTATTATTGTCAGAATAATAATGGTTTAGCATAATTTATTACAGGTCCACCAAATAAGCAGGGGCTAGATGTTATTAGACAGATGGATGGGAAGGCTTGGCAGGATTCCACCGAGACTGAGACAGAGCCCTAGTCAAGCGAGGGGGGGAGTGGAGAGAAGGGGATCGGGGGGGGGGGGCATACTTCGAGCCAATCAGAAAGCTGGCAGTTCAATTACAAAGAAATAAGGGGACATTCATCATTCAATTAGGCACCTGTCAGGCCTCACAAAGGAAGAAAACTTCTAACCTGGTACTCCAGGGAGAAGATGCTCAGAAGAGTGGACTGCGAGTGACTGGAACAAATAAAAGAAGGACAAAGTTAATTACCAGAGTGCATTGCACAGAGACAAAGGAAGAGGGGCGCTTCAAAGGCAAGGCCGGCTGCCCTGTAATCTAAAAGAACATGAAAACAAGTGTGGCAAAGTTGTTCCAGATGAACATCTCGGACAAAGGGTTCCTGCTGAGGTGCGTCATGAGGGGAGGGAGGTAAGGTTACAGACAGTAGGAATGGTGTGAAATGAGAGCAAATAAAAGCACTCCCACTCCTCATGTCACTGTCTGTTTCACGAGGCTGTAGCCGCTACTGTCATTAAGTGGCACAGTTAGGAAAACAATCCACAGGACCTTACAGAGAGATACCGACATCACAAATCCAGTGTTAACAGGATCCAATTTAATTGCCAATGATGAAAATAAGCCTGCACATGGAGATTGGCCTATGCCTGATTAGCAAAGCGAGACCATGTTGGATTTTAGTCTATGAGAACATAGCTGCACTGGCACGGGACATTGTGGAACATTCCCACTGAAACTGGTGGCCTTTGAAAATGGAAACTTTCACAGCAGGAAGCGGTGAATCCCAGGAGTCACTCAATTCCATGGGTTGCCATAAGCTACATTCATCTCCAGCTCCACTCAATGTCAAACACCTGGCTGCGAGGGGGGAGAAGAACTTTGAGAACAGCCTGCTGACCAACTGCTGTTGTCTGCTTTACCGTGCAACCCCTATATATTACCATCAAACTTCAAAATATTTTAGCAATGAGGGTTGTTCTCTCTGCATGCCATAATTCACCGTGTACAGTTCTCTCTACTTCGCATCTCCTGTGGTTTTGGTTCCATACAGTATTTTCAATATATGTGACTGTTAAATTTAATAGACTTCTCTTTATAAGCCACATGAGAACTGTACGCAAGTACGGACTACAAAGTTTCCAACCTGCCATCAAATATCATCTCCATGTTGGCCAACAATCAGAGGAGCACACACATGAAAACAACAGAAGGTCAAACGAAGAGTCTTACTGCTGCCATATTTATATTAGCTTCATCATACAACCCCAAACCAGAAAAAAGTTGACACAGTATGGAAAAAAAATAATAAATTCAGTGTTTCTACATTTACTTTGACTTTTATTCCTTTATTTCAGTGCAGACACGATGGATGCAAGAGATTTCATGTTTTGTCTGGTCACTTTGCAAGATTGTCATTTTTGGCACTGAGGATACCAAGCGATGACGTGTTATTTTGTCCCATTCTTCCTTAAAAAAACATCAGAAAGTGTGTAACAGTACGGATTGTCGCATTTTTCCATTTCAGAATTCTCCACACATTCTCTATTGGGGACAGATCAGGACTGCAGGCAGGCCAGTCCAGTACCCATACCTGTACCCTCTTCTTCCAGACACAAAGTGTAATTTGTGCAGCATGTGGTTTTGCATGGTCTTGTTGAAAAATGCACCGATGTACCTGGTAAAAAAAAAAAATGTTCTCTTGAAGGAAGCACATGTTACTCTACCATCTCTGTATACTTTTCTGCATTAATGCTGCCACCACAGAGGTGGAAATTACATTTAACAAGGCCACTCCTACAACCCCACACCATTACAGACCCTGGTTTTTGGACTTGATAACAGTCTGGATGGTCTTTTTCAACTTTTCATCCACAAATACTTCAGAATACTGACTGGTCCAACCACAATACACATTTGCACTGTGTGATGGTCCATCCCAGATGCCTGCGAGTCCAGAGAAGTCGACGCCACTTCTGAATATGATTAACATGAGGCCACTTTGTCTTCTGGTTTGTCAAAGTAATCCCTCACCCATGTGATTCTATCAACTAATGATGAATGGCGGTTTTTGATGCAGTGCCGTCTCAGGGAGCGGAAATCGCGAGCATTCAGTTTAGATTTGCGTCCTTGGCCTTTGTGCACTGAAGTTCCTCCAGATTCCTTGAATGGTTTAATAATATTATGCACTGCAGAGGGAGAAATGTGCAAATCCTTGGCAATCTTCCTTCGAAGAACATTGTTTATAAACATTTCAATAATTTTCTCACATATTTGTTGACAAACTGGAGATCCTCTGGCCATCTTTGTTCCTCAAAGACTCTTGTGGATACTGCTTTTGTACCACGTCATGATTACATTTACATGTTGACATCACCTGTTTGAAATTACATCATTTAGTTATGTTTAGTTAGTTTTTTTAAACCCAATTACTATCACCAAATTGTGTATTATTTTGTGCATTTTCTATTACCCAACTTTTTCTGATTTGATACCAGTACGTCGCTGGTATGTACTGTAACCACGTGGCTGAACATCAACAAGTTCAGGTTCAATAGTTTCATGGGGGGAAGAAAAAAAATCTCTACTGCTAAAAAAGGAGGCTGCCACAGAATTCATTTACAATAATATTCACGGGCCAACGGGTCAGAGCAATTAAGTGGGCAATTAAGCGGTCAACTGTCAACATATGAACACTTACGGGGAGAAAAAAGTCCTCTACACTTCAACCTTGCACCTGAACATTTCAACAACATTACTGCTCAATTCTCAAGACATGACCATCCCCTCTGCTGAATCCGACATCTGTTAGGTTTTAAATGGATTACTCTCTATAATGATCATGATTACTCCCTAATTGCTAAATCTTTGCCCTGTTAAACTTAAAGGGAGGTAAACTGCACTAAATTTCTGTGAAAACATATTGGTTTCAAACAATTGGGGAATTCTACATCATGCTTTGAAATTACTGCCAAAACTCTCTCCCATGGGTATTTATGGATAATATAGAATCTTTCTGCGTAACATAGTAGGCATGATAAGGATTGTATCATTCATAAATGATTTATAGGTAAAGGTGATTACTTTTTCCCCACTGAAGCCAGAGCAGACTTTGGCTGCAATGCGCATTCCTTCTCCAGAATACACTCGGCTCATTTTGTGTTAGAATACAGGCATGAACACACCATGGACACATGATCTCAGAAAGCCTTGAACACGGCAACTGTTATGCTGTATATTATACAGACACCATGTTTATTCTCCACTGCCTTTTGTCAAACGGAGCACAATTCAGTGGTATTTCAGAACAGCATTGGAGACCTAAAGAAAAACTTTCATCCAAATGTGTAAAGAATCACAAGATTTAGGACACAAGATCTGACTTTGTACTGCACAAAATAATTGTAATAATTTGGGATATTTTTACGTTATTTCAATATTTTATTCATTTAATTTAGTCTCTTATTATACTTTTCATAATATGACATCACAAATTTATTTTAGTCTGTATATTATGTATTATTCTAATAATTATATATTTAAATGTTCTCTATATTAATATTGATTTCGCTAATTAGTTTAAGTCTTACATATATCATCCAAGCCACCCACCAGGTTGGGTCCCTTTTTGAGTCTTGGTCATCCCAAGGTTTCTTTCTTATAACATTTAGAGAGTTTTTTCTCGCCACTCTCGCTCTAGACTAGCTCAATTTCGGAGTAAAGCTGCTTTGAGATAAAAAGTGCTATAGAAAGAAATCTGACTGACTTAAAAAAAAAAAAAAATTAATAAATGCTCAGCTTCTCGACAAGACATTTTCACTGGAGTCTATGTGCAGAATTTGATCATTCGAGCAATATTACTGAATTACAGCTAATGATTAACAATAATAATCTGAAAGATTTCTAATGCAATACTGTAATTACTCCTGTATAACCACCAACTATACAGTATAACAAACTCAACAGAGGTAACACTGAAATTAATTATCTCGGGGGATATAACTGACCATATTTAATGCTGTGAATATTTTTTATGTCGACTGACCCAACAACCGTACTGGCCAATCAGGTACGATGGGGATATCTTCCGACAAATCCATCGCAAGTTCAATCCGTCGTAAACCAAGGAGTTTAATATTTACTATATATTATAGCGTACCCTACCTTGAACATGCTTAAAACACTTAGATTGAACAACAGTTGGGCAAATTTATGAACATAAAGCTTATTTTATAGTAAAGTATTAAATATCACATGTAATGGCTTTTCCTCACTACATTTCCCAGCGCTCATCACGAGCTCCACATGACTACCCATGTCACTCTCATCAGAGTTTCTCATTTAGCACGGTAGTGTGAGAGAGAGTATCGTACGGTGTATTGCTTGCCTGGGAAAAATTCAAGATTCAGCGCATGCTGAATTTGTTTTTGTGTGTATTATCGACATTCCCACTGTGAAGTCGAAATATCGTAAGTTGGCCCATGGTAACACGGTCAGTACCTGTACTCAAAGACATCAATTATACATAAAATGGAAAAAGCATCCATACTAATTATTAGACAATTAATTACACACCAAAATATATACATATAATTATGACTGTCAGAAAGAGCAAGTTAACTGGGATATTTTGAAAGCCATTAATTGCATTTTTATACTCCTTGACCATGCGAGTCACCTGAATTTATTAGTCGTGTCTGAAATGGTCCTCGGACCACAGTTCCCTATATAGCACCATTAGCCCATAGAACACAGAATTGTAAACAATTTCAGACACTTCCTTGTATGGCCTTGGCCAGTACCGTGCTCCAGCAGATACCTTCACACAAACACACAAGAGTCCAGTTTAACCGCGCACACAAGACAACAGTATTCACAAGTTAATGAATGCTGTGCTTATTATTTTAGGTAGTTTAGAACACATGAGAACTGTAAAAATACCTTAAATATGTTCGATTTTCTAAGCATTAACACTTTGAGCTAGACAGCTTGGTAAAGAATGACGAGACGTACTAATTCATCAAATATCAGAAGTTATCAAAATGGCGTAATACAAATACCACCTGAAATTATTTGCTAATGTAGTTTACAGTGGCTACAGTATCAGAGAACCAATGCATTGTCAGACTCAGACCACACAGCAGTTGCTGAATAGACGTAAACCCGATACACCATAATTCTTATACGCTGTATTAAAGTATTAACAGCAGGAGAGCATGAAAATGAATTATTTTCTTTAGTGAGCCAAAAAAGGAACACACAGAAAAGTGAACAAAAGTCAGGAAGAGGGTTTGTTGTACCAAATAACCACATACATAATTTAAAATGTGTCCAAAAAAAAGTATGCTTTTCCCTTCAGTAAAATTTAAAATGCAGTTCCCGAGCAAAACACAAACTATTACAAATGACCACCATTTTAACAGCGTATTTGCAACGTGGAGGTAAAATCCGGCAAATACTTCAGTGGAATAAGAATGAAGAGAGCTATTAGAAGGTCATAGAACAACATTAAGCCTATCGCCTCTAGCCTGTAATTTCAAACAGGGAAAAACAGAAGGTCTGCAATCAGATCAGTGCCTTGGAAATCATTCAGAACGTAATTACCCTTCTCTACAACCTACGACATTGCATTAATATGCATGGTGCTGAATATAGCATTGAGGCCAATTTGATTAAAATATCCCACTCAGACTATTGCATGATGCTTAACACCACCATAAAACCGAGCAGGTTAAACTACAGGGCCTGCTCATGATCAGACAGACCGCATGCATACTGCAAGCTATTTGATCGGAAATATGCATTTGACAGCATGGTTTAATAAATCAGTTAATATACGACCAGCAACTAAAATACAGCTTAAAATCTATTGTACCTCGCAATCATTTAAGGACTTACCCCTCTTACAAAAGATTAATAAATCTCAAAAAAATGCCAGCAATTAACCTAATGAATGCCACCTGGCTAATGATATCTATCATATGTTTCGGCAATAATTAGCGCTCGCTGCATTTATCTGGAGCAGGACAGAAACTGAATTGAAGCATGACAAAATGTACTCCTAATGACTTCGAGGCTTCAAACAAAGCCAAGACTGGATGATTTGGCTACGTTGAAATGAATTCATTGAACGCTGACATATTTTTGAGCTGTATTTGCGCTTGATAACATTTTCACTCATGCAGGCTGCGTAAGTAAATCCAGGTGTACGAATAGAAGCTGGACTCGGTTCTCATGAAACCTTCGGAACTTTTCTCCGCCGTTCTTTTGTTAAATCAACATTTTGCGCCAGAGGAAGCAAATTTTGCATTTGCTTTATGCTCCATGTATGTAAATGACGCTAATTATACATGCTGATAAGAGCAGGGGAACATCTGTTTCAGCGCAAATAGCAGCCATATGAAGAGAAAACGCACAACTGTGATAGACGTGACACACCAAACATGTATGTGCTATGCAGCTCTGTGAACATGTACTTAGATGGTAAAAATGTCTAGCAAAATGACGCTTCTTGTGTAAACACTGCATAGGATAAAGTTTGTTTGTTTTTTGTTTGTTTAAATAAGAGCTAACAGCGTTAACATTTAAGAGTTTAGTGAGCATCTTGAGAAACGTGAGCACTTTTCCACAACTGGTCACCTGATGTCGTCTAATAATATATATGTACTACGTCATATATACGTGCCTTAGGTTGTCAGCACATTAACAACGTCAACAAATATAGCTGCTTCAGCAATAAAGAGTTCTGAAAGGTAAGTGTGGGCATTTGTTGTGCTCCCAGAATAGGTTCCAGTCACTATGGAGTGTTTCAGAAATCCCATTCAAAGTGGAAAATGAGGCCTGCATTACCCATCAGGCAGCGCACTTGCTTTAGTCTGACAAAGAAGCGCATTAGGCTGACCGACTGTCTATTCCTTCAAGCAGTGCTACAATGCTTTTCCCCATTCTGCACGATTTGCTTCATTCCTCTTCAACCGATCCCAGTGCGCCAACTGATCCTCAGGCGAAAATCCCATGCAGTAGCTGCGGAACTGTACTCCACTCGGCGCAGCGCATTCCCAGAGCGTTGTGTAAGCGAGTGGGATGTGCCACATTTCACCGAATAGTGCATTTGTCATTGTGAAGCACAGCGCTGATGATTTTGAAAAACTTCTCCGTGCCAGCAGGTCTCGGACCTTTCGCATAAATCACCGCAAGGTGGACACGTGAATGAAATCACTCACACAACGGCCTGCTTAGAAGGATTGTTGGCTCTAGACGTTTAAAGACCTCTTTCAACAGATGATTTTACAGTCTAATGCACTTATCTTAGCGAAGAATAACAGGGCGCCGGGTCTTCCAGTATAAGGAAACCTTCTATTCCAAGCAAACCGATTCCAAGCAAACGCAAACAGTCTTGTAAACTAAGTAAAAGGTCTTTCTCGCATCCACCCCTCTCCCTCATGCCCTTGGCATTCTTCCTGGTGCTTGACCACGTTAACAATCACAGCTCTGTGATGAAGCCTTGTGTATCCCTGACAGCACAGTGCTCCACGGGCCCGGCCAAAACCACAAGCCCGAGCTGCCAGTTCCATTTTGTTTGCACCGTGAGACAGAGACATGTGGTCTTCCACAAGATAGATGCCGAAACCCTGGCCAGTCACTCGGGGAGCCAGACTGGCTGCTAGCTAGTGTAACAACTTTACTGAACTGAGTAAGCATCAGCATTCAAACTAGCACCACTGACAGTACCAAACGTCCGGCACGTAAACACAACACAAAGTGTTAATTTCTCATGTTGGCTTATAAAATCAATGTCAACTTAACAGCTTTAATGAGATCATTTGTTTGGTCAATAACAACATCCAAGAATAGGGAACAATTCATTTTGAAAGGCATGGGCGGGGGTCCTCATGAATTTTTAGTAACCAGGAGAATACCGAGACTGGTTAACTTATAATTCAGTCCTATTGGATTAACAGGCATGTAATAGAGAGATAAACACCATAACTGCAATAAATAATCAATGAGCAGCCCCTTTGCTTCAAACCCCAGCTTGAGCATTACCATCGAAAACAAAGTGTCTGCAGCCAAGAAAATCAGCATATCAATGGCACATGCCACAACAACACTGGCCTCGGGTTTACTCCACAGAGCACACTAGATAAACCCCAAATAACAGAGAAATTAACAAATGCTTGACATTTGCTCAACATCCATTATTCTGACACTTCTTCAGAATTTCAAAAGGCTGAGTGCATGCTTAATCAACATTCATATTCCCCAAGCGAGCCACTGGCACCATATTGCAGCCCGCCTCGCTGCTGATGAAAACGGCACATTAGGGCCCGTTTTGAAAACGTTCAGGGACTGCGCGCGGATGCGTGCGGCTGTGCGAGTGGCTGTGCGTGGAAGGGGCCTTCTCTTTTAAACACATCCAAGACGGGAGCATCTGCACCAATCTATTCTCTCCCACTGCAGCACTCCGAACTCGACAGACATATGCAAAATGAGCCGGGCGGCATTAGAAAGAGGGGAGTGATCATTACACCCAAATTCATTCATAGCAGCACGCAGAGGGCCAACGGAGGCGTCTCACTCTTGGGACAAAGACCGGGGGGGAATGACAGTGGTCCCACATGATCCCAGTCAGCCAGGCGAGCAATCCGAGAGCACACTTTCATTTCCAATTCTAATATGAAGCAGAGAGAAAGACCTGGGCCTGATGTCACATCCCGCCACTGGGCCATCATGCCATCATCACGCCCCCCACTCAAGCCTCATTGTAATGGCAGGACAGGCCGGCCAGGCAGGAGATGTGCTGGATTTGCATGGCCGTCCATTGTGTGCAGGGGGAAAAGTGACAGCACCGTGTCCAATTCTTTTCCCTTCAGAACGACTTGAGCCCGGCAGGAGAGGCCAGGCTGACAGATGACTCCCAACATCTGTGTTACGTGAGTGATACAGATGAGGGACTTTGCAACCCCCCTCAGCAGCCAAACTCATACCCAATAGACAGTCCTGCACCCAGTGGAAATCGGCTTTAGACGCTGCCATTATTTTGCAACCAAGCATTCGTTTATAGGATTAACTATTCGATTTTTTCATTTAGGATGGATTCTCGATTCATGTTCAGTACTAAATATTGGGTTGTGCTACGACGTGGTAGGGTTAGCTAACAGTGGAGATTGCTGCTGTACAGTTTGTTGAAAGGTCAGACTAAATTACAGCTGTTTGGCAGGGAGCGCGATATTTGGCAAACTGTGATATCCTAGGCTTCTGCGTTAAATATCGAGTCAAAACTTTGCCTAGACTAATGATTAATCTGGCAGTTTGGCAGTGAATAGGGTGAGTTATGTACAAGTTTGGGCTCCCTTGGTCAAATGGCATGTGCGAACACACAGCCCAAGCAGGGGGAAAAAATAACGACATATTTTTGCTAATACCAATGACCCAAGTCAATTAAATCATTGTAAGACTTTACAAGAACAATAAATGGGCATATGAAAAGGTCTCAGACTTTTGCATTCACCGAAACATTCTGTAAAAGGGAAATCAAGGAACAGGGACAAAGAGAAAAACAATTTGTTTAATTAGAGAGTTAAAGTTAGAGCTGCAAATCTTAACTAAAAAGCTTTTTCTTTCACATTTTGACCCTGCGTTGTACTGCTCACGGTCACAGGGGGTCTGGGTGGCTATCCCTGGAGAACATGCGCAAGAGCACCCTGGATAATGGATAGATAGTTGTCTTTGGGTAGGGGTTCACCCCAGACTGGCCTCTCCTCCCGCAAACACAGCCAATCATAACTGCACGAAAGGCACCGACCAGATTCAAACCAAGTAAGACTTCTGCTCCACCTCTACTGCTGCTTAAAGAACTAAATGTACAAGTCTGACATACGAAGTTTCATTGGATGGGTCTTTCATTCTTCATTGGTTTTTTGGTGGTACCCTGTACGAAGCAAGTGTTGTGCATAGCAAACACAGTGTCAACTTTTTTTAAACGCAAAACCATACACTATACAATTAAGGACTAAGTTTTCTAAGGTTTTCTGCAATTGTAGGCACCTTTCCTTCTACAGTCTACAATCGCTCAGTCAACAGCAGGTCTTAAAGAAGGAGTAATTGTCAAGTCAAGTCAGATTTATTTATATAGCGCTTTTTACAATGGAGCATTGTCTCAAAGCAACTTTACAAGTTTAGATTATCTTCTGATATCTACATCCAATCCCAAACTGACCAAGCCTAGGGCGACAGTGGCAAGGAAAAACTCCCCAAGTGTTATGAGGAAGAAACCTTAAGAGGACCAAGACTCAAAAAGGAACCCAACCTCCTTGGGTGGCGTAGATCTAAGAATGAAACTAAAGTCATGGAGCCATACTTCAAATAAAATGTGAATTGTGAGGAGCACAGACTGAAAAAGCGAACAGTATGAAAAATTATACCAACATCTTTTTCTGTTTAGAATGAAGATCACGATCAGTAATTAAACACTTCATTATGTACACCTGTTCAACTGCTTGTTAATGCAATGGCAGCAATTCAGTCTCTCTGAATGCACAAAACATCAAAACTTGAAGCAGATGGGCTACAGCAGCAGCAGACCACACAAGGCGCCGCTCCTGTTAGCTAACAATTATGGCTACAATTCACACAGGCTCAATAAAACAGGATAATAGAAAATTGTGAAAACATTGCCGGTCTCCATTTCTGCTGCAACATTTAGATGGTCGCGTCAGAATTTGGTGTAAATAACCTGAAAGCACAGATCCACCCTGCCTTGTATCAATGGTCCAGACTGGTGGTGTTGTCATGGTGTGGGGGATATTTTCTTGGCTGACTTTGGGTCCCTTAGTACCATGTCCATCCCTTTAGGATGATTGTGTATCATCTACTGGCGGTGACTTCCAGCAAGATAATGCACCTTGTTAAAAAGCTCAAATCATCTCAAACTGGTATATTGACCATGCCAGGGAGTTCCCTGTACTCAAACGGCCTCCACAGTCACCAGATCTCAACACAATAGAGTACCTTTGGGATGTGGTGGAAAAGGAGATTTGCATCATGGATGTAAAATGTATCAAATGTATCCAGCACTTTGTTGAATCTATCCCACGAATTATTAAAGCAGTTCTGAAGGCAAAAAGGGGGTCCAACCCGGTTCTACCCAATAAAGTGGCACCAAGAGCAGCCATAAAAAGGAAAAATGCATAAATGTGAGAAATGTGAGACTTGAAATGTGATGTGCAGCTACTTTAAATGAGATTTGCTTAAATGGTAGAATGAGTGAGTGTTATGCAAATACTGCATAAAAATATGAGTAACTAAGTATTGTGACATGACAATTATAAAAATAACTTTAACAATAATATAAACTCATTTAATTACGCACTTTATCATGGTTCAAATCAGGATTAGTCATAAAAAATTGTGAACCTTGTTAGTCCTTGTCTCTCATCAAGCAGTATTAATTATTTAGCATACTATTATTGATGATCTAACACAGCTTGACTGCTGCTGCCTTTGCGGTATGACTAGTTCATTTAAAGATTGTGAAACTGACACGGACACAACACATTGCTCAGCCCTACACAGCTCCCATTTAATGTCAAGACACCATACAGATGCTACATAATTCAAAATCTGGTACTGTAAAAGTTCAAAAGTATTCAGTCATCATGTTTTCTTGTATTAACACCAGCTGCCCCATTGCTGAAACACCAGATGAGATTTGGTGAAGTAACGACAAGCTGAAAGTCAAAGTCTGCATGTGAGATAGAAATATGGGAAACTGGCTTTGATGGGACGGGATATCCTTTCATTAAGTCCATGTGGCCACATGTTCAGCATGGCTAGCTGGTGGAGGAGTGTGACAAGGCTGCAAGATTGGAGGGATTCTCTGCTATGATTCTGTAAGCATGGCATTCCCAACAGGGACAGGCTGCACGAGGAGCAGTGAAGGACAGAACTCGTTGTTCCACAAACCGCCAAAAAATCTCAGGCAGCCTGCCTGTCTCGACTTCAGCACTAAGGCCCAAGGCTTTGAGGCACAGTGGAGGGGAAAATAAAAAAAAAAAAAAAAATCACAGCCTCTCACTGCCGTGCCTCAGCGCATGCTAAGGGATGATGGATGGCCTAGTCGATATGTTATGTCTTAAGAGCCTGATTTCCTGCCAGTCCAATCACTAACCCTCCAGAGTCCGGCTCAGCTGATTGGACAAGCAGAATAATTTCGAGGCTGTGAGAAACACTACCGTCGAGCCTGTCTGTCACGCTCTTAGATAACATTCGAGTTTTTAAAATGCAGGGCCTCACCAAAATATTTGATGATCTGGAAATATGAACAATAACACCAAGAAGAATCAGAGTCTGCTAACAGAAGTAATTATTGTCAAGTACAATCATCCAACTGAGTCTTGTTTTATGCAGTGAAAATGGAAAAAAAAAGGGGAAACAAGCAACTGCAAATATTAGTCAAACTACAGGGTGGAAACACTGACTAAAAAAAACCCAGATTTATTCAGGAAACAAACATACATGGAAATTAGGTCATACATCAGGGTAGTCTGCAAGGACAATGGGATATAAAAAAAGTGGCTTGGGGAATCAGCCTAGCACATATCATATTTTATAAAATGCTGACGCCAATAACAAAGGCATGTTCACTGCAGGCTGTGTATCCCTTGGGGACCCAGTGCCTTATTCTAGCAGTGATTACAGCACTATGAAACTAGGAAGCTCCCAATTCATGCGAGTGCCTAAGTGACCTCTAAAGGAACGGGGCTACATCTGAAGCCTTGGGGATTACATGTGTTCCATTCAATAAAGGCCAGTCCCTCATTGTCGCAGAGACACACAAACAAAGCCATTAACCCCAGCTTATGCAATTCTTTCACACTACCCAAGTACTGAACGCTTCAAAAATATCGCTCTAGAAATGTGAAATAGCCATGAAAGACTGACTATTCCCACTATAAACCAAACACAAAAATACTAGACAACTTTGTGCATCCAAAACAGATGCAATAATAATAACAACTTCCACCCCCATCTCCCTGGCCTTCACTGTTTTAACCCCGCTTTTTCCATGTCAGAATCGCAGAGGCTCCGGTCCCGGAGATCAGAGGGGGTGTAGCCTTTACAGGATCACAAGTTGAATAAATATCACTGTTGCCATGCTGGAGGTGATCCTCTGAGCAATGACACCTCCCTCAGACTCAGACAATCGTGCCTACATATTACTGGCTACCATAAAGTCAAAGTCAAATTTATGTATATAATGCTTTTTACAACATAGCATTGTCCCAAAGCAGCTTTACAATTACAGTGGTAACATATTTGCCCCCTTCCTGATTTCCTATTTTTGCATGTTTGTCACACATGTGTTTCAGAACATCAAACCCTTTTAACTTAGTCAGACAACACAAATAAACACAAAATGCAGCTTTTTAATGAAGGTGATTATTATTAAGGGAGAAAAAAAATCCAAACCTACATGGCCCTGTGTGAAAGGTGATTGCCCCCCCTTGTTAAAACATAACATAACTATGGTTTATCATACCTGAATTCACTATCTCTAGCCACACCCAGGCCTGATTATTGCCACACCTGTTCTCAATCAGGACATCACTTAAATAGAACCTGCCTGACAAAGTGAAGTACACCAAAAGATCCTTAAAAGCTACACATCATGCCGAGATCCAAAGAAATTCAGGAACAGTTGAGAAAAAAAAGTAATTGAGATCTATCAGTCTGGAAAGGGTTATAAAGCCATTTCTAAAGCCTTGGGACTCCAGCAAACCACAGTGAGAGCCATTATCCACAAATGGTGAAGACATGGAACAGTGGTGAACCTTCCCAGGAGTGGCCGAACAAAATTACCCCAAGAGCACGGTGACGACTCATCCAAGAGGTCACAAAGAACCCCACAACAACATCCAAAGAACTGCAGGCTTCACTTGCCTTAGATAAGGTCAGTGTTCATGCCTCCACCATAAGAAAGAGGTTGTTGCAAAAATGGCCTGCATGGCAGAGTTTTAAGACAAAAACCACTGCTGAGCAAAAAGAACATTAAAGCTCATCACAATTTTTCCAGAACACATTTTGATGATCCCCAAGACTTTTGGGAAAACATTCTGTGGACTGACAGGACAAAAGTTGAACTCTTTGGAAGGTGTGTCCCCCATTACATCGGGTGTAAAAGTAGCACAGCATTTCAGAAAAAGAACATTATAGCAGCATTAAAACATGGTGGTGGTAGTGTGATGGTCTGGGGCTGTTTTGCTGCTTCAGGACCTGGAAGACTTGCTGTGATAAATGGAACTATGAATTCTGCTGTCTACCAAAACATCCTGAAGGAGAATGTCCGGCCATCTGTTGGTGACCTCAAGCTGAAACAAACTTGGCTTCTGTAGAAGGACAATGATCCAAAACACAGCAGCAAGTCCACCTCTGAATGGCTGAAGAAAAACAAAATGAAGACTTGAGTGGCCTAGTCAAAGTTGAATCCTATTGAGATGCAGTGGCATGACCTTAAAAAGGCCGTTCATGCTCAAAACTCTCCAACGTCGCTGAATTACAACAATTCTCCAAAGATGAGTGGCCAAAATTCCTCCACAACGCTGTAAAAGAGTCATTGCAAGTTATCGCACACGCTTGATTGCAGTTGTTGCTGCTAAGGGCGGCCCAACCAGTTATTAGGTTTAAGGGACAATCACTTTTTCACACAGAGCCATGTAGGTTTGGATTTTTTCCCCCTTTATAATAAACACCTTCATTTAAAAACTGCATTTTGTGTTTACTTGTGTTGTTTTTGACTAATTTAAATTGGTTTGATGTTCCGAAGTGTGACAAACATGCAAAGAAAAAATAGGAAATCAGGAAGGGCCAAACACTTTTTCACACCACTGTATGTAGGCCCAAAGCCCTGAAAGAGCAAGCCTAGGGCGACTGAAGCAAGGAAAAACTAAATGTTATAAGGAAGCAACCTTGGGAGAACCAAGACTCAAAAAGGACCTCAACCTCCTTGGATGGCCTAGATGTTAAATGTAAACATTAAACTAAATTACCTAATTAACATTTTTAGAGCAAAAGTTGAAATAAGCAGGAGCTAAATCTAAAAATTTAAACCAAGAACGTATTAAAAAAAAATTATATAATATTATAATACTGTCATAAATTAAACAGAATACAATATTTAATAGACCAGAGCACCACCCCAGCACCAAAATAGTGTCTTAGTAAAAATAGTTTGGATACACATCATTCTGTTAAATGTTTTTTATTTGCGTTCTTGCTTTATGGCTGACTAACACCTTTACAAGAACTTACGTCACGCATAAAGAAAACATAACGTAGGTTGCTGCTCAAAATGCGTTTTGACACATGCTTTACCAGCCTGTACTGAGCAGTGAAAGCTACAGCACTTATCAGTGAATGCATGAGGCCTAAAACAGCACTAAACAAAAAGTACCAATTTGAAGGTGTGATTTGTGAACACCAAGAGCTATGACTTCAATACTAACCTACACTGATAAGATCACCTTCACAAGTTTCAAGCAGCACAGCTTTTTACCAGCACATGAGCTCATCGGATGCATCAGACCATTAAGAAGCGGCAAAACACTTGTGCTGTGTGTGACATCTACTGCTTGGCTAACACACAGAATCTGGGTTAATTCTGACAGTTTCCTTGTTTAGCACAGACGCACCATCCCTCATCTGGCCCCAATTCGGCTGACTGCTGGCACTGTCGAATCTGTGAGACTCAGCACGAATGCAGCACCTGTTTCAGTAACTTGTAGGCAGGAAATACTGCACTTGGGTGTTACTACAACTTTTTGAACCATATGGACAGTACTCTGTGGCTCATGTTTCCACACGCTATAGAGCCTCAGGTCAATTTAGTTTCTGTTAAGTTTATACATCTAGGCCAAGTGCTTTTCTTTCCTTTCTAATCACAGGTAAGTTCTGTTTAATGATCATCCAATCAACGACCATTCACTTTAATGACCGAGGTCATAAAAATTATAATAAATTATAATAACAAATAAAAATCTGTCTTTTAACTCTGGACACTGTGGCCTTAAACAGCCAAACAACATGGTTTGTCGTGTCCAGGTTGCCAGGTCCGCCTGTTTAATGAGCCAATTCACTTACATAGGGCTTGTTTCCATAGACTTGTGGGAGAACCCTGGCAACCCTGTCCGTGTTGTTAGCTCACATTTGGACTAGAGACTGTTCCAATCGGTTGATGTGTTTACAGACTTTTTACATAAGTTGCTCGTGTGTGTGTGTGGATGACTTTGCGCTACTTATTTGCAACAAGCTGTAAACTGTAAGCTGTCTGCCCTACTGTAAGTAGTACTGCCTACCTGCATAGTCTCTCTCACCTATAACTAAGCTTATACAAATGGGTTCACATTTACTCTCTCTTATCTGGTTGATCTTCTGTATTGTTCATAACACTGTATCTGTATGCATTGACAAAAGTCAAACATAAGTGCCAGTCATTTCAATCACTCCTCAATCACTTGTGTTTTCAGCGGTATCTCTTATGGATTTACGTATTGCTTGCGGGCAGTTTTCTTGTGAAAATAGCCTGTATATTTACATTACAGGAGTAAAAAAAAAAAAAAAAAAAAGACTATGTGACTATGGTAATGTCCGGTCAAGGACCACTTAAGTCAACGACCTACATTTACAGCATCAAGCAGACGCCCTTATCCAGAGCGGCTTACAATTGATACAGTCTTACAATCCAAGCAATTATGGGTTAAGGGCCTTGCTCAAGGACCCAACAGTGGCAGCTTGGCAGAGGTGGGATTTGAACCCTGGACCTTTTGGTCCAGAGTCCAGTACACTAACCGCTAGGTAATCTTTTTTAAGTGTTTAAGTTGTAGATATGATCAGATTGATGCTTGATGGACATGCAGACCAAGACTAGTTACAGATGATAATTTCTGTGAAGTTGGAACAATACAGCTGTGTAGCTGGCATATGACAAGACAAAGGAAAAAAGAAAAAAGTATTCTCCTTAGTAATATGGAAACATTAAACTTTACTTTTTATAACCTATGGCTTCAACAAAAGTCTTGTTTGTTATACAGTTTTTTCACAAGTAATTACGCAACATAAAAAAAGTGTGTCATATAGATTAAGTTTTCCCTAGCTGTATATTAGGACTTAAATGTGTGCTACATTAACTGTGATCGGATCATTTTTTGTCATTTACAGTCAGTTACACATTTGAAATGCCGACTTGCATAGAAAAATACAAATAAAAATAAAAAAATCTTCTGCAAACCGTTGGCCTCAATTCCTACACCATTGCCTTAACTGTGTTCAAGGTTCCCACAACACCCAGAACACTGGCTGGATTCTAAGCAGATACACAGAATGGTGTATGAACTACGTGACATGGTTGTCGTCAAACTAAAGAGTTTTACCTCAACCAAACACCTGGTCATTGTCACAGTGCCCTTTCCAAAGACCGACTACTCCGAAGCTGCAGGAAGTTCCTGACTGACACATTCACCAACATCTAGCAGGCATAGAACACTCTCAGTATATCAAAATTCCACACTTTTATATCCGGAGAATCTACAGTTTGAGCAACGAGTACATTCCCATGTATGTTTTACAAACAGACTTTGTAAAATGATTAGATTCTCATCACAACACATATGACCAGGGCTGAATAATTAATTGTACTCAAGTCTAGGGGTGGGCGATATGGAAAAAATATTATATCATGATTAGACATTTTCACAATACGTGATATTTATCTCGATACATGCTAAACTTAAAAATTACTATTCATAAAACTAATTGTCCCATACTAAATAGTGATTTCATTCAAAATGTGCCTCACTTCATACATTTAAACAGGACTAAATACACTCTTTATAATGAAGCATGCAGTTGGTCAGTGTTCTTTAAGCTCTCACGATATCCCAGATATGCTAAGAAAAGCAAATTTATCATGATGCAATAAAATATCATTTACATTTACAGTATTTAGCAGATGCCCTTATCCAGAGCGACTTACAATTGATACGATCTTACAATCCAAGCAATTGTGGGTTAAGGGCCTTGCTCAAGGACCCAACAGTGGGATGGGATTTGAACCCTGGACCTTTTGGTCCATAGTCCAGTACCTTAACCGCTAGGCTACCAAAGTCATTATCATCATTTTGCCCACCCCTACTCAAAATCATGATATTAGGCTTCATAACTTACTTAACCACATATCTTTCGATTGACTTCGGTGAATTAAATCAGTAGGACTATACGCAGTGGCTACTACATTTGTGAAACCTGCGTAACTCCTATATTTCTGCATAAATATCACCCAAAACATCATCAAAATTTCAAACAAGTTCTAAAAGTCGGACAATCGGAACCCAACTACGGTGAAAAAAAAAAAAAATCTAATAATACATATATATGGGTTGCAAAAGTTCATAAACCATTGCTTTCAATATCTGTTGTGACCCCCTTGTGCAGCAGTAACTGCAACTAAACGTTTTCAGTGACTTTTGATCAGTCTTGCACAGCAGCTGGAGGAATTTTAGCCCATTCCACACATAGAACAGCTTCAACTCTGCAAAGCTGGTGGGTTTCCTCACATGAACTGCTTCCATGATGTTTCTATTGGATTACGGTCAGGTCATTGACTTGGCCATTCCAAAACATTAACTTTATTCTTCCGTAACCTTTTTTTTTTTTCTCTGTACAACGACTAGTGTGCTCAGAGTTGTTGTCTCGCTGCAGGACCCATTTCTCTTGAGATTCAGTTCATGGACAGATATCCTGATTTTTTTCTTTAGACATTGCTGGTAAAACTCATAATTCATTGTTCTATCAGTGATGGCAAGTCATCCTGAACCAGATGCAGCTAATAAGGCCCAAACCATGATACTACCACCACCAACAGCCTTCTGGATTGTCCATATGACACTTGATGGGCTTACAAGTTACACTAAGATGGCTCAGAGCTCCAGCATCCCCAGTCCGATCCCAACCTCCCCAGTCTGTACCTACCTTGCCCTCCCTGTGGGTTTACTTCGCTCGGGTTTACTCAGGCTGCTCCGGTTTCCTCCCACAGTTCAAAAACATGCATTAGATTAAATGGTTACACCAAATTGGCCCAGTATGAGTGCGTATGACTCGTTTCAGCGTAACCTTGTGCTTGTCATGAAATGGCCACTACAGCTGATACGACAATGCATAAAAATAATTCCTTCCCCTTTATGACCTTGCAGATGATTACATGTTTTCAAAAACCATCTGTAGAACTAGAAAGTGCACCAACATGGTAAATGAGCTCCTAAATTGGACAAGGAGTGTAGAAACAAGGAGGTGATGTTAATGTTATGGCTGATTGGTGGATATCTAGCTATTAAGCAAACTCACTATTCTTATTGTCAAAGATTTCTATAGTTGAATGAATTATAATCACGATGTAAAATGTGAAAGAAAATGCTGCTCTAACTATAAAGTGCAAGTCATTTTATACACGTTAATAGCTTGTATCATTTGTGATACGTGTTATTTTGTTACAGACTCGCAGTACAATCAGGACAACGCTGCTGTATGTTAAAAAGTGTATTCAAGTAATTCTCTGCAGGAACATTAGTACAATTACAATATACCAACCTCAAAGCACTGCTTATGCTCTTAGTTACAAAGAAACCGGTACATAAAATTTCAGGTTTGAAAACATACAACATCTCTCATGAAGGACTGAAACTTTTTGGGCAGTGAAAACCCATCCACAAGCTCTAAACAAATAATGTGATAATGAACACTGTCATCCGAGATCATATATCATGTATATCTCTGTGTGGGGAAAAGTTTTTACCTTCAACTGTCATGTACTTGGACATAATAGTAGAATGCAGAGGATTGTCTACTTACTTGGGGAATCTGTCCTTCAGCATCTTCATACACTGGCGCGTTGGCCTAAGCTGCTCAATGAACTTTGCAATTGTTTTGTACTCTTCTCTACAAACCTTCATCTTACTCGGTCAACCTTTAGAAGGGAGGAAAGAATGGCAAGATAAAGCATGTAGGATTGTAAAGACTATAGAAATCACTGCTAGGAGCACTACCATTACCATCCAACATACTACACTACGTTAGAGGAGACCGGCCAAAACTGGCTTTAACTTTTTCTATGTAAAAAGCTTAATATGTGGCTGGGTCAGAAGGTGGAAACAACCACTGACAGTGCACAAAGAAGGCTTCGTAAACAAAGGCTTGATCTTGACAAAGAAACAAGCTTTAAGTGCATCACTCTTCCAGACAAGATTTTAGCAGCAGAGGATGTGATTATGGAAACGTGATATAAGAGAGGAATCTATTCACTGGCCAATAGATTCACTGGAAATGGAGGGAGCCGCCATGCCAGTTAAATAGACATTATAGCAAGTGTCAAAATCTAACACATAAAAAAATAATAACTAAAATGGTAATAAATATAAAGTAGTTAAGAATGCTGTTTGTTTGCTTTATTCTGCTTTGCCAGTTTGATCTGTTGCTGATCAAACAGAGACATTAGACAAGCCATCTGTAATCACTGAGGCATTGATTATTTTCTATGTTTTATCACACATCATTCAAAAAACAATGATCCTATACTAACTAATACTGATGTGTCGGTCGCGACACGAGCCGGTTCCTGATTGGGATAATAAATAATAAATTAAGCTACAAACAATCTAAAGAGCCACTAGGGAGCCGAAAGAGCCGGCTCTTTTTAGGGAGCCGAGCCAAAAGAGCCAGAATTCCTATCACTACTAACTAATATACACTGCTCAAAAAAATAAAAAATAAAGGGAACACTTAAACAACACAATATAACTCCAAGTAAATCAAACTTCTGTGAAATCAAACTGTCCACTTAGGAAGCAACACTGATTGACAATCAATGTCACATGCTGTTGTGCAAATGGAATAGACAGCAGGTGGAAATTATTGGCAATTAACAAGACACACTCAATAAAATAGTGGTTCTGCAGGGTGGGACCACAGACCACTTCTCAGTACCTATGCTTTCTGGCTGATGTATCTATTAACGAATCCATTAACCGCATAACACGTTACATGACACATAAAATACCGGAAAGGCTGTATCCCAAATGGGGTCCTCTCCTCTATAAGCGCTCCCTACATAGTATATAAGGAAAAGCACCGAAAGCCACCATGTAGTACACTCTGTAATCATATACAAAGCAACTCGTATCACAGCCAGCGAAAATAACTGCGCTAAAACTGCAGACAGCAAAACGTTCATTGATTTAAGACTAGACGTACCGTCCACAGCTGCACCGCGACCTTATTTAAGCGACTATTGTTTCTTCTTTCAGCCAAAATTAATTTTAATGTAAAGAAATCGTCGCTGTTCCAAGGTAACGAAAACACTTCCTGGACAGCTCCCGCGAAGGACTTAAAAGGCATACGTCAGCAAAAACATATTCTCTGATTGGTTAAACCTGAGCAGTTCAAGTATAACTGGAGCTGATTCGCCAGAAACACGGACCTGTACTGCAGCTGATCCAGGGAGGTGGACTAAAAGGTGAGAGTAGGCAAGAAGTGGGGCTGGTATCGTTTATTTACAAATAGTATAATACTTCATGAAATAATTGCTTTTTTTTATATATAACGCAAGCTCAACGTTTAATTGTTTAGCCTCTTGTTTTTCCTCTAAGAAATGTAAATCCCTTAATGAGCATCAAGTGGAAATAATTAAATTTGCGCCCTAAAAAGTTAGCAAAACCTTTGGGGAAACTAGCAGTGGTGAGGAGAGTAATAATAATAATAATAATAATAATAATAATAATAATAATAATAATAATTAGTATTAAATGAAGTTTTTAATATAAGTAAAGTAATATAAAGTTCTTAAAATGAGTAAAGTACTTAAATTACCATCTTTAAGTAAAAATTACTTTTAAAACACCTTCCTTAAATAATTTACTTCTGAAACTCTTTCCTTAAGTAATTATTTAAAAAGTACATCCCTCAAATAATGTACTTATAAAGTACCTTCCCCATCTAAATTCTTACTTATTAAACACCTTAATTAATTTTTGTATAAACACTTTCTTTAAATAATTATAAAACACAAGTCATTTACCTATACAACATTCCTTTAGTAATTTGCTTCTAACATTTTGCTGAAGTTTATTTGTTTAATTTAATGTCACATCAGCTTCAATGGCTATTCATGACAGGAGCAAAGGTTACATCAATACTATTTAGACACATTCATACAGGGCAAATTAGATCAACCAGTTAACCTAATGACTTTCTTTAGAATGTGGGAGGAAACGGAGTACCTGGAGTAAACCCATACAGACATGAGGAGGACATGCAAGCTCCAAACAGGCAGTGTTTGAGGTCATGATCGAAGCGGGGATTTATTTATGGAGCTGTGAGATGACCACGCTAACCGCCTGTGCCACCGTGCCACCCCTTTCCTCAAGTAACAGTAATTTGCTTATGAATCACCTTCCTCCGGTAAAAGTAATTCTTTCTAAAACATCTTTCTCAAGTAGTTTATTTGTAGGGCGTTTTCCTCAAATAACAATTATTTATAAAGCATTTTCCTCAGTTAGTTTACTTATTAAACAATTTGCTCAAGTAACAGTAATTTTGATTATAAAGCACCTTCCTCAGGTAAAAGTAATTACTTCTAAAACATCTTTTTCAAGTAGTTTACTTACAGGGCGTTTTCCTCAAATAACAATTATTTATAAAGCATTTTCCTCAATTGATTTACTTAGTAAACATTTTCTCAAGTAACAGTAATTTGCTTATAAAGCACCTTCCTCAGGTAGTTTCATTTTATAATACTTTCCTAAAGTAAAAGTAATTTACTTATAAATCAGGTCAAAGAAATTAGTTATAAAACACATTCCAGTAATTTACTTCTAAAACACCTCCGTCAAGCAAAAGTCATTACTTAAATAAAACCTTCCTCTAGTAATTATACATAAAATATCTTTCTCAAGTAATTACTGATCATACACTTTACTCTAGTATTTACTTCTAAAACACTTTCCTAACGTAAATGTAATTACTTATAATACACCTTCTTCAAGTAAATTACTTATAAAACACCTTCAGTCGGTAAATTTACTTTGAAAAGTAATTACTTATGAAAGACCTTCCTTAAGTAACCTCTTACGTAACTTAAGTAAATTCTAAAACACCTTCCTCCAGTAAAAGTAATTGCTTCTAAAACACCTTACTCAAGTAACTTGCTTATAAAGCATCTCTTTCAAGTAATTTACTTTTAAAATACTTTATTCAACTACAACGTAAGTACAATCATTTTTAGAAGTTCAACTAATCCTTATAAAGTACAAGAATTACTTAATAATATAAGTACAATAATTACTTGTAAAACAAATAATATTTATAAAGCATTTTCTGAAATTAAATGTAATAACTTCCTGTCCTGTCAGTTAACTTTTAAAGCACTTTCCCACCTTTCTCAGGTAAAATAATTTACTAATTTACTACAGGTAAAATGATTTTCTAAAGCAACTGACTTGCTGTACAAAACATTTTCCTCAAGTGAGCACGAATTACAGTAAATAATAACTCAAGTGAAAGGTTTAATTTAGAAAGCTGCAAAATGTTTGACGTGACCAAAAACTTAATTTGGTCCTCTGCTGCTATTGTTAGTAGTAAGAGAACACTATAGGGCTGAAAGTCTGTCAGCATTCCTTCCATTTGGGATCTCTGCTATGCTAGCCACACTCCCTGCCAACGGGTTCATAGTATGAAGCTTACAATATGGATTCTTCATAGACACACTGTAGCAGTAGTTGTATTGTAAATGGGTTGTATTTGGATACCTCAGTGACTCCGACTATAACATAGGTTTCCATCATCCCAGCATGTCAGTCGATTAACTTTTTGCTCTGCCCCCCTAAAACAGTCCATAAAGAAATGGTTTGCCAACTTTAATGAAGGACTTGGCTGACTTGCATAGAGCAATGATCTTAACTCCATTATACACATTTGAGATGAAATGGCTTTATTGTCTGACCTCACAATCATGTTGCCAGACCTATTGAAAGTGGAGTGGGGAGTGGAGGCTGTGATAGCAGCAACAAAGTCCTGTATTAACCCATGATTTTGTTTTTTGGGGGGCTGTCTACAAATATATTTCTATATAGTCTGTCAAATTCCTTGGGAAAAATGACTTAGAATGGCAATTGTATTACAAGTTTAGTTGATGTCTCAGCACCTGAGGATGATCCTCTACCTGGTCCCCCCTCAGACACAACCAATTGTACTTCTACGTCTAGGCATTTAGTACACGCCCTTATCCAGAGCGATCTACAACTCCTACAATCTTATCAATTACAACTGTTACACTCCAAGCTATTTTGAGTTAAGCTCAAGCTTGCTCAAGGCACAGAGGCAACTTGCCAGAGGTGGCATTTGAACCTTGGACGTTTTGGTCCATAGTCGGGTACCTTAACCGGACTAACTTAACAGTCCCAATTGTCATCATGTGATGCCCAACTTGGCCAGAAGGCATCACTAGGGCTTGAAACTGGCTCCCTGTGATGGTGGACTAACGCATTAGACTGTGCCACCTTCGTGCCTAACGCCATTGCAATGTATGTAACAAGTTGAAAATGTAATTAAGCTAATTACCGAGGACCATAAAATGCTGTGTCCTCTCTGCGTCCTCGTGGGTTTACTCCAGGTACTCGGACTCCCTCCCGCATTCCAAAGGTCACTCTAAATTGCCCCAGTGTGAGTGTGTTTGGCTAGTATAATTAGAGCTCTGCTCCTCTCATGGATAGCCATTGATGCCGATGTGATTATAGATAAACAAACAAGCCAGCTATCTACACATAGCTATAATGTAATGCTTAGGTACGGTCTGCGTAGTCCAATATTCTCTTGCCCATTACTGCATCATGTCAGAATTTAAACTCGCAATGTAAATCAGTGCTAATGTAAAAAAAAAAATGATATGCACACACAAAAAAGATGAATATGACTGGCTTCTTTATAAACAGTGTTGTAATGTATGGGTCTAAATGTTTGTAATATAGATACATGTTTAAGGGTGGGACTGTGGTAGCCTAGCGGTTAAGGTACTGGACTCTGGACCAGAAGGCCCAGGGATCAAATCCCACCTCTGCCAAGCTGCCACTGTTGGGTCCTTGAGCAAGACCCTTAACCCACAATTGCTTGGATTGTAAGACTGTATCAATTGTAAGTCGCTCTGGATAAGGGGGTCTGCTAAATGCTGTAACTGTTTAAAATTTTTCATGTGTTATACATAGTTATAGATATTGTTATTTTTCAAATTTTTAATTCCTAGTCCTTTTGGGGGTGAACGTCCTCAGTAGTTAAGTCACTGATTCATGGTCTGTATTATTTTACTGTATCATAAATCCATCTTGGCAATGAATTCTCTACAGTTACATTCTTCTGTAAGTAGTCTCTTTACAGCATTAATAGTCTTACAGGTTTTTTTTCCTCTTGATAATCCTCATACTTGAATTACAGCATGCATGTGTAAGGTAGGAGACTGTGCTTCATATACTTTTGCTTTCAGAAATCGGAAAAAAAATGCCTCATTAAAAACTGAAAACGCATTAAACAAGTCACTACAACTTGCTACATATGTTTGTGTTAAATCCTGGTATACCTAAGCTGAGGTAGGGCAGTACATTCAAAACCAGCTTAAGGTGCTTAAGGTATTTTCCTGCAAGAAGTGATGTCAGTTGTGAATACCGGACCCATCATGCAACGTGTAATGAAGGCCTGGGCTGTCTGCTCTCGGACTGTGCACAGCAGATAAAATCTGGGGTGTTAAAGCAGTATTAAGGATGAAAAGACTGTGGTCAGGCAGGACTGAGTTCGTCTCCTCTTCCAGGTATCAGAGAATCAGAGGTCATGGGAGCGGTGTGTGTAATGAGCATGAAAGGATCAGCGTAGTGGGACGGTTTTAGAAAGATAAAATCAAAGCTCTGTAATAGCTCTAAAAGCAGGGATCAGAGGTGCAGGGTTCGAGGGCAAGCAGGATGGAGAAGCTGTTCTCTGTGTGTGTGTGTGGGAGGAGAGAGAAAGAAAGAAATGGAGAGAGGGAGACAGGCGGTGTGTAAACAGACCAGTGGTACACGCGGTGCTGTTAACCAGCTGTGAAGCCTACGCACAGTGGGAGATGAATTTGCAAAGGATGTTTCCCTCTGATATCCAGGAGATGCTCCAATGATCTCTGCTCTGCGGCTCTCGCACACAATTGTAGTGCTAAGCACCTCGCTTCTATTGGCACCACTATAACTTAACGTCTATGATGCAATTCTGTTCACTCCCACCTGAGTGCTGCAAGGTTCTTGTTTAGCTTCGTGACCATTTGGGCCATTCAGAATCCGTATGGTGTTAAATATGGCTACAAAAGTTCAGAATCAGACCTTGGTAAATACATGCGTGTGATTGCTTGTGTAACACAGGTATGCATAGAAGTAAACAATTTTTAGATCTTCTATATAATTCTGTTATATGAAATTATATCATATATGATTATATTATTAGCAATTTATATTATTGGCAAGTTTAGTTTTTATTAAACTAGTACACATAGGTGCCCAGATGGTGCAGTGGTCTAATTTGGTTGCCTCCCCACCACAGGGACCCATGTTTTTCGAATATCACATATAGACACAAGGCTGTGTATGAGGGAGGGGTGGCCAGTTGGAGTAGCATACAATGAGCATCACATCCAGTGCATACCTAAGCCTATCCTCAGGCTCAATGTTCAATGCTATGTGCATTATCAGGTCCTTTTCAGAATATATGGTAGTTATCTAAGTTACTGTAGCCTGTGGTGGTTGATGTGGCTGCTGGCCATGATGTTATGCATTGCACTGCTGCCCCTTGATTGCAAGATTGTTTCTAGTAAGGTGCTTGGTGAGTATAGGTTGAATCATGGCCCTGCTTAACTGTTATATACTATTCGGTTGAACTGGATGTTCATATTCAAAAAGAATGGCTCATGCTGTTTTGTCACTGTGAATAATTCATAAGGAGTGTAAAACTGCTTTGGTAATCACTAGTTGGTGCTTTGTGGATCCTTGATGATCCTCCTCACTAGGTCTTGTATGTATGTCTTATATATATTTAGTGAAGTCAATGTAGTGTTATGTACAACAATGCATTTGTATGCTCAGAAAAAGGAAGGTGTAGGTACTAAAGGTAAATATGCTACAAAGAAAAACAGTATTGGCAATTTTAGGTTTCTTTAAACTGGGATAAACAGGTGCCCAGATGGTGCAGAGGTCTAGTTTGGTTTTAAAAAAAACAAAAAAACACTCAACCCCCAACCACCGCCCACCTGGGTTTGAGTCCAGTGCATACCTAATCTATCCTTGATCTCTGAGGGTAGGCGGAGGTGCTCCCCTGGACCCAAACAGGAAATAGCAAAGTTAAAACAATATAACTGTAATTAAGAAGAAGAGATGTTTACATCATCAACTAAGATAAGTATATAAAACGTTACCTTCTTGTGTTTGTCAACTTTGTTTTGTACACTTTATTAAGAACACTATGCTAATATTGGTTAGGACCTGCCTCAATTCTTCGTTCCATAGATTCCACAAGATGTGTGAAACGTTCCTCTGGTTTTCTGCTCCATGACGACATGATTGCATCATGCAGTTCCTGCAGATTTTTGCTGTGAGATGCTGTGAATCTCCCTTTTTATCACATCCCAAAGGTGTTCTACTGGATTGAGATCTGGTTACTGGGAAGGCCACCTGAACACTGAACTCATTGTCATGTTCATGAACCAGTTTGAGATTACCTTTGCTTTGTGCCATGGTGCATTATCATGCTTCAAGTAGACATTAGAAGATGGGGAAAATTGTGGCCATAAAGGGACGCACATGGTCAGCAGCAACACCCATACAGGCTGTGGTATTCCATGGGTGATTTGGCGGTGTCAGTGGGACCAAAGTGTTCCAAGAAAACATCTCCCACACCATTACACCAGCTCTACTAGACTGGACTGTTGGCAGGTTTGGTCCATGGATTCATGCTATTGGCACCAAAATTCTGATCCTACCATCTGTGTGCCTCAGCAGAAATTGAGGTTCATCAGACCCGTCTATGTTTTTCCAGTCCTCAGCTGTTTGTTTGGTGAACATGTGTCCACTGCAGTCTCAGCTCTCTGTTCTTGGCTGACAAAAGTGGAACCTAATGCGGTCTTTTCTGTTGTAGCCAATCCTCCTAAAGGTTCAACATGGTATGCATGCTCAGATCCTTTTCAGAAAACAGAGCGGTTATCCAAGTTACTGTAGCCTTTCTGTCAGCCTGAACCAGTCTGGAAATTCTGTTTTCCTCTGTCATCAGCAAGGTGTTTCCATTCACAGACCTGTTGCTCTGTGGTTGTTGTGGTTGTTTTTTTTTGGTTTGGCTTTTTTATTGGACCATTTTGAGTAAACTCTAGAGACTGTTGTGTGTGTGTGAAAATCCCAGAAGATTAGAAGTTCTAGAAATACTATAGAAGTACATCTGGAAGCTCTAGAAGCTCACATTTGGCCCCATTCTGGTGGTTGATGTGGCTGCTGGCCTGTATCTGCATGACTGTATCCATTGCACTGCTGCCCCTTGATTGCAAGAGTAGACAAATGCATGATTGAGTAGATGTACAAGTGTTTCTAATAAGGTGCTCGGTGAGTATAGGTTAAATCGTAGCCCTGTTTAACTGTTATATACTATTCAATTCAACTGGAGGCTCATACTCAAAAAGAGAGGCTCAAATGCTGTTTTGTCACAGTGAATAATACATAAGGAGTGTAAAACTGCTTTGGTAATCACTAACTGGTGCTTTGTGGATCCTTGATGATCCTCCTCACTATACTTTCATAAAGATGTAGTTTGGAATATATATTTTTTTAATCTTCCGCACAACCCTGAATTGGATTAAGCAGAAAGTGAATGGCTGAATGACATTTTGATGTAAACCTATTGCTTCATGCACTCTGCACTGTTGACTCTTTCTGATCAAATGCTTCCTCTCTTCTAGTGGTCTTTTTATCCCAAGAATCTTTTGGTCCTTAAATGAGCCACTCTCTCTTTGTTTCTTTAGGATGCCACTCAAACCCCTTTGACTGCAAACAATTGCACCAATAATTATTCTTTATAAATATTCTTTTTCTACTAAAACACCAGATAGCTTTCTCACCATTTTCTAGGCTTATATTTGGCTTTTTAACTGTACCTTTAGACTTCATTTTGGACTCCATATTGAGCTGTACTCAACCATTTATTTTATCAAGTAGTGGTGACTGATACATTTTTTTTTTTTTAATTAAATGGCCGATGTCGATATTTAGAGTGCAGGGTGACCGATGGTCGATTATATAATGCTGATATAACATTCTTTTTTTTTCCACCTGCTAAAAATGCATGTGACAGTAATACCAATAATACATGTGACACAGAAAATGCTGAATTTAAATGAACGTGTAAGCTATTAATGCACAGTCTTTTTTTATTCTCTTTATGAATAAAAAAAATACATTTTATTACACTTAACAGCAACGTTTATTGCCAGGTAACAGCATCTTCTTACTTCTGAGCGGGGAAAACCAGAAAATGTGTAAAAATACAAAAAAACAATGCTAAGAGTAGTGCATATGATAGCAGCAAGTTGTAATGCTTGAAACAAAGCTTTCATCTTCTCATAAATGGCACCACCCTCAATGAATGTTCCCTCGGCATCTCTTTGCTTTTAGTCACTCAGTAGTCACAGTTTGAGCTGCAATTTGTAATGAAGGAACCAATGTTTTCTCTGCATTTTCTTCACTATTTTTGAATATCGATCTCGAACGCAGGCATCAGCCGATGCCGATTATCTCACAACGGCATTATTCAGCCCTATTAACTGGTAGGCCACTTGATTGGGCGACCACTGTTATGAAGCAAACATGTCCTTCCTGTGCCGCCTCTATAGCCTCCCTAACAACCACCTGACAACTGACCACCCTCAGACAAATGGATAAAGTGGTATAAATTATTGTGCTTTTAATGCTCTAAGTGAACACGGCAGACCTTGAAGCTCTTGCTTTGTGCAATTACTCATTCTTATTAGTCTGAAAGTGTATATATAAATATTAGGGCTGTTTAAGTTAATATGTTAATAAGGCACTAACGGAACAGTCTATAACGGTCCAAAATGGTTTCATATTCACTATTCTTTCAATTCTACATACAGTATTGACCATAGCTAGCCTACAGGGGACAGAGTTGATATTCAGAATTCAGAGTTGCTGTGTGGGAGCAGATTCTATCACACGAACACACTAACAAACTCCTTTCAATCCATCCTACATGTGCTAATGATTATGAAATTACCCAGTAAAATAAATATTTTGTATTAAAATAATATAATTGCAATGCCTTGGCAGCCCTCTGTCATAGAAGTCGCAATGAATGTTGTGATGCAGCAAATAAGATAAGGCTTGATGGAACAAATGTTTCAGAACTTTTAAAAAACAATGAAAGCATTCTGTTGGAGCTCATATTTGCCATTCATGCGGCTGAGTAGTGCTGTTGTACTGGAAAAACTATTTATTTACTGTCAAATTGGAGCAAACAAAACACGAGATTAATCGCGAGTATAACGCATATAAATATTTTGATAATCTGATGGCCCTAATAAATATATTAAGAATGTGAATGCATCCTCAGTAAATGATCAGTAGTTTATTTATATTAAGTCTACTAGGTTCGTATTATATAATCATACAATAACAGTAACAACAAAATCTGACATTTTGCCAGCTTGCACAATAAATCAGATTATTGGAAGAAGTCATAAAACCAGTAATGCACTAAAACACTTAAAGCATGAAATTTCAGAGCCAAAGTTTATGCCGTAAGGAACAGGATCTATGAGTGGCACACGGTTTTAAAGCAGCTTATTCATTTATTTTATTAGCATTTAATGAACGTAATTAGATGCTGAGTAATTAAATGTAATCATGCTCACAATGGCCTCCTCCCTCATAAATTGCCACAAAAAACATGTGCATTATGAACAAATTTATTGGATTAATCGGGGACAGATAATGCTCTTGGATTGTATTTCATACTAAATAGGAGAAAGCTGGAACAAAGACTGCAGCACAGGCTCATTAATCATTGTCAGAGGGAAGCTCCGGTGCCATTTGCATGAGTGAGGTGGCAGCGCTGCAGAACGGCCCCAGATTTCTTTAAACTGTTAACGCCGCGTCAATCAGGTCTAACCTAGTAATACACTCTCCGAGGAGAGTAAAGGGCAGCCCTCGCCTCCTGCCCTCGATAGCAACCATTTCTGCTCAGCACTAATTACTCTGACATAAGGATGTTTAAGGAGAGAGGAAGGGCAGGATGGTTGTTGTTATTGAGGAATAAGCGTAAACGCTATGGGAGCTTTGGTTTACTTTTAAAGAGGACGCGTGTATTGTTTAGTGTATATTTAAATGTACTGTGAAGTGAATGAAAAAAATGTACTTTGACAAGGCTTTGTGACAATATGAGCTGATTATTTTCTTCATTTCTTTAAACTTTACACTGCACTTTAATAGAGATCATGTAAGTTACATTTTTGTCTTTCAGGCTTTGTTTGCAAATAAAATGGTCTGATGGCGAAAAAAAAAAAACGTATATCCCTTGGTATTAGTTACAACATAACAGACCATTACAGGGTTGTTTCAGTTTATTTGAATAGTGTTTTACCAATATGCATTGAATAGAATTTTATAGAATACAGTGTTAACCAGCTAACCCAAATTACCAATAGTCCAAAAATTGAGAATATTGATTGATGGCACAGTGGTTTGAGTATTTTGAGATGTGAAGTCACTGATGACCTTATGTTTAGCAAAACATTATGTGAAAATGTGAAATGCTTAATGATTTCAAATAAACTTGATGTCCTCAAATAATTGCATTGGGGTGATAGAGTATTTGTGACAGACCCACTTTAGACAGGTAAATGAAGTAAAACTTGGTTCACAATATACACTTTGCCAAAACCTTACTCCGTCCTTTAAATTATCACAGACACATTTTACCCGATAATTGGGTTCGGTCATGATGCAGTGCGGTTCAAAAAGAAGCGGGATCTCTCACACACACTTTGAGTTCCCACACTGATTTCTAATTATCGCTAGAGGAACTCAAAACCTAGAACTTTAAAACGCCAAAGTAGACACGCTGCTCTCTGCCTCGTCTCACTGTGTGTGTGTGTGTGTGTGTGTGTGTTAGAGAGCGAGGAAAAGAAGGTAGACATGCAGGCGTGGGTCTCGGTGTCTGGGCTGCCACTACCTCTGCCGTGCCGGCTCATGCTGGGTTTCTCTCTCCCCCATTCCTAATATCCTGGAGGCATTTTTCTCATTATCAAATATTGTTTGATGTCTTTGTTTCTTGATGATTAACCGTGGTCACCAAACACTGGTCTGGATTGTTTAAAATTTAATTTTCATCTCTGAAGTGCCCAGGGAGCGTCTGACTGGTGGGGATTCACATATTTTATGTATGCTATTTTTCACACTGAAATGCAAGAGGATGCATGGAGAAAAGCCTGGTAATTTTCCAGGAGCATCATTAGAGTGTTCAGAATGTAATTTATCATCATTGCGCCTGTCTTTTTAGGCTCGGTAAATGAATATATGACTGCATGGTGCTTCACATTAAACACGGAAGCATGCATTTTCTTACTGCCTCCTTAGTGAGCATATCAGATTTTACACACCCTGATAGGATTTTTGTCATTTAGGCTCAGTTTGATTTTATGTTCCAGCAGAAGGATTTGATTTAAAATGATAATTATAGCTAAATCACAGATCTGCCTTTTTCTGTGAAATAATTGTTGTGGAAAGGGTGTACCTAAGCCCTGTTAAGTCGTACGCATGTACAGTGTGATAGCTGGAGAGGCTTGGAGGATGGATGGATGGATGGCTCGGCTAAGTGATCCAAGATTCATGATATATTTATGACATTGTAAGCAAACAAATAGGGCAGAGACACTCTGCGGTAATGTCACCATGTCAAAGCCATACTGAAGATGTGAAATATCTGCGTATCTTGGGGCGGCATTGTATCTGCCTAATGACATTATCTAGTAAAATTTGGAGAGAAAGAGAAATGGCAGAAATGAACAGTACCATTGTCTGGCGTGTTATTTAAACAAATTGCGAGTGAAAAGGGGAGCGAGGGAGAGAAAGAGGCAGAAGGAGAGACGGCTTGGTAAATGAAAGGTTACGCTTTGCCCTGTGTGTTTGTATTGTCAATAACTGAAGAAGGCTGTCAAGAAAGTGGAGAGATAAAGGTCAATAACTCTGACAAATGTGTTTGTATTTGTACACTCCCACTGATAGTGCCTCGCCGTTCAAGCCTGCCTTTGACACTCCTCGACAATAACACAAATATTTCTGCTAATAATAGAATAGTCATTATTTTAACTGAATCAGAGTCAACCTGTAGCTATGGCTTCAACCAGCCAGCCACATGTCACTCGTGTGTGTGTGTGTGTGTGTGTGTGTGTGTGTGTGTGTGTGTGTGTGTGTGTGTGTGTGTGTGTGTAAGAGCAAAATGACACACATGGGATGTTTGTTATATGAAGTGCAAACAGCCAAAGATTATATCTCTGGAGTGTTTGGTATATTCTTGCTCTGCATGAATAAATGTGGCTACAAGTGGTTGTAAGAAATCAAAACAGCTCGCCGCATGAGGTACAGAAATCTGGGTGATGAATAAATGAATTTGTGCTCTTGCAAAAAAGTTTGTAAAATGTAATTGCATGTCAAATTGCAAAGTCGTTAATGTACGCTCCAAAATTTTATTCATCTTTTATAATATTATTTGGTAGTATGGCAGATGTCTGATGAACAATTCATCCCTGACGCAGACTTAATGAGAGTATGTAAACTGTTGCTATAGCCATTTTTATTTGGTGCATTAGCTATGAGGTGCTTAATACTTGTGGTTTTTGTGACATTGAAAGGAAATTTTAATGTCCTGTGCGTGTACGTGAATATCTGCGTTCCATTCAATGTTTGCTTGTCACATTTCTTTTGATTTCATTAGTTTGCCTTTTTGAACAGTGGCAGGAGATGATTATGTATATCATGTTTAAAATGCAAGATCTATTTTTTGCAGTGTATATATTGTGCAGTTTAGAAAGTATATAAATGGTTCCAATTGCCATAAATGCTCTCATACATCTCAATGCGCTGCAAAATGCAGACTGCTTAAATTACTGAATACTAGAACTATATAAAAGGAGTAAAGTGAGGAGGGGGAGAACTTGGTGATGTAAAAATGTTTGTCTGTACTGTTGTGAGCAGGTATATAAGGCAGAATGCTATTTTAGAAGAAATATTAATTCCACAGGGAAGGCTAAATATTTTCTTACCTTCTTCTTTCCAGTGCTGGCCATATTACTTGGTGGTTTACATTTCATGTGATTATGTAAATGCAGAGCCATTTCTGTGCATTATGGGCTGGTGCACTGTCAAGATCTTTTGCAAAGCAGTCAAGTAGCTATTTCTGTATTGTGTTATTATCTGAGAGTGCAACAAAGAAAGTCTTTTGTTTGCAGTGTTCCTGCTCAGCTCTTCTCTCGTTCGTGACTTGCTACTGTCCCCTAGTGGCAGTCAGTCCTTTATATTTCTGTCCTGGTTTGGAGGAGAATACTTGACTTCGGGTGTGTGTGTGTGTGTGTGTGTGTGTGTGTGTGTGTGTGTGTGTGTGTGTGTGTGTGTGTGTGTGTGTACGCCCTATTTCCACTGGTTATCAAACTCAAATATTTGAAGCACATATTTGTTGTAAGGCATGTCCGAGATCTCTAAAGGTTCAATTATGCGTGTGTGTGTCCACAGTGGTTTACTTTTCAATGGGAGCTTAATCAGTGTCAACAAAAACAGGAATCCTAATGCTCAGCTTCTATTGTGGAACTGTAACCAATGTCAATAAGGCATTGTTTTCTCTTAGTGACACGTCAAAACCCAGGCTAGAATGTTATCAGACCTGTAGAATAGGGCGCACTGATAATTGTGCTAAAATGCAAGTATGATTATTTGGACAAGCCCATTGTAAATGGTACAAGGGAACAGCTCCGATATCCACCCACCATTCTGGAACATGGTGCCTGGATAAAAGATAGTAGAACATGGTTTTTATGTTTGCACTGTGCTCATGTTTGACAGATTTTTTTTTTGCTAGTAAAAATTGGATATTCCCTTTTTATATTTTACGGCGAGACAAATATTTGGGAGGGTGGTTTAGTTTTCAATATACAAGTTTCGTAGAAGACTGTATAATAATTGCATTTTATTTGCATTTCTCACTGCTTAGCTGTGCTGATTTGTAAGACTCCTCTAATAATGGAGAGGGATAACTGTGTCTACTGACAGTTCATGGATGTGAAGTCAAGTCACTCATGTCAAGTGACCAATTAAATGGGGTATATAGGATGGCACGCTGGCCTCTAGTGGGTAATGCCTCATGGGAGAGTGGTCAGATGGGAGTCCCTGACATGCTAGCCTTCATTCCTCAGCCTTAAGATCCTCATCATTATTCATTAGGGCTGCAGAGGTAGTTTGGAAAGATGTATTTAAATAATTTAGAACTTATATAATGTGTGTATTTTTTATATATATATATATATAATGTGTATATATATGTGTATGTGTGTGTATGTGCAATAAATAAATATATATATATATATTTATATATATATATATATATATATTTATTGCCATATACACACAATCACACATATATATATATATATATATATATATATATATATATATCTATATATATATATATATATATATAATATATATCTATATATATAGATATATATATACTATATATATATATGTGTGTATGTATGTATGTTTGTGCAAGAACTACATATATATATATAATATATATATATCTATATATATATTATATATCCTATATATATATATATATATATAATATATCTATATATATCGATCATATATATCTATGTATGGGTTTGTTTGTGTGTGTATATATATATATATTCTCTCTCGTCTCAGTCTCTTCTCTCTCTCCTCTCTCTCTCTTCCCTCTTCTCTCTCCCTCTCTCTCTCTGTGTGGTGTCTGCTACTCTGTCCGTCTCTCTCTCTCCTCCTCTCCTCTCTCTCTCATCTCTCTCTCTCATCTCCTATCTCTCGCTCCTCTCTCTCTGTTGTGTCGGTCCATCTCTCTCTCTCTCTCTCTCTCTCTATCTCTCTCTACTCCTCTCTCTCCTTTGTATGTGTGTGTAGGGCAAGAGAGAGAGTCGGAGAGGTAGGGAGGATGGGTTAGTAAAGTCTCTGCACGTTTGGTAAATAGTACATAGAGAATGTATAGAATAGAATAGATAGAGAGAGAAGATATAGATGATCGAGATAGGAATAGATATAGATATTATATATATAGTATAATCTGAATGTATGTATATGTATGTATGTATGTGTATATATATGTATGTATGTATTTATGTTTTAGTAGTCTCTGCACTTTGTAGTTGTACAGACTGTAGTCCACCTGTTTCTTTACATGCTTTGTTAGTCTCCTTTACTCTGTTCTCTAATGGTCAGGACTCTCAAGGGACCGGCACAGATCAGGTACTATTTGGGTGCTGGATCATTCTCAGCACTGCAGTGACACTGATGTGGTGGTAGTGTGTTAGTGTGTTATGAGTGGATCAGAGACAGCAGTGCTGCTGGAGTTTAAAACACGTCAGTGTCACTGCCGGATTGAAAATAGTCCTCCAACCACCAGTATCCTGTAGACAGCATGCTGTGAGCACCAGTGAAGGATTAGAGGAAGACTACAGATGCAACAACAGATGAGCTACCGTCTCCGATCTGTGAGGTGGAGCAGTGAGGTGTCTCTGATAAAGTGGACAGTGAGTGTACAGTGTTTTAAAACTCCAGCAGCACTGCTATGTCTTTCTAAACGTACCAGCTCAACACACACTAACACACCACCACCATGTCAGTGTCACTGCAGTGTTGAGAATGATCCAGTAGTACTTTTGGGTACTAAAAACTTTGTGGACACCAAAAAAATTACATCCAAAACATGAGTTTTAGTTTTGACCCCATCTTTGCTGCTACAGCAGCCTTTGTTCTTCCCAGAGGGCTTTCCACTGGAGTGAGACACTTTTATTTAACCATTCCTAGTGAATATTGTTCAGTCTCAGGCAACTTTATTTTACGTTTACACTTATTCTCAAAGTACTGTGTTAAAGAGTAACAGGACTGAGTTTTCAGCACAGAATTGGCAAATACATAAAATGTAATTACATGGCATCCATACTAATAGCATTAGACCACTGAGCACATTCTAATGAGTTACCAAAAATTTGTATTTTTACAATAACATATCTCAAAATGATTTTGGTAACAGGATAGTAAGTTGAGATTGGTCTTAGTCATAGTTACAATATAATCAAATATACAGCAAACAATAAGAGGGAACATATTTTTGTCTTCATGTGATCTTCCTATTGGTTCCTACTTAATTTTCAGAAGTGGGAATATGGTAGGATAACAGAACTGAGGGAAAAAATGTGTATTTTAAAGTAAATTAATATGGATTTCTTATGAAACAAATATTTAAGACATATGGGATATGGAGTGACACAACACAAAAAACAAGATTTCTAAAGGATTAATGACTTTTTTTGCTAATTATTATTTTTAATGTTATATTCAATTGTTTTTAATATTTTCTACTATATTAAGCTTCTTTACTCTTTAGCTTATATGTTTGTCTTTTATCACCATGTTAAAAAATAAGGCTTTAAATACTTTTGTCTGTAGTCCTGCATTCTAATTTGTTCAAAGCTACACTGTCTAACCCTGGGTATAACTGTGTCTCACACATGTTCTAGTGGTTGAAGCGCTAATATATTTGCGCGGTCTTTAAGATCCAAATTAGCCAAGATTGATCAAACGTCGTAAGGATTAGCATCTCATTTCCACACGCAAAGCTGATTTCTCTTTTTTGTTTGTCTGATTGTTGGCTTCTAGGTTTCACCTCTGACCTCAAACGTGCTGTTTCAAACCACAGAGAGCCTCCAGTCTTACAGATCGCCTCACAAATAAATCCCATCGCCATTTTTACTGACCTTGTTTTTCTACTTTGTCTCTTCGAACTTTTTGATTTTTCCACACTGGGCAGTAATGCAAAATGCAGCAGCATGACATTTTTAAGATGACCAGAGTATCTGATTTCTAATCAGCTGTCTCTTAGTAACTGATTTTATTTTTAATATAGATCTGGCTTGTTTTAAACTCGGTGTCATTGCCAGTGATTAATTACAGCAGTGCGAACAGAAAATACCCAACCACACAAGCCGTACAAGCTTCACTCGGCTCTGCGGAGCTTGCTTTAATACACACAGGTGCAAACTTGGCCCTGTGTGTGTTAGTGGTCATTCTCTTACACATAACTGCTTCATTGGTTATAACATTTCAGTGACTGTAATGAGACACTTACAGATTTTTTTAGGGTCATACTGAAGAATAAATATTTTGATGGAGAAGATGGAGGCCAGACTTTGGTCCTCCCAGGCATTGCCATACCACATGCGCTAATGAAAGCTCTAACAACTGTTGCTAAAATAATAAACTATTTAATTCTATAAGGAGCATTTTAGGGTTTTTTTTCTAGTTAAATTTGTATATGCATGTCCATATGTGTTTGAGTTGGTGTGTGAGGTCATGCGGTTGAAGTTCAGCTCTAACTTTCCAAAAGCTTCCTTTGGAAGTAGTTCGTTTTTATAGCTGAAATTAATTTTCTATTTTTTGGGGGTGTGAATTTCAAGGCAAACTGATTCTCAGAGCAAAAATTTTCAAGCTCAGGTGAGATTTATAACCATGCTAGTTATGGAAAAGTATTACTGGTCTCGGGGGAGACCAAACGACTATTTACGACTGGCCTGAGAATGGTTATTCTGATGATGAAGAAGCGATTTTCTTTCGGTCTGCTCCATCTCGTTCTCTTCCTCGTTTGCTTTTAGCTTGTTCTCATTTCTCCTCTTTCCTCTTGTTGTTGTCATGCCTCATCCCTACTTTTGGTGTTTCTGAACTTGTGGAATTGAGTTCCTTGCTCTGTCATTCTTTTTTCTTTTCTTTTCCGCTTAATCCTGGTCAGGTTTGGGGGAAAGCCAGTGCCTAGTCAGCAGCACAGGGTGCAAGGCAGGAACAACCCTAGACAGGGCGCCAATCACACTTCCACACTCCCCCACTTTTTTATTTTTTTATTATTTTTTTTTTTTTAAACCTCCAGTTAACCTAACACGCATGGGAATGTGGGACTGTGGTAGTCTAGTGGTTAAAGTACTGGACTATGGACCAGAAGGTCGAGGGTTCAAATCCCACCTCTGCCAAGCTGCCACTGTTGGGTCCTTGAGTAAGGCCCTTAACCCACAATTGCTTGGATTGTAAGACTGTATCAGTTGGAAGTCGCTCTGGATAAGGGCGTCTGCTAAATGCTGTAAATGTACATGTGGGAGGAGTACCAGGAGTAAAACCATGCGAACTCGGAGGACATGCAAACTACACACCAGCGCAGTCTGAGGTCTGGATCGAACCAAGGACGCTGGAGCTGTGCGGCGACATTGTGCCTCCTCTCCTCCATGCTCATTAATACGTTACAATATATTGTATAAACTTTAGATTGTAAGTCACACACCCTGTATTTATCTGTTATGATTAGGGGTTATTGCAGCCATGTCTTGTAAGACCAAAGAGCCAAAACCCATGACAATAGCTTCCTAAGAGGCATTTCATTCAGTGCATCTGCAGTGTGTGATAATGTGACATTTTAAAAAATGGTTGACCTTTCCATCAGGATAGCACCTGTGTTTGCACCTGGCACCCGTGCTGGAACTCATTTATTCCGGAGACAGAGATTTGTGAGAAAAGAAATATTTGTGCACTTGCTTGGTCCTCCTATGAATAGCTGTAATATGTATAGCTATATTTGGGCAATTTAACAAATCGAGTTGTACTTCACACTTTTATTTATTTATTTTGCTTACTTGCTTTTGACCTGAAAATGATGTAGCCTTCATAATAAAGCAGCTGAAAATGCATCATTTGTTTTTTTGAAAAGGATTTTGTTAGCACTGTAGAATAATTGGAAAAACCTGAGCCAACACAAGTTAAAAAATAAAGAAATAACATTCACTGACTACAAGGTAGGCACTTCTTGCAGTTCTGCTTGACTGAGGGAACTTTTTGAGAGCGGTTAGTTAACCAAACATAGCCTAATAAATTGTATAATGTTGCCATTTTCTCCCATCATCGTTGGATGAAATGAACAGAGCCTACCCCATGCATTTTCCCTATTTACATTTTTTATTTTATGTGCTAATTGAGTAGCACATTATAAACATGTGTACAGTCCTGATTCCTAGTGATTTAATGACTTCGCTGGCAGTGGCCCATTCATCATTTCTCCTAATGAGCCAAGATGCACTGACAAGTCAGTCAAGGCTCTGAGTGCTGCTTTGTCACTTTGCTTTAAAGCATGCTGCTAACCAAGACCCCAGCTCGGATAAGAGTCAGTATTTTGCATGTCTGTTCTTTGTTTATTTTTATGTGATTGTAAGTTAGCCAATACTGTGCATTAGTGTGAGGACTGATAATGCGCAAAAACACGAATGGCATCGGAGGGGATTTGATTCATTCCATTTTATGCAGTGAGCGTGTGTAATATTAACCGACACAACACAGATTATGCAATGTGACAATACGCAAAACTTAGCAACAGAATCTTGCAAAAAGTCAGCTTGGTTACTGTCAGAATGTCAGATTGCTGTATCAGTGAAAATGGGAAAAAGGGGACTGTGCATCACTAGTCTTGTCTCACTCGTACACAGACAAATCCTGGCACGAAAGGCCACAGTGACTGTTTATCGATGGGAGCCAATTGCTGCTGAGGCCCGAGAGTGACATCACATTTTTTTCCACACAGCTTTTACCTTCATGTTTGTTTGTACAGCATTTGTACTTTTTCTTTACCACACTTTATAATATTGATGTTGTAATCAAATATCATCGGTCAAATTCACCTTACCCCCAGGACTGATTAAGCCATAGCTGGATATTAACCTGGATGATTTCTTAGCATCACTACTTGAATATACTTCTTATCAGCCTCTTGTATTGAAATCTTATCCTCATTCCTTTGACTGCTCTAGCCTGATTGATATTTCTTGAGCATTGGAGTTAATGATCATCTCTGTGTGGTAATTACGGATTAGCTTCTCATTGGGGATCCTGCTGCTGAGGACTGGTTTGGGTTTTTTTTCCTCTCTGCTCTGATTTCAGTTCGAATAAAAGCTGGTGGAGTTTGTGGATTTGCCAAAATGTGACACACCGTTCTACAGTTTCAGAAGACGCCACAGCGCTCCTGAGCCCGGCTGTGGCCCGGCACTGGAGTTTTCAGAGTAACATTAACAATGTCGTCTAGAAATGCTGCAGACGTTTTTGAGGGATTTATGAAAGAGAGGCTGAATCCCTTCAGACCGTAGCAGAATGCACCATCTCTGGAGCTGCTGCGCTGTCAAAAGAAAGCATCTCTTGCTAACATATGTGCCAGGACGAGAAGTAGGAGAAAATAGAAATACCAGATAGATCCAGAACAATGTCTTCCTTTTCGTAGTGAGGACACACAGATGATGGGTTGCTCTGAAAGCATCTGGTAATGAATCCCCAATTGTCTCATTGTCACAAACGTGCGTACATGGACAAATGCTGGTGTAGATAGACACACCCAGTAGCTCTAAACTCACCATGCTCACGGCCCTCAGTGGAGCATAGCTTTGCGATCCCATTCTTCTGACAGGAGCCATAGTTTTCCAGCTTGAAACTGCATTATTATAGCTTGCTATAGCATGTATGTAAACCAGCAGAGACGTATGCTGTCACTGCTTCTTCCTCCTGCATGCTTTAGGGTGAAAAACACCTAGTGCAGATACGCTACAGCTCATTCATTGTATTTGTAAATTGCAGCAGACCAATCAGCCATATGTCAGAATTTGCATTGGATAAAACACTGTTTTGGGTGCTGATCATTTTCAAGAGACATGACAAAGACTATGTAGGTAACAATACAATTTATTTTGTGATGACAGGGCAACATGATCGTATTTTAGCCATTATTCTGGCTGACGTTCTTACACACTTTTTAAAATATATAGTTTTAAGTGAATTACACCAAACCCCCAAGAAAAAACTGTGAAACATTTGAATTACTCAGATTTCTGCATTATTAGAATAATATTTTATGCAGATAACGATAGGCTGACACATTCTGCTTTAAATACTGTTACAATCAATCCCTGTCCAGGCTGAACCCCTGTGCTCAGTCACTGATCGAATATCCAAACTGATTAGGTTTGCCCATCAGTGAGTAGCAATTGCAGTGTTTTTTTCTATTCAGTACACACAAAGCTCTAGAGAAGTGTATACACCTTACTGTTATTATTGGATTTTTGTCTATTCTTTCAGGTTTGCACATTGAGTTCTTAGAGTAATTGTTGTAGGACTACCCCTCTTGAGGAGAGAAGCCACACAACTGATGTTGTTATTTCTGTTTGTAGACAGTTTGTCCAGTTGTAAATTGATAACCTTCCAGGTCTTCAGCCCATACATTTACATTTACATTTACAGCATTTAGCAGACGCCCTTATCCAGAGCGACTTACAATTGGTACCGTCTTACAATCCAAGCAATTGTGGGTTAAGGGCCTTACTCAAGGACCCAACAGTGGCAGCTTGGCAGAGGTGAACCTTGGACCTTCCAAAATTCATATCCTAAGAACATATCACATTTGTTGTGACTGTGGCATGGTTTACATTACAAGACATTTAAGGTGTCTTTATAGGTGAGTGTGTATATTGGTGTTGGCTGATGTGGCAAAAATGAACTGAACACTGCAACCAAACTTCTTTTTTCTTTTTAGATTATAGTGCCTGAAAATAGCATATACAGAAACTTCTTAGACTAGTAGAACCTTTTAAATTTTTTTAATAAACTAAACTTCAAAACAAAATCTAAACGGTTTGAAAAGGTAAAAAAGCAATAAATCCCTTGCACCTCTGGTGTTCAGACCCTAAATTTTACCACCATGCTTTAGGTGTCTAATAATAATAATAATAATAATAATAATAATAATAATTTGATGACTATGATGAGAATAAAAATGTATATATGGCTCTCAAATCAGCTAGCCTATGAATCACTAGTAGTGACAAAATGGACATTGCTTATTTGGATTCAGTCAGCTCTGTGTTTTGTGTAGCCTACATCAGAGGAATTGCGGTGTTCGAAAATATTTGTATCTTGACAAGTAGACCAGGATCAACTATTTCTAGAAGCCACTTTTAACCACTCGTTTTTGGCCTTTTTATTGCCATCATAATCGACTAGGTAAACTGTCATGGCATCAGTTCTGTTTTTAATGTCTATGTTATTATAGTTTTAATAAGCACTGTTTCTGGCTGCAGAGCTGTTGCACCTACGTGTAACCCCCACGTTGTCTGACTTTTGGTGTACTCTCTGGGGTGCTACTTTTTGAGGTGGTTGAACAGATTCTCAGGAACCTCCCACTCTGTGCTATTATTGGTTTAATTGTGTCTCTGTCATGGAAATTGCAAGCAGGACTAGCAAACAGAGCGGCATCTGGTCGTGAGAACACTTGGGTATGCCGGGTCGGTGCTTTCAGTGCAAGTAATAAAATGTGTTTTGCATGAAGGTTCTCGCGATAGCTCTGAAAGGCAATTCATGAAGTCGTCATATCGCTCACACCTTGGTGTATAGTGTAGAAACTTAACTTGCACTCCTTGTTTTTGTTCCAACTATTAGTCTTTGTCAGTTAGCTAAATCTCGAATGTAGAAATAATGACCTTGTGTAATCTTAATTAATTGGTTAATCTCTTAAATGAAATGGCTTAGTTGGTTTAAAAGCAGGGCAGCTATGCAACCCGCACCTTCACTCTCATCTCATTAATTGGAACATTTAACTCCTGGTTGCAAGCCCTGAGGTGTAGTTATCTTCTAAACTGAAGTCTGAATGATTATGTTTAGTAAAGACATAAAGATGTTTTTTTTAATGTAGAAAAAGTCATATGTAATGATGTGTTATGCTTTTTAAAAGCCGTACAGAAGGATATATTTGAAGGAAAATAGGCTTGTAGTATACATTTCATGATAAACCGTTGTTTTCTTATTTTTGAAATGAAACAGTTTAGTCAAATTGTCTTCCTTAAATTGTCTGTGATGTGATAATTATTCTTGTAAAGCTTCTATAGCTGTTCTTTTACACAATAAGCCTTGCAGATTGGTATAAGGTTTATGTTTAAGCATATTGTCAATATGTGCTTATAATAAAGCAATAATCCTGCCTGGTTTATTGCTGGTTTATTGCTTTCATATAATGGCAACAAAAACAATTTGATTAAATACATTGATGCTTAATTACATTGGTATTATTGTATTCGCTTTTTCCATTCTTCAGTGTGTTGTATGCAATTTACAAAGAATCTGTTATACTTTGTTTCTGTGACTATTTTAAATTGTACGTTCTTCCTAAACTCCTCAATTTGAAAACAAAAATTTAGTTTGTTTACTTAGTTTACAGTACTCTCTTAATTTCTTAGGTTTTTTAAAATATGATATTATTTTTTTCCAATGTTGTTAACCTTTGGTTAAGTCCTCGGAGTAAATCGAAACTGACCTTAAAAGCTCATATTTGTATTGTGCTGCAAACTGACTGGTTTTATCTGTTTATAAACGTCTCATTCGTATAGAATTCTGTTGTTGTGAGGAAGTCACAGGTGTGCTTATACAAGGTTTTACAACGACTCGAGCTTGACTCAGCCAATCAGATTTTAGAACCAGAATTCTCCGTTTAATAATGAGCGTCACAGACGCGCGCACACACGTAGATTTCAGAATTTTCTGTATGAACCTACAAAATGGTAGTATGACACTTGAGTTCACATTCTTGACAGTTTTACCAATTTGTCAATATGAAAATAACAGCCATCAGAGGATAATGGTGAAGGAGGCGTTGTGCAGGCGGCTTTGCTCGGGCCTTTTAAGAGCACTAGGGCCAGCCTTTCTGTGCACTAATGGAGCGAGAGAAAATGGCCGTGTCACTCCTGTCAGCGTCTGGTGCCTTTAAACCAAGACATTGTTTGCCTTCACCCAGGCCAATAATTCTGTGCCATTAAAAGTGTGGGGAGGAGGGTCTATAAAGGAATAGCTTTACACTGCCTTCAACAGAGTGCCTGAATTCCCTCCTAGTCCACCCCTCCTAATTCCCCATCACTTTCTCACAGGAAACTTTTGGCATTGGTTGAAAGCATAACGACTGGTTGCGCTACTAAAGCGATCATAAAGTCAATCATGTGGCCCGAATTACTGAGCAATCTCAGTCAGTTCCCCCTGCTTTCAATTCTGTGTCAGAGGTGTTGCCTGTGTGTTGTGAGTGCACTTAAAAGGTAGGTGGCTAAAACAGGAGCAGGCCGCCTACAGAAGATCTTTGGATCTTTGACACAGTTATAACATCGAGCTGTCCTGCAATTACCCACATTATAGGCATTCAGACGTGAAATAATAATTGACCCAAACTGCAGAGAAAACAAAAATATAATTCCGATCCGCTATTAGCCATTGCATAGTCCTCCGATGTTTATACTAATAGTTACTGCTGTCTTAGGCATTATGAAAGCAAATACCAACTGTGAGACTCTGTGTCACACACATTGCATGAGTCATGCAATTTTTCTGAATAAATGCATTAACTATAATCATATGTGGTGTTCAGATGTGGACCTGTTTCACCATTCACTATTATGTCATTTGTAATATTATATAGTCACGTATTCACTTTCCATACCCACTTAATAAACTTCGGGGAGGGCTGAACTATCTGCCCACACACTAATTTACAATGGGTCACTTTAGAGATGCCAGTTCACCTGTCTTTGCAAAGTGGGAGGAAACCAGAGTACTTACACCAGAGTACCGGAAACTCACACAGACGCTGGGAGATCATTCACACAGGCTGGGTTGGGACTCGAAACTGAGTCTCTGGAGCTGTGAGGTGATGGCGCTAAAACATGTGCCTTTGTGCCGCCCGATTATATAAGTATTTTTTTTTACTAAAATACAAGGTGGAATTGGTAGTTTTTTCAACTTGTTTCCAATTTCTGAATGCATCTAGAAAGAAGATGCATTTAGTACACAAACTACAGTGGGGCAAAAAAGTATTTAGTCAGCCACTGATTGTGCAAGTTCTCCTACATAGAAAGATGAGAAAGGTCTGTAATTTTCATCATAGGTACACTTCAACTATGAGAGACAAAATGAGAAAAAAAAATCCAGGAAATCAAATCACATTGTAGGATTTTTAAAGAATTTAAAATGTAAATCATGGTGGAAAAATAAGTATTTAGTCACCCACAAAACAAGCAAGATTTCTGGCTCTCACAGACCTGTAACAACGTCTTTAAGAAGCCCTCTGTCCTTCCACTCATTACCTGTATTAAGGGCACTGTTTGACCTCGTTATCTGTATAAAAGACACATGTCCACAGCCTCAAACAGTCAGACTCCAACCTCAACCATGGCCAAGACCAAAGAGCTGTCGAAGGACACCAGGAAAGAAAAAAATTGTAGACGTGCAGCAGGCTGGGAAGAGTGAATCTTACAATAGGCAAGCAGGTTGGTGTGAATAAATCAACTGTGAGAGCAATTGTAAAGACATACAAGACCACTGATAATCTCCTCATCTCGGGCTCCACAACAAGATCCTCATTCCGTGGGGTCAAAATGATCATGAAAACGGTGAGCAAAAATCCCAGAACTACACGGAGGGACCTGATGAATGACCTGCAGAGAGCTGGGACCAAAGTAACAAAGGCTACCATCAGTAACACACTACGCCGAGAGGGACTCAGATCCTGCAGTGCCATGCGTGCCCCCCTGCTTAAGCCAGTACATGTCCAGGCCCGTCTGAAGTTTGCCAGAGAGCATATGGATGATCCAGAAGAAGATTGGGAGAATGTCATGTGGTCAGATGAAACCAAAATAGAACTTTTTGGTAAAAACTCAACTGGAGGAAAAAGGTTGTTGCATCCCAAGAACACCATACCTACTGTGAAGCATGGGGGTGGAAACCTCATGCTTTGGGACTGTTTTTCTGCAGAGGTGACAGGAGGACTGATCCGTGTTAAGGGAAGAATGAACGGGGCCATGTATTGTGAGATTTTAAGCCAAAACCTCCTTCCATCAGTGAGAGCATTGAAGATGGAACGTGGCTGGGTCTTCCAGCATGACAATGATCCCAAACACACCGCTCGGCAACAAAGGAGTGACTCCGTAAAAAGCATTTCAAGGTCCTGGAGTGACCTAGCCAGTCTCCAGACCTCAACCCCATAGAAAATTGTGGAGGGAGTTGAAAGTCCGTGTTGCCCCAAAACATCACTGCTCTAGAGGAGATCTGCATGGAGGAATGGGCCAAAATACCAGCTACAGTGTGTGCCAACCTGGTGAAGACTCACAGGAAACGTTTGACCTCTGTCATTGCCAACAAAGGTTATGTTACAAAGTATTGAGTTGAACCAAATTTATTGACCAAATACTTATTTTCCGCCATAATTTACAATTAATTGATAGCTGCTTGTTTTTGTTAGCTGTGTTTTTCCTTAGTTGGCGTTGGTTATTTAATAAACCTTTTTGTTTCATTTGAACCTGCGCACGTCTCCCGCGTTACAGCCATAGTGTAACATCACGTGACTGAAGTGATGCATGCTGAGAAATACAGTGAGGAAAAGCATGGTCACTTTAAATGATTTCAATTATCTAAATATAATAATTTATTGAAAAATGAGCTTTATATTTCTGATTTTGACCAACTGTTGTTTGATGTAAGCATTTCAAGCATGTTTAAGGTAGGCTATGCTGTGATATTATATAGTATTAAAGTCAGTTTATGATGAATTCAACATACGATGAATTTGTTGGAATGTATTGAAATATTGAAATCATCGTGTGTGTGTGTGTGTGTGTGTGTGTGTGTGTGTGTGTGTGTGTGCAATTTTTTGTTTCATGATGCTATGTATGGTAGAATTTTATTTTAAAGATATATATTTAGCAGTTTAGTAAGACATACAGTTGTTTTGTTATGGACTCATTGCTTTGTTAAGGAATCGTTGCTTCTCTATAGTGGAAATGGCATTTAAACAGAATCAGTTGGCAGTTCATTGACGTGTGGTCAGTGGATGAATGTATAGAACATATAGTTACACTGTAGTCAGAGTCCATGGCTTTCTAAGACTTCAAAGGGATGTGACAATAACAATGAATCCATTTGACAATGACAGCATCCAGGTCTTGAACCGAGAACATTTCAGTGGTAATATTTACACTGTGTTCATCACATGATGGTGTGGCATTACACGGAAAGACAAACATGACCATTTTCCTCTCGGGCTGCATGCCTTTGGAATATGGGTTATTGTCCTGAAGTGCTGTGTTTTCCTAACTGTATATTCAGCCATGCCCATGCAAGTCCAAAGACCAAGTTATTTCTTTTAAGCGTGGGGGGTGCGGGGATGGAACTAAAAGAGGCACTGATGTTAAAACCATGTGCCGTCCCTTGTGGCTGTGTGGAGTAGACAGTGCAATGTGGTTTTATGCATACAGATAAACATGGGCTTCTGGGCCTGTCAGTGCATGCTGCAGGGGGCCTGCACTCCTCACACTTAAAACAATGTTGCTCTTCAGTGTGTGTGTCAAGAGAGACCAAGTCAGCAATGGGAAACACCTGTGGTAAGGTGAGACGGCCCACGACCAAAGTCTCCCTTGTTCTTCATCTTCATGAGGTTGGTCGGCTGATCCCAACGGTCTGTGAAGTGTGGAAAGGAGGAAGTGTGAGGAATTTGGTCACAGTTTTGTCTCATTTGCAACATAAACACAACAAAGATGCTCCAGAGGCTTGGTGGGTCTGTCAAAGGTCGTGCATTATGAACAACTTAAAAAAAAAAAGATGTAGCATGGCTGTTTTGTGCATCGATATCTCTTTGCATGTGAATAACTAATGCATCCAGTTATTGAAGCGACTTTGTTCAGTGTTAAAGTTGCATGTTGTAAAAGAAGTCTCTCCATCGCTAGACGATGTCTTCCCAGCTATACTGAATGAAGGCTGTGTGTCATGAAGACATTTTGATTAAAAGCATTCATGGCCTTAACAGACCCCTGAGCTTCAAAGCTCACATCATCGTTTGAGAGGGGCGTGCTGAAAAGAAATCAGTCGGCTTCCAATTGTAATATTTTAGTCCTTATGTGATTACTATGTAACACGTCTACTCCTAGTGCTTACAGACCTAGACTCGTCATTCATTTATTTATACATTTTCATGCCCACTTAAGCCAGAGTCGAGGAGAGCTGGAGCTTAACTGACAGCACAGGGTGATCCATCATAAGGTACAAGGCACCTATCCATCATAGGGCCCATGCAAACACACTCACACTGGAACACTTTTTGACCTAACGCATATCTTTGGAATGAATGGAAGGCAACCAGAGTACTTGGAGGAACTCCACACAAATAGGGCCTTTCTTTGCTCTCGAAACAGCCTCAATTCTTCATGGCATGGTTTCCAACACTTGCATATTTTCCAGTGGACATTCATCTCCTGTTCTACCACATTTGAAGAACCCTGAACTCAGTGTCATGTTCATGAAACTATACAAATTTTGCTTTGTGACATGGTGCATTATCATGCTGGAAGTACCATGCAGAAGATGGGTAAACTGTGGCCATGCGCATGGCTGGCAACCATACTCAGACAGGCTGTCTTTTTCAAACAATTCTTGTTTGGTGCCAAGCAAACATTCTCGACACCATTATACCATCAATGGATTGGCAGGTTGGGTCAGTGGATTCATGGTGTTGGCACCTAAATAATATCCTGAAACCAAATGCACTTTTTTTAGACGTATAGTTATACAGATAAGAGTTAAAGACACTTTTATCCAAAGCAACTAACAACTGAGCTGAGCAACATTTAAGGACCTTTCTTAAAGTCCAGACAGTGGAAGGAGATGAAAGTTCACCTTGATTAGTCGTCCAGGACCTTAATTGCTGAGCCACCATTTTCAGTTTATATCTATATTGTGATATTGGTGTGGCATTTGTTTCAAAATGTTGTTAATATCAAGTTAAATTAACTTGATTAATGTTCAGTGACTGGTTTTTTCTAGCCGAGATGTTACTGTCCACCTAATATCATATCACATAAAAACTAGCCTCTAATATTAATAAGCTGTTTTGTTTAAAGCGGATAACAAATTTATTACTCATCTGTAATAAAATCCTGGTTGGAGTTTGGAGGTGAACAGCAGTAATTAAGTTTTATTGGTGATCTCTGTTTGTGATTATGGAAGGCTATATTTGCCATTCTTCTATTTTCATTAATGTAGAAAGAGTGGTGAGGCCGAGGTGTAGGTGCCTGCTTAGGGAAGCATGTATTGGTGAATCGTGGCAGTAAAAAAATAAATCCAAAGCTTGACACACCTGTAATTTGAAATCAGTTTCTATCAAACACGAAGGAGTTGTACTGGAACTCTTCTGACAGTGTAATGGGTGCCTTTTCTTAGCAGTCTGACATGAAACTCAAAATGTGTGGCTCTATATTTTAGTTAGCCCACCTGCCTGTGCTTTCATCTTAATTAACTAACCCATGTTTTAGTATGAGCACTTCAGAGGCAACATGTCTCAAAAACGTAAATGTATTTTAGCCACACAAAAAAAACATTGACAATAATTAATGGCTGCCTGTTTGTTACCAAGTTCCATCTCTGCCACGGCGACACTGACTGTGCTTCAGCCCCGTAATGGAGGTGAACTTTAAAAAGGTCTCTTTAATTGCAGACTCGAGCCCTGGACTGATCAGATTATGTATTAGCCTGTATATTGGCTTGCTCATTATGATTGGAAAAGAAAGAGAAATGTGTCAGCTTGCCATAATGCCAGAGTAATGAATAAAGGTCATCTTAATGGGATTCAGCTTAGCGAGAACCCAATTCAGTTCCTAATGAGAGGGACAGACATTGGCGCACAAGCATTAAAAAGGGTTTAATTGCGTACTTTGCATTTCTACCTAGACTATTTTGTCATATTCTCAGAGGCATAATCAGCCGCTTGTGTGGTTCTAATATTCCAATAAATGTTCCTTTTGTGTTAAGCAGTGTTGTCTAATTGTCATAGTGATATGATCAGAATATGGAAAATGCCAACACAATGAGCAATAAACATTTGTTATTCATTAGTCTGTTAAAGAAGGGAATGGAGGATGAAAACCAATATTCCAGGACAGACACTGTGCCCTTTAAAATTTGCCCCCCTTTTGCAGCTATATCAGCCTCCTGTTTTCTAGGAAGTTCTGCCATAACTCTATTTATAAAGAGAGAGTCACAAAAGCCTTAGTGAGTTGAAGGACTTGGGCGATAAAGCCTGACTTGTAGTAAACTGGTGTTCCAAGTCATTCCGAAAGTGTTGGATTGGGCTGGGATCAGGACTGCTGGGTGCAGGCCAGTCAGTATCCTCTTTACCAAACTCAAAGCATTTCTTAATTGCCCTCATTCTCGTGCTGGAACAGGAAATGGCCTTCCCCAAATTGTTGTCATAGAAAAGCACAGTTCTCTTAAGGCTGTTAGACACCGAATGTGATTAAAAATTTTTTTTATAGTAAATTAATTTATAGTAAATGAATTTGACGGTATCTCCCAAACCAAATGCCAAAAATGCCTTGTTATTTGTTATTTTATCTGTTTGATTTTTGTGATCTTTCACAAGCAGCAAAAACCTACTGAACAAACACCATCAAATTCACGCCTCAGGAAGCAGCTCCTGTATTTTCAGTTTAGAAAAGGCTGCCAACAGAGAGGCATTCTGCTGGCAGCCTTTTCATATTTGACACAAAACTGAGTGAAGGCATGGAGTTTTGGTCTTCATGTTCCTTACCCCTATGTTGTTCCGTCTCCTAATCGGAACCACAGAGCAGTTTGCTTATAAAATGTTCAGGTTTGGTACGATGTTAATAAAAATAATTGTCATATTACTAATAATTAATAATAAATTATATTTGCATTCAAAGTCTAAAGTTGATGTGTGTAGTCTAGTTGGCTTCGGCTCTTTTATGAGATGCCGAATCTCTCCATGCTCTTTTTTTTTTTTCAAAATAGGATGTACCCAGTATTGGCGTTTGCATTTTTCTGAGTAACAAAAGGATGACTTCATCACTTGAAGGCTTTTTGTTCGTCTTGTCCGTTTGTTTTTGGTGCTGCATAAAAAAGTTTGAACCTAGATGGAGAAATTCTAAATTCGTCTTGTCTGGTGTGTATAGATTTGAGGTGAAAAGATCATGTCCAAATATTTCACATTGAGTTTGGTGTGCAATGGCCTTTAGAATGTTCTCACATGTTGGCTTCATCTTCATCAGTCGGCCAGAAGGTGAAGTGCAATCACTTCAGAGAAGTATACATACAGATAAATACTTAAATACTTTCCAATCAAGGACAAGAAATTACACATCAGGATTTTCTAGAAGTAAATCTGGGAAATTTGTGTTAGACTTAAAGATACAGCACAAACTGAAGTAGTAAAATTCAAACGCCTCCCATTCGTTATTCGACTAAATTCTAAAGTAAGGGATTTTTTTTTTGTCTTTTTGCTGCACTATTCTTTAAGCATTATATTAACACATTATTTGCTGGTAATTATGATTCGCTTGGATTTTGTCCTTCGATTTTGGGGACATGTAAAGGAAGTTAAGAATGGCAGTCAAAAGCATCAGCAATAAACTTCCACCTTCCTTCTATGATTCTTATTGCTCTTTCTCCCTTCACAATTCCCATTTTAATGTGGTTCTTTAAAAATTGTTTTGGCCTGGCTCACTGTCACATGACTCATCCACCATATTTAACACAGTCAGAGGTGACGCCTTTGCACCCAACCATTTTTAAGGACTCATTTCATGACTTAATTTCCCATAAGTACCTGGCATCAACATCACCCGGTCGGATGAAATAATGATAAATAATTTTAAACTGTCAAACTCGGCTGCAGAAAGTACTTTAAAGGCTCTTGCTTTGGCAGAGTGGAATGGGAGCGGGAAGAGAATCGTTTAACTTGAGCTCAATAAGGCTCAGTGCACTGCATTAAAGTGTGCTGGGTTTTAAAGGTGATAAAAGACCCGGGTGGAGAATATCTCTCTCTGTAGATAAGAGAGTCACCCTCCTTCCATTGCCTACATCCCTTTATTGCACCTGGCAGCAAATTAAGGTTGGTATGAGGGGAGAGAGAGGAAAAAAAAACAAAACCTCAGGCTAGGACTATGTGCAGTGGCTCACTCGTTTCCTCGATGCTGACATTATTGTTGAATTTTTAGAAGGCCTTTGCTGATAATGATGGTGATTAACTATAAAAAAGATATAGGCCAATAAATGTCCCAAAAGGCTGGTGTTCACAGTGGGGCTACCTGGGGCAGTGTTAAACGTGCTTCATGCCTCAGATATTTTCATCTACACTCCTGGGCAAAAAAAATGCTCCAAACCCTAAATTGTAAAATATTAAGCTTTGGATTCTCTCAACAGCAAACACAAAGATGAAGCAACATAGTCTTGCTTTTTGATTTGATTTCTTTAAATGTTTAATTCTTGTAAGTAAATATCGTAAGTTGGGCCATTGTAAAAGGGCGAGTACCTGTACTTCAAAGCATTAATTGACTCTTCACAGTGAAGCAACTCACCATTACCAGCAGCCGAAATGGCTTCCCACACCATGATGCCTCTGCCTCCATGCTTAATGGTAGTACTTTGGTAGCCTGGGGACTGTGGAGACTGTGGTAGCCTAGTGGTTAAGGTATTGGACGCTGGAGCAGAAATTCCAGGCTTCAAATCCCACCTCCCTTAACCTACAAATACTTAGATTGTAAGGCTGTATAAGTCGTAAATTGCTCTGGATAAGGGCGCCTGCTAAATGATATAAATTTAAATGTAGTAGAAATGCATTCACGATTGTATATTGGATTTTGGAAAAGACCTTGCTGGTGCGACTGAAATTGCAACTCAAATTGTGATTCATCAGTCCACACTCTGCAGAACCACTCTGAATCAAACTTTCCATATTTTGCCAGAAACTTCATGCCCTCCTTGATGTTTTTCTTAGACAGCAGTGGCTTTCACAAGAACGCATCTTCTAGACACAAAACCCACATTAGATGATCTTCTGGTTATTGTTCTTCTAAAAAGAGCCTTGTTTTCTGTGGTCTTGAAATGTGCTGACAGTTTTGAAGGCTTTTTCAGCAGGTGGTCAACTTTCTTTCTGGCAGCATTCTTTCATTCATTCATTGTTTCAGCCATTTAATCTTAGTCAGGGTTGCCTAGTTGGCACATTGCACAAGGCAGGAACAACCCTAGACAGGGCGCCAATCCATTGTAGGGCACATACACTCCTGCTCACACTAGGTGCACTTTGGAAACATAGATTAAGCTGGCATACACGTCTTTGGAATGTGGGAGGAAACCAGAGTACCCGGAGTAAACCCATGCGGACACGCAGAGGACATGCAGACTCCAAACAGGTTGATATAGAACCAGAAATCTCGAAGCTGTGAGGTGACAGTGCTCCATTGTGCACAACAGGCACTGCACCATCGTGCCACCCTTCTGGCAACGTGACCTGTTGTTTTAAAGTGTTGACCTATTGTCCTAATAGCTGATTGTGACTTTTGGTAACTCTTGAATATACTACTTAGAGTAGGTTATATGAAAAAAATTATATTAAACTTTAGAAACAAGGGTACTTGGTTAGGGAAGGGTAAAATGAACAGGTAAAATAGATTTTTCACACCTGTTACCATATACAGGTTTGCGCCATTAAATGGCCACATTATTCTGTCAAACAGGTGATTAACTGAAATGGACATCCTTTTATGCCACTGTAATGTAAATATTAAGGGTATTTTCACAGGAAAACTGCATGCAAACAATATGTAAACGCACCAGAAATGCCACTGAAAACACTAGCAGAAGGTTCGACCTGATACTTTTGTTTGATGGAAATCGAAAATGTATTGATAGAGTATTACAAACAACACGGACAACCAGGCAGATGAAACAGAGACTCAACAAGTGAATGTGAATCAGTTTGTGTAGTTCTACGTTAGAGAGAATATGCAGGTAGTGGGGGATAATCAAATTAGTACTACTTACAAGTCAAGTCAAGTCAAGTCAGATCTATTTATATAGCGCTTTTTACAATGGAGCATTGTCTCAAAGCAACTTTACAAGTTTAGATTATCTCCTAATAACTACGTCCAATCCCAAATTGAGCAAGCCTAGGGCGACAGTGGCAAGGAAAAACTCCCGGAGTGTTATAGGAAGAAACCTTGGGAGGACCAAGACTCAAAAAGGGACCCAACCTCCTTGGGCAGCGTAGATGATAAATCTTAGAGCGAAACTAAAGTCATGGAGTCAAAGTTCGAATAAAATGTGAAGTATGCACATTGACATTAAGTGGCCCGGGTTTGGTGGGGCTGGAGCTGATGACGGAAGCAGCTTGAGTGGAGCTACAGCGGAGGAACATCATGTGTGGGGCTGGACCTGCCGGAACACAGCTCGAAGAGAAAACAGAAAATATAATTAGTTATTGATTAAGAGCACAGTGTCTAGTAACAATCACTGATGCCATGTGTAGCATGAGACCCCTTACAATAGGACAGACATGTATTACGAACACCATTTACACCTTGGTACAAGTAAGTAGTGGTAATGTGGTGAGTGTACTGTAGCAGCTTTAAGTAACTGTGAATGTAAGTGTACTGTGGATGTTAGTAACCATGCTGTAGGCAGTGTGGATGTGTCACACACCTCACGATCCACACACTCGGTTGGCACGGAACAAAAATGCGAGCAGGAAATAATCTGGGTGATGTTTGCAGAAGTACGAATATTTTTGAGCACTTGAGAACACAACACCATCGTGAGACACACTACAAATCTCCCACCCCAGCAGCACCCTAACCCTAGCCCGAGTGCATTTACATAAAGCATTAAGCTGAACAAAATGATTACACCTGACAAGCTGAGTTGGAGGGAGAGCATTGCCGGTGGCATCCAGTTCCGAGTAAATCGTACAATCGGTTCTTGGTCGAGGAACTGTTTCATGGCTGGCTTTTCTAAGCGCCGTCATGGTGCGGGCAAGTGATTAATCTCAGGCTTTTGTTTTTGTCTGGGAGCCCTCCACCCTTCTGTGTCCCTCCCACAAATCCAATTAATCAGGCCTAAATCAGGTTACTCTGCACCTCGCTGATAGGGCATTGTGACGGATATGCCAAAATTGATCTGTGGCGCTGTTTTTTTATGCGAGTGCGCTCTGTAAAATTGTGCCTCCGCGATTTTGTATTATGCTTCTAAATGTTTGTCTTGTAATGCAATTAAAGCACACATGTACGCCTCCCCCGCATCCCCTCATCATTGTTTCCAGCATGTAGCAAATTCACATGCAGTCATGTTTTGACAGTACCATTTAACCCGAGGTGAAATGAAATAATTCAGGGAGATATTAAAAGAATCAGAGCAGTAGGGTTGTCATGCTGCTTCATATTCAAGAAGATGAACATCAAAACATTAATGTGCTTCTTTATTATTTGAGTGACTGATGAAAATCCTGAATGTTGAGAACTCGGATGAAGGATTGCTCTCAGATAAAGCTGGGAAAGAGAGAGAGATTATTGCACACTTTCATATTCTTCCCCAGATGGAGGAGGGATGGAAATATTTGGCAGAATATTTGCGAGCACAAACTTAAGGAATGAGCGCTGATAAGAGCTGACGGCGACAGAAGCAGGCGTGATTTTTAGCATGACAGTCGGTGTCAAAAACCCCAGCGACAATGTTGCACTGACAAACTTTTCAAAGCAACCATGCACACACATACAGTTATTGATGTGTGCTGGGAGCCTAGCTCGTGGTGTCATTCCTGCAGTTTAAGGAGCAGTGACAGTTAGGCTTTCTACAGCTCTCTTTATAGATATACCAACAAACCTTAAACTCGTGTCAATATATGGCACTGAATACTGAAACAGACCTGAAAAACAGGCATCCTAATTTGTGAAAATGTGTCATTCCACCCATGCAAGATAAACTCATCAACGGTTTTAAATGCAGTGTTGGGGGTAACAGTACATAGGAATGCATTACAGTAATCTAAATAGGTTTACTTCTGTTTCTGAGCAAAAATCAAAGTTATTCCCAAAGCATCTACAGCAGACCTCTGCTTGGGAGAAATGAGACTTTCTGAAGCATTGACTCATTTGAAACAGTCAATTTGTAAAATGCAGAAGTTCAGTGATTTGAAATATCAATTCAGATTTATTTGTAATGTGCTCTTTACGATTTTCGATTACCTTCTAATATCTAAAGCCCAAAATTGAGCAAGCCTAGGGTGACAGTGGCAAGGAAAAACTCCCTAAACGTTGACGAAACCTTGGTAGGATCAAGACTCAAAAAGGAACCCATTCTCCTTGGGATAAATAAATAAAATATTGAATGAAATAACAAAACATATGCAGGTCTGCATTATATAGTCTGGTACACAGAGTCACTTTAGGATCTTGCGTCCTCTGCGGGAAAGTCCTTGGCAGCACGTCGTTCCCAGCCAACCGGAGGAGGGAGGGAATCACTGCCCTCTGGCATGGCCCGGGTATGGTGGGGCAGGAGCTGATGATGGAAACAACTTGAGTGGAGCTGAAGCAGAGGAACATCTGAGCATGTTTGGCTGGAACTGGTACTGGAACACAAGCTCAGAGAGAAGAGAAAATGTAGACATAGAGTTGTGGCAAATGATTACCAACTCCTTCATTCACTTGCAGTGGGACACCGGGTCAACAATGAAATGAAGACACCAGTGAATTTCTAGACCATCAAATATTTAATCATTTACACTCACACTTCACCTACTAGCAAATCGAACACACACTCGTACAAACACACTAAGGGCACTTTAGAAACACCACTTAACCTGATACACATTTTTGGAATGTGGGAGAAGCACTCGGAGTAAAGCCGGACAGGGAGAGGACATGCAAACTCCACACAGGTGGAGTCTGAGGTTGGGAGATCCACGGTGGCCGGTCAGCTGAGGGACACTCTGTCAGCTGAGGGAGGGAAGGCCAGATGAGGGAACATGACGGTCATTATCAAGTCGTTCATTCCCCTGTGTGGATTTTTTCTTGCTATAACTCTCACTGCCTGGCAGTGGACAGAGTTGAACCTACAGCTCTCCTCCCTCAGCAGAAATTCACACAGGCAAAATGCAACATAATTACCTATCTGTGATTTGTAAAGCCTAATTTCCTTGAAGAGATTTTATGTTACTGTATTTGGTTTTGATAGCAGTGGTAATTTTGGGTTTTAAAAAGATGTGGTCATGCAGACAACTATGCTAAACCTGCAGCACAATATATGCTGACAGAGCTATTGTTTACTCAGTTTGTGTATTTATGGGCATTACTAAGTGTTTTTACACACACAAATATTTAATAAATTCGGAGCTGAGTGGTCTTTGCCATATAATCATCCATATAAGCATGCAGTTCTCTACAATGAACTGGCAACCCGTATAGGTTATGTTCCTATCTTGCACAAAGTGTTTCCAGAAAGGGCTTCTGACCCATTGAACCTCTCAGAGTTGCTAAAGCAGTTACTGAATATGAATAATTACCTCATCACTGGGCTCTCTGGGACACCAAACGGCGAGTGTGTTTACATGCACTTAATAATCCGATCATAGTCGGATTTCTGCAATTATTTAAGAGGTCATGTATACAGCATACTCTAATCTAGAAATCAGATTAAGAAATCTGATGAATAGAGCTGGATTTTACGCCCAGTAATTAGATTACTCATAGCATGTATATCAGTTACCTGATTTCATATCCTGACACGGTTGCCAGGTCCGCCTGTTCTGAAGACTTGGCCTTATTTTTTCCTCTTATTCCATTGACTGTGACTGATATTTTTTCTCGTGGGATCTGGCAACCCTTGAATTAAACACGCCACGGACCACTTTGTGGAGACGCAGTATGTACTTGAGAAAACGCTACATTTGATTATTTAATGTTACGTTTTGAAGTTTATGTCACATATATCTGTGAGACCATTGGTTGATCGCAAAGCAGAAATCCGATTACTCCTTGAGTCATGTAAACCCGAAGGTTTCCCATTTTCTGTTTACTGATTTTCTGATTACTCACCTGATTACTCGTTAATTGGATTACTGACAAAATCTGATTTTTCTGCAGTTATCAGATTAAGTGCATGTAATTACACTCCATGACAATGTAAGGGAAGTTCCAACAGAACATTTTTATTAGGATACAGAGATGAGTAGTTTGATGATGGTGAATCTGATTGGATTCACAGACACTATTACTATTTTAATAGCAGAATACCATGCTAAACAGGACTCGAGAGAGACGGCACCCAAAAACTGCAAACTTGCTTGTACTTTAAAAGGAGCATTAACTCTGCTGACCTCATCAGTGCTGGTTGGCTCTGAAGACCATTACACTAAAAAAGAAACAGCTGGCCTATTGTTTTGCATCTTGCCAGCTGTGTCTGTTTTCATAACCTATTTTCCCTTTGTCCAGCTATGGCTCGCTAGAAAAGTACTGTTTTGTCCTGAACTCTTGCCTGATGCTCGAGGAAGGGGAGAGTGCAAGAAAGTAGGAGGAGTTCGTAATCACCTAATCCAAACATACACGTGGAGAATCTCATTACTCCTTGCAGCAGTTCCATTTTATCCTTATCTGGTTCCAATCAGCACACTTTCATTTGTGCACGACTGAAACCCGAATCCTTTTGTCTGTGTGCTGTATTTGAGTCTGGCCATTGGAGCACTCTGTTTGTCTTGTCCGTCACCCTCTCCGAGACTCTGAAAGTTTCTGATGCCTTGGTCAACAGGGAAAATAAATTCTCTGGCACCGGGCACGATGCTGCTTCTCGTCAACTAGCCGCCAATGGCTGGGCCTGTGACATCAGCACTCATCTGTTAAAGTAATGGCTATGAGGGAGAGCTCCCCCCCCCCTCACAGTTCTCCCCCACCAACCAGCCCACATGTAAACGGACATTAAAATGAAACTCGAGCCTGGCCCTGGAATCTGTAAGGTGTACTTTTTCCTCTCTGCTTTTTTTTTCTCTGGGACGATGGAAAGGGAAAAAAAACGTGTGGGTCAGGGAAAGGTGAGTGCAAGGCAGCGGCAGCACCCTGGGTGAACCGACTGAGGAATCCGGGATTAAAAAACTCCAGAAGTGGAGTCTGAGATAATCGCAGGATCTGGAATTCACAATAACAAACTGGCCATATATCTACCTGTCTCCGGCCTTCCTCCGAGGGAGGGCCGTAAGGTCAAGAAAATGGCTACGTTCCATCAACAGCTCTTTCTTCTCCTGCTGTTCTGCTGTACCAATGAAGTGTCTTAAAAGATAGAAAATGGAGTCCCAGAAGCAGATACTTAACTGTTTTTAACTCTTTATTGACAGCATTTGGAGAAATATGTTTGTTTTTACACTCAAGAGCAGCAGAATTCGAATTAGAGAGTGAATGTGGTCTCGACCGACTTGTGTCTATAGAACCCATCTAGTAGAAGTAGAGAATTCTGTGATTTACTCAGCAAGGGTTCTTCGTCTCTCACTCTCCGTCATTTTCCGCTAGGGAACATCGTTTGAAGAGGTGTAATATTATGATAGCTGGGTGATTTACATGGCGCTGTGACTGAAATGGTGCTCTGACAGCTTCATTGCATATTTTTGTTTGTTCAGATTATTTGGCTTAGTTCAGGTACTTGCCCTTATCCAAACCTCTGTCATCACCTGCACTTCATTAGCTCTTCTAGTGCTGCTTCTTATCATGGCTCAGGGCATAGTAACCGTCGATGAAGCAGTCTATATGTGATCAAATCTGTCCAAAAATCTGTATTTATTATTTATTTTTTTACCCTGATACCGTGAATCCATGGGCATGAGTGCTACGTGAAGCGGTTTTATTCACAAAGCACAATGTGTAATGTGTAAACAGTTCTTCTGTATGATTTTATTCAGCAGAGCAGTCAATCCTAGAGGAATCTTCAGGCTGAATGTGTGAGTCATATGATAGTCAGCTGTAAATTGTAAAATAATACACACACAATTGTATTACAACGATGTGTATTGGTTTTGTAAAGGATACCCAGCGGCTCTCCAAGCCTGTGTATGTCCGCCAGAGCTTCAATTCTTTACCTTAATTTATTGATCAGTCTGGCTGGAAAAAAAAAAAATAAAAGACGAAAACTCACTTGGCCTTTAATATTCTGCTTACGGCCATATTCACATTATACGCATTCCACTCGAAAATGGACTTGCAGTAAAAATTGACTTCCTGTTTGGGCATAGTTATAAATTTCATTCATATCGACAGCCTCCAAACAGAAAATCTATTGTGCAGCATTTAATTATTGAGAACATCAATCAACGAAGTGATTAATTTTGCTGGACTTCTGCTAAACGCCTTAATTGAGCACATACATTGCTGCCTGTTCACCTTAAAAAAAAATCAAATTACAGGTATGCCATGACTTCAGAACAACAAATTGGTGATCTTGGAGATTGATGGGTAACGGAATGAATGACTGGAGATGGAAAAAGTCTCTAATGCATGGATAAATAGTAAATTGGAAGTATATGTTCTATAGTTATAAATTCATATTTTGATTCTGCTTTTCCTGGTGTGGGGCGTTGTGCCTGTCCCTGAAGGACACCTGAAGCAGGTGTATGATCCCCTGACCAGCCCGCCGTCCCTCAGAGACAGCCAATCGTGCTTCTGGAGGCGATGGCTTCTGGAGGACTTGAACCTGGGTCCTTACAGTGGTGAGATGGCTTATTTAACCACTGTGCCACCCAAGCGCCATCTGACGCCAATTTGTTTCGTTTTTTTTTTAAATAGGCTCTTGAAGTCATCCGAAAATGACATCATAATAAGAGAATGTATACAAAACAAATCTTCAGTGATGAGTGAGCAAACAAAGCAGCTGTTGGTATCCAGTGTTACATACGAGTGTTCACGTAAACCAGCTGTGTAATGCAATTAAGATGCTTATTTGTTCCTTCTGATCATCTCTTGGATAAACCCATTTATGCTGTTATTAAAACAGATGCATCTTTGTCAGTAACATAATAACTTAACTGTGATGTGTATCTTCATAATGATGATCTAAATGTTTATATGAATATTGCTAGAGTGGGACAGTCGATGACCCCTGAGTGAACTGTATTGAACTATAACTCAATAAACAATGAAAAAGAGCATAAACTCTTCGCTGTGAGTGAACACTTCAGAAATGGACATTTACAATCCCACAATGCATTTGTGTTGCTCATGCTGCGCATCAGTTTGGGCTGCTCTTCAAAAGCAATCGGCGAACAATCAACCGGCCACAGAAAATCCATATCATCTGTCCCCCAGACCCACGATGATGAAGGCAGAGTGAATGCAGGCTCTGTTCTGTGGTGAGATGGATCTTAGAAGAAAGCTCTGAGGTTGTGCTCATCAATAACTGGCATGCACATGTTCTGCTCTATGGCCCACTTCTTCTTCAGCCAGTTCTGTAATCGTACTGTCAATCTCTCCAAAGACACTTCACTCCTATACTCTACTGTACCGCTCTCCTTATATTTCTGTACTCCTTCTGTGCAGGAAGTCACTGATAAGGAAACAATGCTGCTTGTTTTCACATGCTGTAATCTATGAGACTCTGGAAACAGTGGATTTAGAAGCTGAGACCACTTTGTTTCACATACAACCTGGTTCATGCAATAACAACATCCTTCACATGTTAAATCCATGTGAACAAAAATATATGTAATGAATAATGACAGTAAGACAGATGCCTCAATATCACGATTTTACCTCTTACGATGAATGAATGAATGAATGAATGAATGAATGAATATATATATATATATATATATATATATATATATATATATATATATATATATATATATATATATATATATATATATATATATATACTGTGTGTGTGTGTATGTATATATATATATATATATATATATATATATATATGTCTGTATGTATGTATATATATATATATATATATATGTATGTATGTATGTATATATGTATGTCTGTATGTATGTATGTCTGTATGTATGTATGTATATCAAATCTGTTAAAGCTGCGACATTCTTTTTCTAGTGAATGAGTGGATATTGTTGTGATTTTAAAATCACAGGAAATGGAAACACACACACACACACACACACACACACACACACACACATGAACGATATGGTTATTTACTGAATATTTTGCCCAGTTGAAAGCACACAGCAAAAAATGTTCACATTTGAATTTTTATGTAAACGTCAAGTTCCCTATATAGTAGAAGATAACATGAATGTATTAAAAACAAGAGACATTTTCAATAATGACATGTGAAAAGTAGAAAATGCTCGTATTTAAATATTGCCAATACACCTATTTAGATATTGCCATGTGCAAATTTAAAGCGGGTGTTTAAACCCACTGAGCTTCACTGTAGCTATGGGAGCCATGTCCTTCACAATACAGTAGGAAATGGTGTCCATTCTTTCTTTCCATCTTCTTGGGTACTTTTCATATTGTGTAGCATTTGTAAATGATTGTGTTATAGATAGCTGCTTTGTGGAGCCACTTGTGGCTGGGTGCTTGTTGATCTTTCTCTTTTTTGAGCCATGCATTGTTTTACGTTCTGTAACGTTGTGCTGAAACTTTTTCCGCAGTGTTTACATCTGACTTCTTTTTGCTCTGTGTCATCTTCTCTAAAGCCTAAACGTGTCCGTATGATGAACACGTCATTTTTCTTTCGTACAAGCTACTCGGTGTTTGAGTTCTCCTCCATGTTGCTTCCATGCTCCTGACTGGGTGGGGTGGAGTCACGTGATTACACATGGGGTTGCATATTTTAAGGGGATGGTACATCAACATGCACAGTAGGGAAAGTATTAATAGAATGTAAGTAAAATCAAAATAACCGAACATGGGCAAGATTAAGTCGTTTATAGGTTCTGAGTGTCGGTTTCGATGAATTATTGATTAATTACCCTAGTTTGACCCATTGCAGACATGTCTATGGACTGATTCCTATGCAGGCTATGATTAACAATTTGGTGATTGTGGATGTTAAAGCTGTTTAGTTTATATTAAGCATGTGATACATATAGGTCAATGTTTTATCCAACCACTGCCAGAAAGCCATAACCGAGGACACTTGTAATAGTTTCTGCTATTTAAGTGATTCATATTGTTATAAACAGAGAATATTTAGCATTTGTTCATTGTAATGTTATTGTATTCGTAAAAAATGCACACAATGTTTGATTCTTCTTTATTCTTCTCAAGAAATCTGTTTATGAAAATCAGAGCCCTAACAAAACTAATTTCACAGGCCTTTATAAGAACTGTGTAAACACCTAGCCCAACAGAAAACCAACAACAGAAAAACAAAAAGAGCAAAACATGTGTTTTGGAATATCCAACTCATTCTCCAGACCTTAACCCAACTGAGAGGCTTTGGCCTCAAGAGGACGGGTACTGCGAGAAATCCTAGAATAATATCAAATTCCTTCTTCAAGTTGTATAAGTCTGATCAGCAGCTACAGAGTATATTAAGCCTGCTAAATGTGGCGATGTCATTTATTACATATGAGAGTGTATGCACCTTTATTCAGCATGGAGTGGAAACAAGTACAATAAAACCTTGAAAAGTAAAGCTGGGAATTACCCATTGGAAATTTGCTAGCTCACCACTGTGGAGACATGGGTTCCAGTGGTGTCGGGAATGGCACAGGCTTGATTTCTTTGGCTGAGGGAGAGTCATCCAGTTGTGAGGATCATCTCGTTGTGAGGATGTTGCATCAGAGACCACTACCCAACCCTGCAATGCACTGCCATGCTGTCCAGGGTACATGTCATGTGATCTCCAGGATAGGTTTCAGACACCTTACCCCCACTCCCTTATATCCCTGACCATGAAAAGTTGCAGTGAAATTGTTTGTGTATTACGTGTTTAAGCAGGATCTGTGTGGATTGTTGTAACCTGACCAAAGAGCACATTTCTACATAAAATATACAAACATTCCAGTAAATCCTAAAGATTTACAAATTTGGCCTTGGACCTGTAGAGGGGAAAAGAAAAAGAAATCCATTGTCTGTTTCTCAAAATGCAAGTAACTTTTAAGCAGTTGCATGTGTAAATGTAGTTTTGGTGCTTTTCACTCTTACTTAAGTAAATTCATTAAGAGACAGCAGTACAGACACGGTCCAGTTTACGATGGATGGGTTTACTATTTTTTCCGACTTTTCAATGGGAATCCAATAATACACATAAATACACAAATTCCTAATTTCAAATTATGATTTTTTTCCCCTTGGCAAGCCATACGCAGTACGATACTCTCCTAACGATGCTGTTCAGCATCACCAGTGGACCTACCATTTTGATTTTGTTTTCACTTTCTACACATTATTCATTAAATTGCATGAAATATTCAAAACTTTATTATAAAATAAGCCTTGTGTTATTGACTTTGTCCAACTGTAGGCTAATGTAAGTGTTTTAAGCATGTTTAAGGGAGGCTACGCTATGATAAGTTTTATACAATATTTATATATATATATATATATATATAAAATGTGGGACTGTGGTAGCCTAGCGGTTAAGGTACTGGACTCTGGCCCAGAAGGTTCAGGGTTCAAATCCCACCTCTGCCAAGCTGCCACTGTTGGGTCCTTGAGCAAGGCCCTTATCCCACAATTGCTTGGATTGTAAGACTGTACCAACTGTAAGTCGCTCTGGGTAAGGGCGTCTGCTAAATGCTGTTAATGTAAATGTAAATAATAAAGACCCCACTTTACGATATATTCAGCTTACGAAGGGTTTGTTGGAACATATTCCTGTTGTACATCGTGGTGCACCTGTACTTCTGCTAACTGCTACATGTTTTTGTGACTAAATCTCAGATCTATGTACTGGACATACAGTGGTGCTTGAAGGTTTGTGAACCCTTTAGAATTTTCTATATTTCTACATAAATACGAACTAAAACATCATCAGACTTTCACACAAGTCCTAAAAGTAGATAGAGAACCCAGTTAAACAAATGAGACAAAAATATTATACTTTGTCATTTATTTATTGAGGAAAATGATCCAATATTACATATTAGTGAGTGGCAAAAGTATGTGAACCCTTTCTTTCAGTATCTAGTGTGACTCCCCCCCCCCCCCCCGCAGCAATAACTGCAAGTAAACGTTTCCTGTAACTGTTGATCAGTCCTGCACACCGACTTGGATGAATTTTAGCCCATTCCCTCCGTACAGAAGAGCTTCAGCTCTGGGATGTTGGTGGGTTTCCTCACATTAACTGCTCACTTCAGGTCCTTCCACAACATTTCGATTGGGTTAAGGTCAGGACTTTGACTTGGCCATTCCAAAGCATGAACTTTATTCTTCTGTAACCATTCTTTGCTAGAACGGCTCGTGTGCTTAGGGTCGTTGTCTTGCTGCATGACCCACCTTCTCTTGAGATTCAGTTCATGGACAGATGTCCTGACATTTTCCTTTAGAATTCTCTGATATAATTCAGAATTCATTGTTCCATCAATGATGGCAAGTCGGCCTGGCCAGGTGCAGCAAAACAGGCCCAAACCATGGTACTACCACCACCATGTTTCACAGATGGGATAAGGTTCTTATGCTGGAATGCAGTGTTTTCCTTTCTCCAAACATAACCCTTTTTTTCTTTTAAAGTCAAAAAGTTCTATTTTGGTCTCATCTGTCCACAAGACATTCTTCCAATAACCTTCTGGCTTGTCCACATGATCTTTAGCAAACTACAGACGAGTAGCAATGTACTTTTTGGAGAGCAGTGGCTTTCTCCTTGCAACCCTGCCATGCACACCATTGTTGTTCAGTGTTCTTCTGATGGTGGACTCATGAACATTAACATTAGCCAATGTGAGAGAGGCCTTCAGTTGCTTAGAAGTTACCCTGGAGTCCTTTGTGACCTCGCCAACTATTACACACTTTGCTCTTGGAGTGATCTTTGGTCGACCACTCCTGGGGAGGGTAACAATGGTCTTGAATTTCCTCCATTTGTACACAATCCGTCTGACTGTGGATTGGTGGAGTCCAAACTCTTTAGAAATGGTTTTGTAACCTTTTCCAGCCTGGTGAGCATCAACAGCTCTTTCAGAGCTCCTCAGAAATCCCCTTTGTTCGTGCCATGATACACTTCCACAAACATGTGTTGTGAAGAGAAGACTCTGATAGATCCCTGTTCTTTAAATAAAACAGGGTGCCCACTCACACCTGATTGTCATCCCATTGATTGAAATCAGGTAACTGATTAATCAGGAAACTGGTAATCCACTCACTAATATGTAATATTGGATCATTTTCCTCAATAAATAAATGACCAAGTATAATATTTTGTCTCATTTGTTTAACTGGGTTCTCTTTATCTACTTTTAGGACCTGTGTGAAAATCTGATGATGTTTTAGGTATATTTTAGGTATACATATTTATGCAGGAAAATAGAAAAGTCTGAAGGGTTCAGAAACCTTAAAGCAACACTGTATAGTACTCTAGGTTCTATTATGCCTTTTTATGTTTATATATGTCTTTTCTATTGTACAGGATTTTGTATTGTATAAAGTTATGCCAGTATTCCAGCAGTCTTTAGTGAATCCTGTCACCAGAGGCAGATAGAAAATACTTGGCCTTCTGTACCTGGACAGTGCTTCCTCATTTCTCTTAGTATCCATGCAGTGATCTCACTAAGCATGGCGCAGACAGAGAGATTAATGGCAGTACAGCCGGAAGGCTGAGGTTTTGGCTCACATTGCAGGCCCAGGATCAGACTCACTACAGAGCTGTACCAAATTTCCAGATAAAGTGAAGCACATCACAGATTCCCCACCAGCGTCAATGGTAAAAGGATGGGGAATCCTGTTCACAACCCTGGAAGATAAAGAATATGAAACGGAACAATGTGACGGATAAAACAGCTCCTGGCAAGGCCACAAAGGTTTGCTTGCTTGTACATGCTCAAACACGCACACACAAAAGAGAAGCCACAGAAGGTGAGGTCCAGCATTAACCCGAGCTTCAGGCCTTCAGGCCTGGATGAGTCCTGGGGCTAGCTGGCCTTCATTTTGCTCTCCTGGGTTTGATACAGGGAGATCATGTTTAGCTTGCCCCGGGGCTACGCTGTCACTGAAGCAGTACAACGATTTAACTGGCTTCCAGCTTACCTATGTGTTCGGGTGTGTTTAGCATTAAATAGCATTGTGAGGACATGTTCCTACCGGGATACAAAGATCTGGCATTTTTTTTATCTCGTGAGGATAACCCATAAGGAAAATTGGTTAAATGCCAACACATTTTCCGTTTGTTTTATTGTTGTTTTTGTTTTTATTTTACAAAAGCTATAACTTTTGTTTGAAAAACCAAAGGATCCAACAGATTTGTTTTGGTTGCCAGGTGTGAGGTTAGGATTAGGTGTTGGTGTAGAATATGTTAGCTAATATTAATGTATGGATTGTGGCGGCACAGGTAAGGTACCTGACAGGGTTCAGGTCCCCCCTCTGCCAAACTGCCCCTTACCCACAGTTGTTTGGATTGTATCAGTTGTTATTCGCAATAGATAACAAAGCATTATGCCAATGCAAAGTCCCCACAATGATACAAAGGTGTGTGTGTTGGATGAGGTTAGTTTCCTTGTTTTAACTACAGGACTTCTTATGTAAGCCAATTCTGCCAGGGCTGTCTTGCTGAAACCTGCTCCTCACCTCAACATGGTTTGTTAGAGGGATTTACAAATCAGTAGCCTATCACAGTTCTGTAATTTCCCTGCCCAAAGGCACCTGATTCAACCAGTGCTTAGGTTCAGTTGGAACCTTTCTCTAAATTTCCTCTGGATGCGTCTCAAAAGTAGACATGAGACAGACTAATTAGTGAATGGGCTATTTTTTTCTTTGTTTCTTTTTGCAGTGTTCTTAAATACATTAAATACACTCAGCAATGTGTGCATCACTATGTGCCAGTTGGTCAAAGAAAGCCTGTTCAAACTGCATGTCTAAATATGGTCGGATCACCATTGCGGGTCACCACTGCGAACTATTTCAAGCCCAGTGGCTAAAAATCCCTTACCATGATAAAATCACTGTAAAGCACAACCTCAAGTGACTTTTATAAAATGGAGACATACAAATTTGAATAAATACATTAGTGTTTAATAGTGATAGACCGATTAATGCCATTTTGAAATAATCAGCATTGGCTGATATCTGCACTTATAAGGCCAACATTCAAAAATAGTGGGGAACATGCAGAGAAATGTTGTTTCCTGAATTAGAACTTGCAGCTCAAAGTGGGACTACCAAGTGACTAAAAACAAAGAGATGCTGGTGGGGGTTCAATGAGGGTGGGGCCATTTATGAGAAAAACTTTCCAGCATTAAAACTTACTGATTTTAACTGGAACTGGGATTAAAAACAAAGATGCTGATACCATGTGCACTACTAACCTTTTTTTGTTTTGTTTTGTTTTGTTTTTTAATGTAATTCCACATTTTATTTTTTTCCCCAGAAAGAATGTGTTACTGTTATCTGGTAATAAGTCAAGTCAAGTCAAGTCAGATTTATTTATATAGCGCTTTTTACAATGGAGCATTGTCTCAAAGCAACTTTACAAGTTTAGATTATCTCCTAATAACTACGTCCAATCCCAAATTGAGCAAGCCTAGGGCGACAGTGGCAAAGGAAAAACTCCCTGAGTGTTATAGGAAGAAACCTTGTGGAGGACCAAGATCTCAAAAAGGGACCAACCTCCTTGGGCGGCGCGTAGATGATAAATCTAAGAGCGAAACTAAAGTCATGGAGTCAAAGTTCGAATATTAAAATGTGAAGTATGCACATCGGCATTAAGTGGCCCAGGTTATGATGGGGCTGATGGAAGCTGATGACGACGGAAGCAGCTTGAGAGGGAGCTACAGCAGATGAACATCATGTGTGGGGCTGGAACTGGCACCGGAACACAGCTCGGAGAGAAAACACAAAAAAATGTAATTTTAGTTATTGATTAAGGCACAGTGTATCTATTAAACAATCACTGATGCCATGTGTAGCATTGAGACCCTGGCAGCATTAGCTATAGCAGCATAGCTAGAAAGAGGAGAAACTGGAGCTGGAGGTGGTAAACACAGCGCCAAGAGGGATCACATGAGACATTGGCAACCCCACATCTCTGATCACCATAAGACTCTTTGACTATGAAAACCCCCAGCTCTGCCCTTATTCTAAGGCAAGGATGCACAAGTCAAGATCACGAGGACCGAAGCCCAGTTCAAGCCAGACCGCCCACTCGGACACTTCCCGGCTAGCGGACAAGGCAGGCAGGCCAGACATGACTCCGGACTCCGGCCCCAGAGGACCCAAGCCATGCATCCTGGTCTTAAATCTAGTCAAAAGCCTGTGGTGTAATAGGTATGTCTTTAGCCTAGACTTAAAACTTTGGATAGTGTCATGAATCTCGAACGAAAGTGGGAAGTTTATTCCATAGTTGGGGGGCCATGTATGAGAAAGCCTTTCCCCCTGCTGTGACTTTTTTAATTCTAGGAACTAAAAGAAGTCCTGCACCCTGCGAACGAAGTAGATAGTAGATGAGTTGAATTGTAAAACTCTAAGAGGTCACTCAGATAATGTGGGGCCAGGCCATGTAGAGGCTTTATAAGTTATAAGAAGTATTTAGTAATCAATGCGGAATTTGACTGGTAAACCCAGTGGCAGTGATGATAGAACAGGAGTGATATGATCAAATTTTCTTGTTCGAGTTAGCACTCGGGCAGCTCTGCATTCTGAAAACTACTGGAAAACCCGTTACAGTAACCAACCTGAGGTTATAAACGCATGAACAAGTTTTTCTGCATCATTAAAAGAGAGGATATTTCTAAGTTTAGCGATATTACGTAATTGAAAGAAAGCAATTCGAGTGATGCTGCTAATGTGCGCATCAAAGGAGAGATCTGAATCAAATGTGAATTAATAAATGTTGTAGTTAAGAGCAATAACAAACAGACAGTGCATTTATAGCTCAAATAAATGTTCAATTAAGTTAAATTTGGTGTCTCATTTATTGTTATTAGTTTTATCACTTGCAAAAAAACTAATTGTAATATCAGCATTATATATCGGCCATCATCACCCTGCTCTCTAAATATCGGCATCAGTCATTAAACACGCATTGATTGACCACTAGTGTTTAATATATATATTTATTATTAATAATGTGTAATAAATAATTCTTTCACAATGCAATGTAAGTCCCATATAAAATGGAACAAGCTGCTGAAGCAGTCACAATTCACTTTTTCCATTCTTCAGTGTGTGGCGTACAATTTCTGAATAATCTGCTTTATCTCTGATTTGGTGAGTCAACAGATACATTTTTCTCAGCACACCAAATTTAAAAACAGCCCATGCTGTTACAGTCTCATCCTCATTTCTTAATTTTCCTAATTTTCACCTCGCATTTCTTCTCATTTTTCTTTTTAATTCTGTCCATCTCTTTACACCATTTATTGGGTGGCAGGGTGGCACAAGTGGTTAGAGATCACCGGTCTGGGCCACACCTAGTACTCTGTCTATGTTCATTTTGCATGTCCTCCCCATGTCCATGTAGGTTTACTCTGGGTACTCCAGTTTCCTCCCACATTCCAAAGACGTGTATTAGGTTAATTGGTTGCTCTAAGTTGATCCAGTATGAATGTGTCTGATGAGTATCAGTGTATCTCGCTCTTGATACTGATGGAATGTTAAATAAATGACTAATAAATAATGAATACAGCAGGCTAAAACATGATGCTTTGCCTTACTTTGTATGACAGGTTACAAATTGGGAACGACTCTGTTCACCAGTCAGGAACTTATTTCGTTTTCAGTAGTGCTGGGTTCTGATGATGATGATGATACATGGATGTTTAACAACCAGATGTTTTGTATTTATGATGCATTTCAGAAAGGTGATATGTGCTGTATTTCATGTGTTTCATACTGGGCCAGTTTGCTTGTGTGTGCTGCGAGAGCTCAGGTACTAAAGCCAAGCTTGGCTGTGATAGTACTTTAGCCAGACAAACTCTCTCCCCTGAGTGCCCTATAAAGTAGCACTGCACCTCTCGGCTTGAGTTTCACGCCAGAACTTTCTGCATCCAGACGTTTATGGACATATTCAAGATAGACTGGCCAGTCAGTTTTACATTGTCTGTGGAGAATACAGACTCGTTTCCTACTGCATGATGCCCTTATCTACTTGGCTTTGAGTAGAAAGAGACACTACTGCACAGACTATGGCTTTGAGAGCAGTTTGATGGGGGATTATGTAGGAAGCAGTGTTTGCCGGGCTGTATGCCTCAAAATCAGCCGGAATCAAAACAATGATCAAAGAGTGTAAGTACCATTTTAAGTGGAGGGTCATTTCCACACCATTTGACAATATTTTATCTTCAGCCTGGTTAAGGTTAAGGTCAAGGAAGCGCTAATATTTTTCCTAATTTCCAGATGTCCATTGTTTCCCTTTTGCCTTGAACCCACTGTACCCCGAACCCCAAAAAAATGTAATTACAGCTCTGTTGTTAGGAGCTAAAGCTGCAGTAAAGCTTCTCCAAAGCTGCGGTAGGCATCTATCAGTGCAGATGTGCAGTCCTCAGACTTTGTAACATTCACAGCCACAAAGTTATACAACACACACAGACACACACACACACACAGTGGTGACAGGATAAAGTCCCCACAAGGTAAAAAGTGAGAGCTTTCTAGTATTGTTGGGACATTTATTCCTCGCGGTGATATATAAACTGCACACACACAAACGTTTGTCTCGCTGTCCTTGTGAAGACTTTCCATTGACATAATGATTTCCGTAACTAATTAATCCTACACTTAAATCCAACCTTAAACTTAGTAACGTAAAGCAAATCTTTTTGACTCTGTTTTCTGCATAGGTTTTTTGTGTAAAAAAAAAAAAAAAAAGTCCTTACAAGTCAAATTTTCCAGGTTTTCCTTTTGTTTCTCCTATTTCTTATTGACATTTGGTCCCCACAAGTATGTGTTACCATACATATACCAAGTATGTATATGGTAACACATAATGGAAGATATTGTGTAGGTCGGTGTTGAGTCAGGTCCCACAGCATGTTTTTATTCTGACAGTAGTAGTTACCCTAGTGTAACATTTTCTTTGTAACTTCCTACAGGTGTGTTGTTTGGCAAAACATATCGAAGCCACAAACTAGAAACACTGACTTTTAGGTCATGGACAAAATATGAAGGGTGAATAAATTTGGGAAAATTTCAGTGATGTTTTACATTACTGGACCATCGCTCTTAAACGTTGCTAAGGAGGCATTCTGAGAGATGGCCGGTGCACTGAAGAACAGGCAAGATGGAAGCACTTTAGTAAGATAAATCTATCACACTGCGCATGAGGTCATCAATTCCACATTTCCTCTTTGCTGGATGAGCAGAGGCAGGCCTAAGCAAACAGTCCCTGCTCCCCACGCTAGGAGTCTGAGAGGACTTGTCTCCCCCTCACGCTGTATCCAGACAGGGCCGTTTGGATATGTGCTGTGCAAACCTGACACAGCTATACAAGCATATTAAAGATCCAGAGAGCAACAGAGGCCCTTTGTCCTTTACAGCAGTGAACGTTTGCTTTGGATTACTATCTCTCATTTCAGTGGCATGCCAAGGCCCACAATATGTGCTGGATATTACTCAGGGAAAGCATTTTGTCTTGGTTGAGTTCCAGCAATACTTTTTGTGTAAGAGGACCAGGTTTTGCTACTGTCCATGCATAATTCATGTTCACTGGCATATATATATATATATATATATAAGATATAGATATCTATATAGATAATAGAAGAGATATATAGAGAGGATGAGATAGAGAAAGAGAGAGAGAGAGAGAGAGCAGAGAGAGAGAAGGAGAGGGGGGGAGGAGAGAGAGGAGATATGCAGGAGTAGAGGACGGAGAGAGGAGAGAGCGTGTGTGTATTATATTATATATAATATATATATATATATATATATATATATCTATATATTATATTATTATATATATTTGTTTATGCTATAATATAGATATATAATATATATATCTAGTATATCTGCTATATATATAATAATATCTATCGATATCTCCTTTTTCTATCCTCCTCTATCTCTCTCCATATCTATCTATGTTAATAATGTTTTCTTCTCTCTTATTCGCTCTCTATAGTCTCTCTCTCTCCTCTCCTATCTATTTGTTTTTTTATTTTTTTGTTTTGTTTTTTTGTTTTTGTTTTTTTGTTTTTTTGTTGTTATCCCTCTCTCTCTCTATCTCTCTCTCGTCTCTCGTGCTCTTTCTCTATATATATATATATATATATATATATGTATATCTGTGTGTGTGTATGTGTATGTATGTGTGTGTGTGTGTGTGTGTGTATGTATATATGTATGTATGTATGTGTATATATGTGTATATATAATATACACACAACCCCAAATCAGAAAATGTTGGAACAGTATAGAAAATGCAAATAAAAAAACCTGCAGTGCTGCTTACATTTCCTTTGACTTTTATTTTATTGCAGACAGTATCGAAGATTGTTTTTTTTCTGGTCAACTTCATTCGTTAATAAACATCCAATCCTGCATTTCAGGCCTGCAACACATTCCAAAATAAGTTGGTACGGAGACAATTTAGACCTAGTAATAAGGTTAAAAAACTAAAATAATGATGTTATTTCAAACAGGTGATGTCAACAGGTGATTCTAATCATGATTTGGTACAAAAGCAGTATCTGTGAGTCTTAGAGGAGTAAAGGTGGGCAGAGGATCTCCAGTTTATCAACAAATTGTGTGAGCATAATTATTGACATGTTTAAAACCAATGTTCCTCAAAAAAAGTTTGGACGGGATTTACATATTTCTTCCTCTACAATATAATTAAACAATTCAAGGGATATGGAGAAATTACAGGGAGTAAAGGGCAAGGGCACAAGCTTAACCTCAACACCCGTGATCGCCGATCCCTCAGACAGCACTGCATCAAGAACCATCATTGATCAATATCTGATAGAACCACATGGGCAAGGGATTGCTTTATCAAATCTTTGTCAAGCACTACAATACGGCGATTATGATCACCTGTTGACATTGTTTATTTTTTTCCCCTCATTACTAGCCCTAAATTGTCCCTGTACCAACTTTTTTGGAATGTGTTGCAGGCCTGAAATGCAGGAATGAAGATGGTTATTAACAAATGAAATGAAGCTGACTAGAATAAAACATACTGCCTGCAATGAAATAAAAGTCAAAGGAAATGTAAGGAAAACTGCTTTTTTTTTGTATTTTCCATACCATCCCAATTTTTTTTTTATTTGAAGTTGTACAAAGGTATTCTAAAATGCTCTAGGCAGATTTGTTGGTACCCCTAGAAGAGTTTATATGTAACTGGATTATAATGATATTTCAGCTAAATGTTTGCTTTAATTAGTATCTCATCTTAAATATTATAGTCATTTAATCATTCAGCCTATTTAAGTGAGGAAAGGTAGGTCATTCTGCTGTTCAGTCGTGTGCACCACACTGAACATGGACCAAAGAAATCACAGCAGAGAGTTGTCTAATCAGATCAGAAAGTAAATTGTGTTAAAGTCTATAATACCATCTCCAAGCAGCTTGATGTTCCTGTGACTAATTGCAATTATTATTAAGAAGTTTAAGGTCTGTGGGACTGTAGCCAGGCTCCCTGGACACAGGCGCAAAAGGAAAATCGGCTCCAGATTGAACAGAAGGATAGAGTGAATGGTAGACAAAGAGCCAAGGAAAACTTCCAAAGAGTTACAAGCTGAAGACCAAGGTGAAGGTATATCAGTGTCTGATCGCACCATTCGTCACTTTTTGAGTGAGAGTGGGCTCCATGGAAAAAGACCAAGGAGAACTCCACTACTGGAAGTGGAGTCAAGCCACAATGCTTAGGGGAAAATGTCCTTTTGGACAGATGAGACTTTTGGCAAGTCACAGTAGCACTATGTTCACAGACAGAAAAAATAGGAATGAACACCATAAGTACTGTGAAACATAGAGGAGGCTCAGTTATGTTTTGGGACTACTTTGCTGCATCTGGCACAGGGACTTTTGAATCTGTGCAGGACATAATGAAATTACAAGGATATCAAGACATTCTGGGGCTAAATGTACTGCCTGGTATCAGAAAGCACTGGCTCAGTCACAGGTCGTAGGTCCTCCAACAGGATAATGCCCCAAAATGCACAACCAAAAGTACCCAAGCATGGCTAAGAACAGAAGACTGAGCCAATCTACCTTTCAGCAGGTGGAGAATTCTCATTGAGATCTACAGAAATCTCTTATTTGCAATGATTGCCTGTAAAAGTTATGCAACAAAATGTTAAGTTAAGGGTTCCATTATTTTTGTCCATGCCATTTTCGTTTGTTTTATTATATAAAACATTTTGCTGAATCAAAAATCAAAAGCAAAGTCTGATTTTTATTAAACGTGGAGTAAACAATTATAAATACCAATTACATTTGTCAGTTTCAAGTTGTTTCATGGAAAATTGTGTTTTCTTTCTTTTTCATGGAAGGATGCCAACGAATTTTTGTCCACTTGAACAAATTTAAGTGCCAATGCATATATACACTCCTGGGGAACAAAGGGCAAATGTAAAATTGCAAAATATAAAGCATTTAATGGTCCTAACAACAAATCATTGGGCAGAGAATTAACAAGAACTAAGAAAATGCCCTGCTGAAATCTTGGCCACCTTTTGCTCATCACTGCTTGTTGATGCAGTGAACTGTTGGGAGGAAAAAGCTAGAAACAGAGAAATTAACTTGGTCTTCTTATACACAAACATTAAATCATGAAAAGATTTCAGTGTTTGACATAAAACTCAAACCAACATGTCTGTGAGTTCAAAATATTCCTAAATATCTTCTTCTTCTTGTTTATTTGGGTTTTTTTTTTTCTGAAAAGGTTAGTCATTAGTTGTTAATCTGCCACAGTCCACCAGGCTCATGTTTTGGCCTCACCAGAGACCAGCTGTGGAGCCTATAGAGAATATTTGATCTAACATTAAACAAAACTAACTGGGAAAAAGTTTTCAACTACTCATAAACGTTTTGAAACCATTGCCACTGAATAGAACAAAACTGATTTTGTGATTTTATTTTTTTTTTATGTTTGCCCCACTTTTTTGCCCAGGAGTGTTGACATGATGTTCGCTGAACCAAACACATCATATTAAATGACTTAGACCTAATTATAGAAGCTTATTTCGTGTATTGAAGTTTTCTTAGTGGTAGCTATACACCAGGATAATTGTTATATCTCACATTGTATGTACATTTCAATGCATGATAGGTGTTCTATGTGTGAGAAACTGTGAATGAATTGTTTCAGTCGTGTAACTCATTTTTGCACTATTTACTGTAAACTGAAATACTTAAGAAAATGTTTGTACTCTAAATAAATTCTCCTCTTAACCCTTGTTTTCAGTCTTGCCCAGACCCAACCCCCTGTGCCTGACATTCCACCAGCACTAAAAAATACCACATTTGCATTGATACAAGATCCAGAGGATCAGTGAGTCCCTGGGGCAGATGTTCTTGGAGGGAACATTTCCTTGGATCTGTGGATTTGTGCTGGAACATGCAGGACTAATCACAGCACCTGTGCCCTTTATGACATAGCTACAAGTCACATGATCAGACAAAGCTTTCAGCAGCCTGAAGCACACTGGCCAATCAACACCTCTGCCTGGCCCCACATTAACCCAGGCAAGAAAAGATCCTTCTCCCAACCTTTGTTCACTCAGCGTCATTACTCACGACGTTCAGCAAACGGAAGGCATCGAATTGCCTACAATGTTATTAATGGATATATTTAATGAAAAAAGGAGCACCAAATTAAGAAATCAACAAGGCTGATGATACAAATTTTCCACTGCTTGCAGAGTGATACCATGTGCAGGGCTACATCTGAATCTGGCAAATATTATTGTGAAGTGATGGCTCACGTCCTCTCCAAAGCAGGACCATACTGGGCCTTTAAAGAGCATAATGTGGAACAGAAGGGCAGCAATTCTTTCATTGTCCAGCACATTAACCCCAATCAGCTTTGGGAAGGCATCCTGACATCAGAGGAGGTGGAGAGGGCTGAGTAACCGAGAGATGGGACAGGTGTGGGATCAACATTGCCCAGTTTGTGGATGATTTAGATGGATGTGGTTAATTGTTTATGGTTTGTACTAAGATACCCATGGCATTAGAATTAGACATCATTTAAGGATACCTGTTTTGATCCTTTGTACTCCTCTGTGATATTACCTTTGGTCTGTATCCCTGGGTGTGCCTGTTCTACACGAAGACTACATATGCCATTTTTTTTCCTGTGTGAATTTAATTTTATTGGTATACACAGTGAGTCTGGGACCACTTTGAAAATGCTTTTATTTTGCATTTATCTCGAAATTGAATACGTTTCTCATTACATCAATTGAATCTTTAAAACAAACAAAGACATTTTATACATTTCAGTATTTGGCATGTTCCCTGTTTTGATGTAATGACAGTGTGTGTTTGATTGTGCTATAATCATCCAAAGAGCATCCTGTGATGTCGCTGAATGCTTGACTTTCTCTGTCTTCACGTGCCCCTGTATATGCTTGATGGGGTTTAGCTAAGGTGACTGTGGAGGAAAGTCAGCACTCCTTGATCTTCTTTGGTCTTCAAGTAGTTGTTGCAAAGTTTTGAAGTGTATTTTGGGTCATTATCCTGCTGCAGTATGAATCATTCTCCACAAAGAAACAAACAAGCATTTTCACTAGTGGTCTCAGACTTTTGGCCCCTCACTGTATATGCCACTGTCACAGAAACAAAGTGGTAGCATTATGGAGGAAACTGATCAGTGCCTGGTGCTAATGTCTTTAGTTTATGTTCTTAAACTGTACTGGTGCTTAAAGATTTAAGTTGGACTCGAGATTAGGGATGCACCAATTCGATATTAGGATCAGGTATCGTTTCTGATATTAACATGGGACTAATCCATTCCCTTTAATTTTGCGACACATGCTACTCCATGCATCAATTATGCCCACAGGTGGTGGCACTGCAAAATACAACATATAATAGTACTGAGCAACAATACATGAATAAATAAAAAATGTATAAATGTAAGATTTTTGACTCATTTTTTGTTTTGAATTTGAATGCTGTGCCAAGGACCTGCACAATTTTTTATATATCTATATCTGTTATAGTTTGTTTTACAACGTTGGTGGCATGGTGGTGCAGTGCATCCCCGATTCAGTCCCGACCATGGGCTCTGCCTATGTGGAGTTTGCATGTTCTTCCCGTGTTCACGTGAGTCTTCCCCAGGTACTCTGATTTCCTCCCACAATCCAAAGATTGGTTAACTGGTGTTTCCAAAGTGCCCCTTAGTGTGTGCCCCTTGGAATTAGTGCCCTGTCTAGGGTTGTTCCTGCCTTGCGCCCTGTGTCACCAGCTCTCCCACGACCCTGACTAAGATGAGCGGTTAAGACAATGTATGAATGTTTTCCAAAGTTAGTAAAGTAATGTTTAAGTCAATACTGATGCCTTAAGTCTCTCCCACATGGTGTGGTATATGGTCTATTAACTCAACAATGGTATCGGATTAATATCCGGTATTGACCGATATGCAAAGATTATGTATCGGTATCATAACTGAAAACGTTGGATCAGTGCATCCCTACTCGAGACCAAATGCATACATGTACATGCTTACATTTAAAATGCGTGTTTTTCTCAAAGCCACATTGCTGTCCAATGCATACTACTAACCTGGGTCCTTCCAGTTGCTTGCTCTTACCTCTGGGCCACAGGGGCTACCCTTGTGAACATAGGACCCAAATATTTTAAACACATTGCAGTCATACCTGTGATGGTCTGGGAAAGAGCAGGTTTGCTTATCGATAGGCATGTCAGTGTCACTCATTACATTGCTAATGGTGTCATATTAAAATAGAGAAACTATGATTGTAGTTTCCGTTGTTTGTGGCTTTCTTTGATTCTCTTTACGTGCTTTCTGCACTTATGCAGTTTAAGTGCACGTTTTCTATTATTTAACCTCATCATACTGATAAAACGCCTTGTACATACCGATTACATATTTCAGTGTCATCACATGTGGTTCACATTACAGCTCAATTTCTGCTTTATTACTGTGAGTGTATTACTATTGCTATCTCTCCTTAGTACATACTCAAGAGACAAATCCTTCTCATGTTCGTGGAAGATGTCATTAATCAGAGCCCAGGGCTCCTGCGTCTCCTCATCCCACATGTCTGTCCAATCTCCACAGGCTCGTCCCCCAAATGTCACTGCTGCTGACAGGTAAAGCAGCCCTGAAAGTCAAAGTGCCACTGTCACTTTTTTGATGAGCATGTCATGTATGCTTTTGCAGCGTGCATATTCATCAGACCTATCTCCGCACTCAGCAGCGCCCATGGATTAGGCCAGTGGGCAATTTTATTTCTAATTACATCTTCCTCCAGTGCCCTCCAACAGCCCTGTGGCATCAGATGAGGTTGCGGTGACGCCAAAGTGTATGCCAGGACTTGTCACGGCTGGCACAGTGATTGCTCTTATAGCTCGTACAGCACAACTTTATTTCTACCTCCTAAGGGATTTCCTTACCCACTTTGTTTCCTCACGATGGAGCAGTTGCCAGCTTAGGCTGTGTGGCACATAAGCTTTGTAGAGCATCGTGACTGATTTTAAGTCAGTAATGTATCGTCGTGTTGTGTCAGGTACTTCAGCATCAGGCCTCGCGCCTAATGGTGTTCCCCGTTGTTGATGTAGCAATGCAGACTTCCTAAATATGATTAAAGCCTCAAAGAAACATCAACAGTGTCCCACTGTGAGAGTGATCCATATGACAGTAACTGCTTTATGAGGCAGCAATCCATCTTTTTCCCTGTGCCCTCTCGTACGAGAGGCCATGCTAGTGCATGCATCAGTGCTGACACACCAATATCCGCTTTGAACCCCAGTGGGGCGAGAGGCCCAGGCCCAAATCTGTTCCCTCACCTCTTCCTACTTATTCTGCCCTTACCAGACCTCACTTCCAGTGGCCCAGCTCACATGCTTCCTGTGAATACACATTGAGATTTGACTGGGAACACGTGCTTTAAGCTTAAAAATACTGTTTCACAGTGCTGATGCCTGTTCTCAGGTTCTCTTTGTCCTGATTGCAATATGTCTTTGCAGTTTTTCCCGATTCAGACTCTGGAGCACATGATCATGCTTGGCATTAGCTAAATGGTATCAGATGTGACATTCCCATGGAGTGTGCAGTGCACAGCTATTGCCATGTGTCAGTACTGGATACTGCTCCACCTGATCTTCAGAGCCTCCTCTCCTTGGCCTGTTTAATGTCCCCGTAATCGATCCATCTATCTGTTTGCATTCAGCGCAGTTTCAACGAGTATCATTGAGCTTGAATGATTTAAGAGTTCTTTCTCTCATCTCGCTTTCCTCTGTCCCCCTTTCCTTTGCTGGCAAAACATGAACAGCACGAGAGAATCCTTTTCTTCTGAAAGCCATTGCACCCTGACCCACACCCTTCCTTAGTACTGTTACCCTACCTTGGATATTTTGCGAAACTCGAGTGACCCCTCGCTCGAGGTTAACTAATAACGGAGACGCTTGTGAAAGATGCTTCCCCAGATTTAATGTATTGAAAAATGTGTTTCCTTGCGTTTCCCATAACCACCATTGCACACATAAATGACACTCACAGTAGTTAGGGGAGGACAGTGGGGATCTCGGTCTAATGTGGTTGCCCCCCACAGAGTGAGGATCCACCTGTGTTGCTACTAATGAGTAAAAAGTACAAACAGACAATCTCTGAATGGATGCTGGGTCTGAGGGCACATCCTCTGCAGATGGACCTGGCAGTTAAACTTGGCTCTCTGTCAAGGACATGGCATGAGCGGAAGGGTTCACCAACCAATAAGAATTTCTTTCACTTGTGACGGGCTAAGCTGACAGTTTTATTAGGCAATAAAATACTGATTGAGTTATTATTTTACTGAGTAAAGGCCAGTGTACATATTGTGTTCTGTGATTCCTTTAGCAGTGAAAATATTGTTTCATTGCCAATTTTAAAATTAATGCGTGTTTTAAGATGTTTTCTTGCGAAACAAGAAACAAAATATTTAAAAACATCAATATTGTTTGGAATGTTGCATTTTAATTGCAATCTCTCTCTGTTATATAACTCCCGTTATTTCGATAATCGATGAGGTTTTCGTCTGCTTTTGGGTCGGTTGGGGTGGATGAACTTGAGGGTGTGAGTGGTTCATATGTTGACATTGTGGTTTCCTGTAGTTTTGTGTTGTTTATGGTGTTTTTAGTATTTGTTTTTATGTTTACCTGCCAGGGAACTAGCTGGTGCAAAAGATCTTTTTCTCTTCGGAGTCTAATGTAATTTGTGCATGCCCCCTGACAAAATAAACAAAACTAAGCTAATAAATAGTAATATTGGGCCTATTCTGGCCTAAATCATTGGAAATGTATCAGATCAGATGTGGCATGTTTTTCTAAATATCTACTGATACACAGTTGGAAGAGAAAGTTTGTGAAATGTTCTTGTCTTAATTGAACACTTTTGTTCATCATTTCAGGCAGGAAAAAGTGGAACACTAACATTTGATAGTTTAAAGAATCCTTTACAGAAGTTAATATTATTTTAAACTTTATATAAGTCATGCGTGAGGGTGAGAGGGAATTTTAGACCATGCTGGGAGTACTTGCATGAGCAGTCCTCTTAATGTTATGCCTCAGCATCTCAAAAGGTCTGGGCTTTGAGTTCTGCAGCTCCTGGGACTTGGAGGTAAGAGCCAGCTGCTGGAAGCAGTAGTTCCTGAGAACCTGGCTTGGCTCAAATTCCTGGCTGGACCTGCTGAGTTGGCTATTCCAAACCACAAATTGATGTTTTAACAAACTGTTCTGTTGTTGATTTATTCAAATGTATTGGGTTATTGTAATGCGAGAGAAAAATATGGCCAAATCATTGTCCTACATCCAATGGGTACCATAAGGTTGTGGGTGTTGGTGTGTGGTGCCTTTTTAACATCATAAGGCTATGGACTAGAAGGTTCAGGGATCAAATCCCACGTCTTTCAAGCTGCCACTGTTGGGTCATTGAGCAAGACCCTTAACCCACAAGTACTTGGACTGTAAGATTGTATGAGTTGTAGGTCACTCTGGATAAGGGCGTCTGCTAAATGTGTATGTTAATTACATTTAGCCATTTTGCAGATGCTTTTATCCAGAGTGACAGAGTCAAACTCCCAACAGTGGTAGCTTGACAGAGATGGGATTTGATCCCTGGACCTCCAGTCTAGTACCTCAGGTGCTGCACCACCACTGTCCCTACCGTGTTGTCACATTTGTCCACAGACCACATCGTGGATGCACTATGGAATATTTGTGGCCTTTTGCATTATTTTTGTTTACTGTTTTTGTACAAGACACACAGATACTTTAGCAAACTTTAGAGATTTCTGCATACTTGGTGTGCCTGTTAATCTGTATATCTCTACGAGCCATGTTTAGTGTTTCCTCTCATGAAATGGACTTTTGAAGCAATTATCACAGATGTCCACATACCTTTTTCTCTGTCAATGACTAATCAGTTAAACTATAAGGTACAGGGGTTTGGGCATTATTATTGTAAGCTAGGTAAGTTTGTCTACTACTATGAAGTGGAAGATTATTTAAACCGTATTTATGAGTACTGGAGCTCGGGTGGCACAGCAGTCTAACACACAGGCCCAGCACTGCAGTGACCCGACTGAGTCACTGCAGTGCCTTCAGGCTGGGTTGCACATCACATGGAGACATGATTGTCCCTGCTCTACAACAGTGATCCCTGCTCAGCCCAGCATTGGTCTGATTGGTCCTGGGACCTTTGTCTGTATTCATTGGGGATAGGCCAGGTAACAGCACGGTAAAAAAATATTTTATGCAGAAATCCACAAACTTTATGCGCAACTGAATTTAATATTGTGAATGCATCTGATTTGGACAAATGCATCTGGACACAAACATTTTAAAATCAGACCTTTTACTTCGAGTAGGAACATAAATATCATATCAGTGTTGCGCAACAGTCGTAGTGTGGCAAGGTGGCACAAGTAGCTAGTGCTGTCGCCTCACAATACCAGAGGCGATCCCGGCCTGCATCTGTGTGGAGCTTGCATGTTCTCACTGTGTTTGGGATGGTTTCACCTGGGTACAGCGGTTTTCTTTCACATTCCAAAGGCATGCATTACGTTAATTGGTTGTTTTAAAGTGTTCATGTGTGTGCAAGTGCATGTGCGTTCTGTGATTTAATTGGCACACTGCCACAGTCCTGAAATGGATTAACTGGATATGAAACTTGATGAATAAATATATAAATATCATATTAAGAAAACTCCAATAAATATAGGTAAACAAAATATACATGTACAGTACTGTGCAAAAGTCTTAGGGCACCATTAGATTTATTGTTTTAGCAATGGTATGACTGTATATAATATATTGTTGCCAATGGGACTCAAAAATTTCAAACTTACTACTCTTCTCCGCTGATTGTTATTCCAGTCTTAGTGAGCTTCAGCATATCTTAGCCTTTTCACTCTGTTGTCGTTCTGAAAAAGTGGTTTCTTCGGACTGTAGAAGGGTCAGCTTGGCCTCCTGATGCTGCTGTTGTTCAAGTGTAATGGAAGATCACATTAAATATTGTTCCCACTGTAGCCTATAGAAGCTGTTTTTGTCTGATTTGCTTCAGTTATTTTTACTTCACGGACATTTCCAGTATTTTCTGGTTGTATTCTAATAAAGAGACAGAGAAAGAATTATATATGGTCTTTGTACCATTGCTAAACTAATGGTATGTCTGATCTAATGTTGGCCTTAGACTTTTTCACTGTACTGTATATAATAGAAGTGGTTAAATTACATCAAGTGCAATACATTCTCAAGTAAAGCAATCCAGCAAAGAACTCTAGAAGTTTAGTTTGAGTAGCATGTTAAGAATTTAAAAGCAGCATTGTAAATACACAGTACATAGGCGAGAGAGTTACAATAACGTACGTGTATAGTTTAATATTTTATTGAGGGCTTTGAGAATTATGATGACTATCCCACTGCAAATGATGGATATGTGATGAGGCAATGGGAGAAACGGAGGCATCCATATCATCATTATAAATAATTTACGCGCAGCTAAACAATCGTTCTGTTTTCAATTTTAAAACAAAGCTTGTTTCTGTAGAGAAATCCAATTTCCTAGTGAGAGGTAAGGCTACTTGTTTTAGGTACAGTTCTCTGTCAGACATGCACTCTGCAACATTGATAATTGTCTGTCAGAATCAGATAACCCACTTGGAATGTTGCATGAAAGTATTTGACAGTTCATTGTCAAGATTGCACTCCATCAACCAAATCCCTCCTAATCTCAGCCGCCAGTCAGCTCTAGCAGACCGACAAAAACCCTGGCAAATGGTCTGTTTAAGTGCTTTGCTCCACCACTGTACCCAAGACATTTTTGTTGGCGTTCCTTTGCATGGACATGCAGTGCTGAAAGGATTATGACTTTCTGCTAAAGTATTTAATGCACAGCAAATATTTATGACACCGTTCATGGTGCGGAAACATAACATAAGAGTTGTGCACGTTCTCAGTTAATCAACCATTAAAAAATAAATGAGCGATGGGAAGGCTGGGGGGTGGGGGGTGGGGATTTGGCTAGAGGACAGGTTGATCCCAGAGGAAGTCTGTCATTCTTCAGAGCTGACATGCTGGAACATGAATCCCAGCTTTTGTTTCTCAGCAGACCTTATTTAATTTTCTGCACCAAAGATGTCATCTAAACATGGATCATGGACCTATACATGTATCATGTACAACAGCTATGCTTTGGATGACCAGGATGAACTTGGTTTTTTGTCTTCCAGTACATTCAGACAGCAGACTGAAAACAATACCTTCTTTGTCAGCACTTAAGGTCTATATGACTTTGTCTCAGGATATCCTTTTCCTGAGAGGAAGTACTGCTCTCATCTCTTTCTTTCTTCCTTGTGTGAGTAGTAAAGTTATAACAAGCATGCATGTGCCCCTTTGTATAGCTCGTGGTTTTGTATCATGTCATTGGGGATACGTGCATACAGTGACAAGTTAAACCAAACTTAGATCGCAAACTTGGAGTGTTATGCAAATGCTTGGTTGATTACACTATTGGTTGATATTCAGACATTTGGTTAAGTCATTTAAAATTAATTAATTGTGTTACTTATTCATTCATTCATTTTTTCATTCACTCATATTTTACCTCTGCTTTTTTTGGTCAGGATCGCTGGAGATCTAGTGCCCATACCTGGAGAACACAGGCTGGTACACTGGACCTCAGTCCTTTACAGGTCTGTGTAGGGGTTTTTGGTGCAGCGACAGGATAAAGACTCAAACCTGGGACATTCCGGTGATAGGCTAGTGGTACTTAGTTGAATTTATCAAATAAACAGTAATGTCATTTACATTTACAGCATTTAGCAGACGCCCTTATCCAGAGTTATACAGTCTTACAGTCCAAGGAGTTGCGGGTTAAGGGTCTTGCTCAAGGACCCAACAGTGGCAGCTTGGCAGAGGTGGGATTTGAGTCTTGGACATTCTGGTCCATAGTCCAGTACCTTACCCACTAGGCTACCACAGTCCCAGTAATGGTGAATTAAAATGTCTAGAAAGGCTTTCATTCATTTACTGTCTTATCCACTTAATCCTGGTCAGAGTAGCAGGAATGCCAGTGCTTAGCCGTTGGCACAGGGTGCAGGCAGGAACAGCCCTAGGCAGGGCACCAGTCCTTCATAGAGCACATACATTCACACACTAAGTGCACTTTAGAAACACCAATTACCCCAACATTCATGTCTTTGGACTGTGGGAAGAAACCGGAGTACTCGGAGTAAACCCACGTGGACACGGGGAATGTGTTCATAAAGTTAATATTAAGTTTGAAAAAGGGTATGCAAACTTTAGGACAATGGTTCCTTTTCCAAACCCTTTCCAAAAATGCAAAAAGATTGCATAGCCTTTTTTAAACTTAACATTGACTTAATTTTCGAAGTAAAACAACATTACTTCTTGGTTGTTGTTGATTTTTTGTTGTTGTTTTTGTTGTTGTTTTTTTTGGGGGGGGGGGGGGGGGGGCAAGAAGGGAAAATGAATGTGGCAGGATACATGATGTATGTCACTTGTAGTAATTAAACTTTAAGGTGATTTGTCACGTTATTTTCTTTTGCTCAAAAAAACAAGTTGCCTTATTTTAGGAATGTTTAAAATAAATTTCAGTGGAGTTTGGAAGCAAAATGCCTGTACTTGTGTATGGGGGATGTACCTACAAAATGTACGACAAAACATCTGAATCGCCGGCTTGGGGGTTTCTGAGACTGGCTGGAGTTCACTGAGCAACAACCTTGACAGGACACCAGTATATTGCAGGGTTTTAACTGCACCTTTCCCTTCACGTTGCAATTCCAGCCTGGAGTTCAAACCCAGGTCCTCATGAAGTGCTGTTTGTCATAACTGGCACTTACCTCTGAGTTACAGGTGCTGCACCTCTGGATAAAACAAAATTATAATTACACTTAAGTTGTCGGACCTCAAGGAAACCCAAAGCGGAATAAACCACTAAATTAGCATGCGATTTTTGACATTGCAGTAGAGCTCTCAAACTTGTACGTTTTTCAGCTTCATTATCATGTGGTCTCATACAAAGTACTAGCCATTCTAAGTGCCTCTGAAGGGGTTTCCTCTTTTAGAAGTGAAATGTGAGTGACCAGTCAGTTTGGGACAGCAGCCTTGAGGATTGTAGCACCGTTCATGTGACAGCAGAAATGGAGCTTGCCCTCATCCATTCCTGCTCCACACAATCCGCATGGTTGTCTTCCCTCTCCATCTGTTATTCGCCTGGCTATGCAAAATCAATAGCGGCTCCATTTGCTGTATCATTGCCACGTCCCCAAACTCCGGATGGTAACGATGCTATGATAACCCACGGGTGAGATGTGGAGGGCAGATTTTAGACTGATCAATACCGCTGATGTGCATTATGCATACTTTTCGCTGAGTATCCACCCTGTTCAACCTGCTTATGCTATACTATATGACATTTCATTTTCAAATTTGTACCGGTGCAATTTCTGCCTCTCAGCATCTTGTACTGTATTAGTTTTCATGTAACGTGACTTATAAAATAAATCTTCAAATAAAGACTCTATTTATGCACCGATTTGGGCATTCTTGAATACTTTTGCCTGTGTGTGTGTGAGAGAGAGAGAGAGCTGGCAGTGCCTGGTGGCCTGCACTCGGTCGATGGCAGGTGGATGATGTGAGAACCCATGACATCACTCCACTAATGGCTTCTCTCTAAATGAGCATCCTCACCTTGGGGAGATTTTTGCAAGAGTTCTCTCCGTTACGAGCTGCTCTGACAAACACCACTTAAGCATGGCCTTGTGCTTCCTAAACACGTATTTAATCCCTTCATTAAAGATATATGAAACTGGAAATCAATGGGGGTGGGTGCTCTGGGTTGGATCTTCAAGCTCCTTACCAAAGCTCTAATGGCTACACGCTGTTCAACATTATACATTCAACTTCATGTCTATACACATTATAGTGCCGACTATAAAAGCCCAAGGAAAACCACTATTTATAGAGAATATTTAATGTAGGTAGAGTCCATTGACTCCACCAAACCCACTGGAAGCAGTAATGATGTTTCGAGTTTCTCTTTTTGATTAAACCTACATGCTGACATTTCCTTTCTGGATATTTTATAGCTCGAATAGGATGATGATGTTTTAATTACTTTAGAAAGTCTTAACTGTTTTTGCAGTTAAAATGACCCATGTATATTTAGCAGAAAGTCTTGTACAGAGCGACTTACTATTAATATAATATACAATTAATAAAGTGTACAATCGGAGCAATTGCTTGACCTTGCTCATGGGTCCCAGTGTTGGAGCTTGAACCCTGGACTTTTTGGTGTTGCGGTACCTTAACCATTGTGTCTCAAAGTGTTTTGCTTAATTAAAATGCCCAAGAAATGACTATACCTTTACCCTCAATACACAAAGCAGCTGTGTCCCACTGGACAGGTGCGTCAATCGATCAGTGATGGCTTGTAAGGGGAACACTGGTGAAAGCCTGACCTGGCTGGAAAGCACTGCTATGTCTCGAACCCCGGGCTTCTCTGAGTATTTCAGAAACTCAGATCTACTAGGATTTTCATTCACAGCCATCGCTACAATTTACAGAGTATGGTCTGAAAAAGTGAACCCAGTGAGCAGCAGTTCTTTGGTTGAAAATGCCTTGTTAATGCCACAGGACAGCGGAGAATGGCCAGCCTGGTTCGAGCTGATAGAAAGGCAACAGTAAGTCAAATAACCTCTTGTTATAACAGAAGTATGTAGAAGAGCATCTCTGAATGCACAACACATCCAACTTCGAAGTGGTTGGACTACAATAGTAGAAGACCAAATTGAGTGCCACCTCTGTCAGCAAAGAAAAGACAACCGAGGCTACAATTAGTATGGACTCACCAACATTAGACAATAGAAGATTGGTAAAACATTGCCTGCTCTGATGAGTCTGGGTTTCCAGCACCTTGTTGAATCTATACCTTGAAAGAATTAAGGCAGTTCTGATGGCAAATGGGGTTCTAACAGGATGTACCAAATAAAGTGATCGGAGAGTGTATGTCCATGTTATTTTAACACATTACAGAATACATTATATCACATGCTGGCACATAGCCCCAGATAGCAGACCTGTTACCTGGGACTGTGGTAGCCTAGCGGGTAAGGTACTGGACTCTGGACCAGAACATCTAGGGTTCAAATCCCATCTCTGCCAAGCTGCCAATGTTGGGTCCCTGAGCAAGACTCTTAACCCACAATGGCTTGGACTGTAAGACTGTATCAATCATAAGTCGCTCTGGATAAGGGCGTCTGCTAAATGCTGTAAATGTAAATGTTACTTGGAAAAACAGTGGGAAGAATTGTTGTTTTTCACAAGTAGAAAGAAAGGTAGGAATCAGTCTTGATCATTATATTCTCAGCTATTTATTTACAAGTTTATTAAAAATCAGTAATAAACTAGCTCTTAACTTACCAGAACCTAGTCATTCCTTAGCAATTTGAATACTAGGTGTCTAGTAATATGTGGAGGTTTGTTTCTTAAACAGTGATGTCACTATTAAAAAAACTCTCCATACATTGTTATGTCTAGAAACATGCGTCTCTGGTTTCAATGGAAAAATGTGATTTTTGTGTTGTCATAACAACTTTACCCTGAGTGAATGTCAGTGTAATTGGAATCAGCCATGAGATGAGTTAGCACATTTTAACTCTAACATCTTCTTTCAGGAATAATAAATCAAAGGTCTCTTAGGCCACTGTAAGACCTTGGTACATTGAAATGCTTTATTTTGTTATGAAATTGCTCTCCTGGAATTCTGTTTTATCTCGAGATGCGGTCAGTGAATCACTATTAATAAGTCTATCAGCCTGTCAGGCAATGTGGGCTGCAGGTGCAGCGTGGGCTCAGCTCCCTGAAAATACACAACGTCTCACTTGGAATAATGGAGGCCACTGGAGCTTTTTTTATGTGGCTCAGGCTGACTTGAAGAGCCTTTCTCACTGAAGTACACCAAATTTGTTTCTCAACTCAGGACCAGCCGGCTGAACATAAGAGAGCAATCTGAGGAGAGGCTTTGGGATGGGGGTACAAAGAGGTGGCGGGGTTCTTGAAATGAAAGTGGAAAAACTTTCCATTCCGTCATTCCCAGACAGTGATTACATGGGGTGATGGAACCACAGTTTTTGCGAAAGCAAATGAGTGAGATGCTCTATGCTCAACTGAGCACTGACAATGCAGCACCACAGAATCCATAGATGTGGCAGTGTGTAGTTTCAATGGTGCCGAGTGAGACGTCTGTTTTTGAAACATGGGTATTGTAAAAGTGGCCATTTTTGAGGCATGAGATTGTTTGAAGTTGACTACAGTTTTATATATATATATATAATATTTTTTGAGACAAGATAAGATAATCCTTTATTTGTCTTGCAATGGGGAAATTTACAGCTTACAGCACCGAAAAGATGGGAGTAATGTAAACTGTGTGTAAAGAGTAAAAAGAATTTTCTTATGTACCTGCATAAACATAATAATAAAAAAAAATAAAATAAAATAACATCAGTATATACAAAGGTATGCAGTGTGTGTATATATACACATCATAAATACCATATATATATATATATATAGACACCAAATTGCACATCAGAAATTGCAGGTAGGAATTGTACATTTTAATTAGTGCACTTAGTATGTATTGCACTTGGTGAGCAGTGTAGTTATAGTCCATAGGTGTGAGGTCCGATGCTGGTGGAGCAGTTTTGATAGTACAGTCTCACGGCTTTGATAGCGCTCCTTAGCAAATTTGGGGTCACAGGAGCTGCCAAGTACTGGTTAGAGTTGGAGATAATATAGAAAGAACAAGACATCCAGTAGCTCAGTAGCCCAGCCAGAATACTGGTAAATAATTGTATTATTTTAGGAGGATGAGTATGTTTTGTTGTGGGGCTTGGAGATTTAACAGTATATCTATAGCGCAAACTATTAAGATGGTGTTGACAGCTGTCAGCAACTTTTGGACATACCGTGGTGCCAGGAACTTTGTATCCGACATACCTCATCAGAGGCAGGAAGCAAGCTAGGATGGCTCAGCACTGGGAAGCAGTGCATTGCTGAGCCACACTGATTCATAGCCTGCCTCTGGCAAGGTGAGGTCTGTCAGTTATGAAGCTGTGTTTTGGTTTCTGGCACCAGAAGTCTAGAAGCTGTTGTTGGCTCTTTGATGACATACAAAATTTTACAGTTTCCATATTCACTTCTTGTTGTGTTCCAGCCTCACCATAGGCTCCTGAGTCACGGTGCTTCTTGGGGTGGGGCCTGCTCCTGTCATGTGACACAGATCAGGGCTGCCCCAACATTACACCCAGTTCTGTTTGGAGACACTAATCTCAAATGTTGTATTAGTCACAAACCTACAGGGTTTAAAGTATAGCACAATATTGAGGCATATTTCTAAACCTGGGACATACCTGGTTTAAGATAAATGCATTTACGCTTACCTTTTATCAGTACCACTTCCAAGAAGCAATTTGTAGTTCTACAATTACAAATCTGTTTCTCTGCATTCTGTGTTAGTCCCCATTTCTCTGATCTCTAATGGTCAGGACCCTCACAGGACCAGCACAGATCAGGTACACTTTGGGTGGTGGATCATTCGCAGCACTGCACGGACACTGTGTGTTGGTGTGTGTTGTGCTGGTATGAGTGGATCAGACACAGCAGTGCTGCTGGAGCTTTTAAACACCTTCGTGTCACTGCGGGACTGAAAATAGTCTGCCAACCAAAAATGTCCAGCCACCAGCTGTTGGGAGCATCCTGTGAGCACTGCTGAAAGTTTCGAGGATGACTAACACAAACTGTACAACAACAGATGAGCTACTGTCTCTGACTTTACATCTACTATGTGTATAATAAGAGTGGACAATGAGTGAGCACAGTGTTTAAAAACTCCAGCAGCACTGCTGTGTCTGATCGCACTAACAGACCAGCACAATGTCACTCACTGCAGTCCTGAGAATGATCCACCACCCAAATAATACCTGATCTGTGGGGGTCCCGACCATTGGAGAACAGAGTAAACATGGGCTACAATCTGTAATTGTATTGTTACTATATGGTACGTGGAACTGATAAAATGGATAATGAGTGTAGAAACAAGGAGGTGTACCTAATAAAGTGAACGGTGAATGTATAATCCTATTGTTACTCACACTAAGAACTAGCTGGTTGCAAATTGTTTATTGTCTTTGGGTGTTGCTATATTTTTACCATATCATCCACACTAGCATCATGACAGACAGCTGAAGTGTGTGGATTAGCTCACATGAGCTCAAACGTAATTATACAATAATTATATGTATACGATTCCCAGTCATCCAGATTCTTTATGCCAGTATGATGAATTTTACATCTGTGTTTCAGAGTCCATGTCTGTCTGCTAAGGATTCACACTGATGGGCTAGATTACAGGCTGACAGTTGTGCAAAACGCTAAAAGATATTATCTTGTGGAAATGAAAGCAGCTCTCAGCAGGTCTGTCAGGGAAGATGGACAAGCTAAAACGGATGACGCAAGCCATGGCACTGCTCTAGTTTAGGCTTGTGTGCAGCTGCAGCACTTTCGTACTTGGCACATCTGGCCACGTTCACCTGGAGCTTAACAGAAGGCTCTGGAACGGGACAGTAGGAAAGCTGGCAGTCTAAGCACACATAACCAACACATAATAAGATCGATCCTGCACTACCCCATTAATTCCCGGCCTCCTGACAGAAAGGCAACTTGCCTGCTTGTGCATTTGGAGAAATACTTTAAATACTATCCATCACATGTCGTCAGATGAGGCCTCGTCAAATGTTTGAGTAATAAGTAACCATTTATAACCGATAACCATGACACTGAATAGCTCGTAAAATAAAGGAGTTTGCATTGTAACGCCTAGAAAAACTTACCAACAGTGCAACATTGTCGGATCAATTTTAGTTCCACTGTGCATAGTCTGAATGCATTGGACTGTAGAAATAGTGATGGTGTAAGGCAGACTGCTCCCAGGGTGAGAGGACCTGGGCAAGAGGTCAGAGCAGGGGTCTTCCTGCACTGCAGTTGCAGGCCTCGTGCTCTAGAGGCCCAGGCTGATTACCGCACTGGGACCAGACCACAGAGTGTTTTCATTAGCGAGAGGTCCAAGCTCATACAGGAAGGTTCTGGACCATTAATACATTTGAAACGGCAAATGAAAGGGGGCTGGCAGGCTTGTGTGGGGAGTCTTTGGTTATTTTGAAATGGGAGAGCCCTGTGGAACAGTCATGAGAGCCTTGGTGAATAAATACCGAGATCATCTTAACCAAGGCTTTTTTCTCCTGCTCTAAGATCTGTAGCCAGTTTTCCTGCAATTTACAATAAATTGTTTGTGAAATCTTTTGTCAATCCAACTGGTAGAAATCAATTCCAAAAACCTACAAAAAGCTGCTTTAGTAAACTCGGGGAAAGAGTGTTGTAGCAATGAGAATAGCTGTGTGTAGCATGTAAGAGCAACAGGGATTCCGGGTATCATCCAGTCCTGCTTCATTCTGGAAAAATGAATGGCTTTGAAAATAAATCAGTTCAGCGTGTGCACTTGGGTTTGAAACAGTTGCTATTCGTTGTAACTGAAGTATGTCTGCCTATGTACTAGGCTTAAAACAGTAGCAAGCACTCCAGATCCTGTTCGTGAAAACAAAAAAACCTAAGCTTGGACTTGGCTATGGTGTTACGTAGAAAGACAAAGGCTGTACATTTGCATGATATCGTCTTCCTTGCGGCTTCTCTGTAGGTTTATATTACCAGGGCTCAGAACTACTTTACATCATAATTCTCAGGTCAGTTTCAGAACCTCTTAATATTTCACCTTGCATAGTTATAAAATGACTTGTATTGATTTCTCATTTTTTATTTATGCAGTCTGGTGCCACGGTAAAGTGCTAATCATACACCTCGTTGATCTTTTTTCATTTCTGTGTCACGTTGTTTAGCTGTTTGACCTACTTTATTACAGCTGGTGTTATTTGACATGCCTGCGGTGTCCTAGTGTATGCCTATATGTATATATGTATATGTAGTTGTACTCTGTAGTGTAACATGAAGCCCAGGTCTTAGCATCTCTTCATAGCTGTGCCTCCTAGTGATTCCTTTGTCGTTTCACCCCAGAGGAACATTGTGACAGATCGTATGAATAAAGCCCTTCTCATCCTCACATCTATCCGTTCCTCAGTCTATGGAAGGCAGAGGATGGAGAAAGAATCAGATCAATTCAGCTTTTGAACAGAACATAATTTGGTCAACAGTTAATAATTCTGGTGGCAGCAGCCTTGTGAAATCACTTTTGGGAGGGAAAAGGCGGAGGGCTCTTTTTTTATGAGCAGCCATTTCTCTCACGCCAGGTTTTTGTTTACACTTTCATTATATCTCTACTACATTATCTGATGCCTCCATCCCCGTTCCAATCTCTCACTCGCTCGGTTTTAATCTCGGCCCTTTCTCTGACTGCTCGCCGCACACCGAGGCAGGAGAGGAGAGAGAGGTTGTATTACTGCTCATGAATCAACACAAAATGAAATGCACTCTCCAGTCCCGTCCACGTGGTTTTAATTTATAGTAGAGGACTGCAGATGTGAAAAAAAGCTTTTAATGTAATCTGATCACTTTATTCAATACTTAATTTATGGGCCACGTTTGATGAAAGTCTGAGGAATGTTTTAGAGATAAAATGGATTACTAGTAACTCTGATTTATAAAAAAAAAAAAAAAATTGTTTAAATCAAGTACAATATTCTAGCTCTAAAAATCAGTGCAGGTTTTCGGTTAGGAAATTTAATTCACTGGAAAATTCTAATCAATATTATTATCTACACATCATAGTATTGCAATATGACTTGGCTAATTTATCCTCCGAGTTCTACAGATTGTATTTCAGGCAGACTCATTATTTCTAAAGGCTTATGACTGATTCATGCCGCATAACGTCTGAACTGTTAATATTATATCCCTTTGCTTCTCATCCGAGATCAAATCAATTTGTGTGAGTTGGATTTAGCTTGTTTTGCCTTATCCATTATCATCAATCCTGCAGGGTCTTTGGTTAACACATTAAGAAGTCCATGGGCATTTGAAGGGAAATGGAATGGAGCATCATGTTTTAATGCTGACAGCCACAAAACCAATGAAAGATTATTCCACATCATTGCTCTGTCTGCCTTATGACACTGTGGAAGAGAGGCTTACTGCTTAATGCACAGTTTCAATTTCCTTTCTATCTCTGTGATCTCATGCACAAAGCAGGCTTGGATTTAGATCAGTGTTCCAAACCATCTCTGAATGCTAAAAAAAAATGCACACATTGTATCAAAGATTACATTTTATTTTTAGATTTTCATCGTTCTTACATTCAAATGATTCTTTTTAAAAGCACCTGCCATGAGTTAATGTCAGCCATATATGGTCCTTACTGAGTAATGTGCAGCTACAAAGATGTTTTCAGTTAAAGAACTTCTATATACGACTATGAAATATTACTCTATTTTGGATTCCCATAGTAGGGTCAGTGATAAGAGTGCTTCAAGTACATATGCATGTAAGCCAGCTCAGATGTCAAACCAAACACTGCGTAAACTGTAACGCAATTTATTTTTACAACTCTGATACTATTATTTAGAGACACAGCATTGAAAAGCTTATTTAAAGTAAATTCATTATTTCCTAGCAAAATATATTGAATTCTATTAAATCTTAATGAGCTTGTGAAATGAATCTTTTTGAAAAGATCCAATGTGTCTTATCATAATTATTTTTCTATTATTCAAACCTGATTATAGTATTTATTTATTTATTTTTATCTCACAATCTCACAGGGCTCTGTCAACCATACCTTGGAGGACACACGGTGCAAGCTGAACCCTGAACAGAATGCCAGTCCATTGCAGGGCTGGGTAGGGGTCACTGTTGCCAACTTCACTTCCTCAGGCTTGGAATGTGATGCCTGAACCAGCCAGAAGAGACTCGAATTCATATCCCTGCAGTCGTAGGCTAGCATATTATACAAATTCTCAACCGGAATGCCTCTGGTAATGATACATTTATTTTATAAGTAACATTTGTTTGTTCATTAATTCAGAGAAACACTGAGACAACATGTTAACTCTAAACAAAATCTACGATCAGTTCTGTTTTCCTAATGCTGTGTGGCACCATTACCTCATTTACCTTTTTTTTTCATTCATATGTTTGACAAGGTTGAAAACAGCATAGAGTCTGTGACCTCAGAGCCAACAACCAATCCCGAGGAGCACCGGAGACTTGGGAGCCTCCGGCGAGGTGAAATACACATATTCATGCACATATATTCACTAACATTGACATTCATTTATGCACATGTTCATTCATATTCACAATCATATGTTGATATTATTCATAAACACATACAGTACTGTGCAAAAGTCTTAAGGCACCATTAGATTATCTATAACATTGTTTTAGCAATAGTATAATGACCATATGTAATTTTTTCTCAGTCTTCCAGAAAAGACTGGGACAGGGATGCCTCTGTTACAAGAACATATCGATGCTACTGTTGCAACATAAAACAACTCATTTAAGATGACTCTTGTGTTAATAATGATAATTGTGATTGAAAGATTCAGATTAGATGAGTGACAGGGTTGGGAGTAACATTATTTAATAATCTTTCCTTCTTAACTGGATAGATTACTTGCTATCATATGGTATGTAATAATAAACATGTCATTTCCAGTATCTTAAATTTTAATGATTAGCCAATCAAATTCTCCATCAAAGTCAACAGACCATTTCTTTACAGTTTTAGGGGGCAGAGCAGAAAGTTAATGAACTGACTTGTTGAGGAGGCAGAAACCTAAGTGTTACATTGAGAGTCACTAAGGTGTTACAACTCGTTCAGCTGCCACTGTTTGTCTATGCAGATTTCATACCTATATGCTTCATATCATGAACCTCACAGCAGTGAGTAGATAAATTGACAGTGATCACTAATTGGAAGTTGTGTCTAAAAACTTTTTACCATAAGTGGCAAAAAGCATGAATTCAATGACCACAATTTCCTGGATTCATGCTATATTTACAGGAAAACATAATACTTGCTGTTTAGCTCAAATTAAAAAATTAAATGTTTTTATAAGCTTTTAATAAAGTAAAGCAAGATATGAACTCGCAGTAGGGTACAGTGGTACCTTGGTAACCGAGCAAATTTTTCCCATAAGGAATAATGTAAACTGAATGAATCCGTTTTAGATCATCAGAAAATCAACACTGTATAAGGCATTATATGCATTAATGGAGTTGTACTGTACAGGTGCTCCCTGATTTATGATGGGGATATGTTCAGACAAATCCTTCATAAGTTAAATGTGTCATGAACTGAGGAGTTCAACGAGTGTTTGGTAGAGCGGTCTATGCTGTATCATAGCCGAGATATGAAAAGGATACTATGATAAGTAATGATAAGTAAGTTAATATTTAAAACACCTACATTAACTTACTTTGGCCAAAAGCATTAAACCAAAGCTTATTTTATAATAAAGTGTTGAAAAATCTCATTTAATTTAGTGAGTAATGGATTGAAAGTGAAAAGTAAGACCAACACTTACTCTATTTCTGAATTCTGTGTGCTAGCATAGCCGCTGAGCTAACTGCAGCTAGTGTTCTGGAGCATTCAATACCTGTCTTGCTTTTTGTTGGCTCTTATAAAATAACCTATGTAGGACCCTTGGAGACTTATAATAATAAGAATACAGTTTTGTAGATGTAAAAATAAAGAAAAACACTATACAAAATAGTGGAAATCTTCTCTGAGGGCTACTGTGAACCTGAATCACTGTGTACTGAATCGTGAATCGAGTTTCGACTGAAACGAGTCGACAAGTTAAAGTGAGTGCGCTCAGCAAATGACGGAACCGAGACAAGTTTTTTTTAGTCAAAATGAGTCGAGAACTGAATTCAACGAGGCCTGAGGTGGTCGAGAATCCAGGTACCACTGTACTTGGGTGGTGAATTGGTGACTCCCTAGCCCACTACCACTGGGAGCCCAGTTCAAGTCCAGGGGGTGCTTTCCACCTGAGTGGGGCATCCCACAGGTGTGATTGGCCATGAATAAGACAGGGAAGGACAGTTAGGGGATCACCTGCTGCCCAATAGGGCAACAGCAACCCCTGATCTGCCCTGCGATGGACTAGCGTCTCATTCAGAGTAAATGCTCGTCAACTCTGTACCGTGACACTGACCAGAATAAGGGGGGGGATAAAACGGGGGGAAAAGTAAACATGCATAGATAAGAGCTAACAGCTTTCAGGGACTCAGGCAACAGCTCCATATTTAAACTTTGCTGCTAATTTAAATTTGCGGAAGTGTGTTTCACACAGTTTCATTTGATTTTCACCAATCCATGTAACAGTGCACATTGAGCTTAACGTGTTATTCCATTAAATATTCGATGGAACACCTTAAAAGTGTTAGAAAAAAGTTTAACTTCACTTTAGTCGTATCAGTTGGCACATATGTTACTGTTGAAAAACTATAAAACCTAACCCAAACCAATAGTGTATTTTACCAGAGAAAGAAACATATTCAGTAAGCGGTGTGTTGATGATGTTGGCTCTGTATGTGAGGTTCAAGACAGTTGCATGGCTCTTGTACATCAGATTGCAGTGGGACCGTCTTCTCCTTTTAGCTCTAATGACCCTATGCTTTCTTCTGGTGCATGTACAGATATTCCTCTGCTCTAATAATGCCCCTTTGTACCTTTTGCTATTATCTCTCTCCACTGAGGCCTCCAGCTATTCTGTAAGCCTGGCGTTGCAGTTGAGCACAGGCAAGACAAAGCCATTTCTTAAGAGGAAAAAAGGTTCAAATGATTGCAGCCCCCTAAATTATTGAAAGAGAGTACTTGCCTGGAGCGCTGTGTAAATTAGCTCAGTCACTGTACATATGCACAGGCTTTTTGCGCCCTGCTGCATTAAGCAGCATACACATCCATGCTGTGACAATGAACAAAGAAACTACAATGACAAGCCTCTGTATGACTTAAGATGTACAAGCCTACATTCAGCAGTAGGACATACTGAGTTTAGATTTGTGGATATGTGGTGAAACAAAAATAGTTCAAAAGTTCATTTAATGAGATCCTTCAGGTGAAGAATCGGATAGGATCCAAATCAGGGATCACTGAAAACTTCATGCACTCAAATGATCACAAGCCATGGCATGTCTTTATCCAGAATTAAATTTATTAATACAGTATAAACCTAGTTGTATCTTTCTACAGCTACTTCCCTGCTGATTCATAAATGTATCTGCAAGAAAAAGCTTATGTTATATCACATAGTAATTTATTTAAAATATGCAACAAAAAGGTTTAATGGTGCTGAAGTAGATTGTTAGTTTAATCCCTGAAGATGCCATGGCTGGTGGTCCTAGAGTATAACTGACCCTGCCATCTTGGTAGGAGAGATGGCATTCATTTTTTATTTATTTATTTATTTATGTATGTATTAACGTCATGTACGAGTCAATGGCTATATCCAAGACAGGGGCAAGGTAACATCTGCACTTGTCAAACATACTCACCCATATCAATCAAAAAACTCTAGCCGGTCTTGGGAGACTGTGAAACGGTGTGTATGAAATGGAGCAGCTAACACCCTACTCTAGCGAGACTGATCTACACAATGTTGCTGCATGAGCTGCGGATGAGAAAGATGTAGTAGTAGTTTTATATGCCTTTGATGAATTAAGTGCTAATCTGCATCCTGCTAAACTGGTAGTTGTACAAAATGTCCTGCCAAGTGGGAAGGAACTGGCATTAAGTAAATTTTAAAAAAAGGTGGTACAGGTAGTGTTGTTGCTGCCGCACCTCTCCGGATCCTAGGCTCTAGTTTGATCCTAGCCCAAATTTACTGTGTGTAAGGAGTTTGTCAAATTATGCACATTTGATCTTAGGTTTTCCTCTCACCTTTACCAAAAATTCCAGTAGGTACGCTAAAATTGGCTTGAGTGAACAAGTGGTGAGTGTGTGATGGATGCAATAGCTTACAGTGGGGCAAAAAGTATTTAGTCAGCCACTGATTCTGCAAGTTCTCCTACTTAGAAAGATGAGAGAGGTCATCTTAGGTACACCTCAATTATGACAGACAGAATGAGGAAAAAAATCCAGGAACATTGTAGGATTTTTAAAGAATTTAATTGTAAATCATGGTGGAAAATAAGTATTTGGTCAATAATACAAGTTCAACTCAATACTTTGCAACATAACCTTTGTTGGGAATGACAGAGGTCAAATGTTTCCTGTAAGTCTTCACCAGGTTGGCACACACTAACTGGTATTTTGGCCCATTCCTCCATGCAGATCTCCTCTAGAGCAGTGATGTTTTGGGGCAACACGGACTTTCAACTCCCTCCACACATTTTCTATGGGTTTGAGGTCTGGAGACTGGCTAGGTCACTCCAGGACCTTGAAATGCTTTTTACGGAGCAACTCCTTCGTTGACTAAGCGGCGTGTATGGGATCATTGTCATGCTGGAAGACCCAGCCACTTTCCATCTTCAATGCTCTCACTGATGGAAGGAGGTTTTGGCTTAAAATCTCACGATACATGGCCCCGTTCATTCTTCCCTTAACACGGATCAGTCGTCCTGTCCCCTCTGCAGAAAAACAGCCCCAAAGCATGATGTTTCCATCCCCATGCTTCCCAGTAGGTATGGTGCAACTAAGCATTCTTCTTCCTCCAAACATGACGATTTGAGTTTTTACCAAAAAGGTCTATTTTGGTTTCATCTGACTACATGATATTCTCCCAATCTTCTTCTGGATCATCCATATGCTCTCTGGCAAACTTCAGATGGGCCTGGACATGTACTGGCTTAAGCAGGGGGACACGCCTGGCACTGCAGGATCCAGGTCCCTCTCGGTGTAGTGTGTTACTGATGGTAACCTTTGTTACTTTGGTCCCAGCTCTCTGCAGGTCATTCATCAGGTCCCTCCCGAGTAGTTCTGGGATTTTTGCTCACCGTTCTCATGATCATTTTGATGAGATCTTGCGTGGGGCCCCAGATCGAAGGAGATTATCAATGGTCTTGTATGTCTTCCATTTTCTTACAATTGCTCCCACAGTTGATTTATTCACACCAACCTTGCCTATTGTGGATTCACTCTTCCCAGCCTGGTTCAGGTCTACAATTTTCTTCCTGGTGTCCTTCGACAGCTCTTTGGTCTTGGCCATAGTTGAGTTTGGAGTCTGACTGTTTGAGGCTGTGGACAGGTGTCTTTTATACAGATAACGAGGTCAAACAGGGGCCATTAATACAGGTAACGAGTGGAGGCCAGAAGAGCTTCTTGAAGAAGAAGTTACAGGTCTGTGAGAGTCAGAAATCTTGCTTGTTTGTGATTGACCAAATACTTATTTTCCACCATGATTTAAAATTAAATTATTTAAAAATCCTACAATCTTATTTCCTGGATTTTTTTTTCTCATTTTGTCTCTCATAGTTGAAGTGTACCTATGATGAAAATTACAGACCTCTCTCATCTTTCTAAGTAGAAGAACTTGCACAGTCAGTGGGTGACTAAATACTTTTTTGCCCCACTGTAACTGTCTGCTGTGGATTTCTATCCCATATTAGAATTAATTAGTGACTGAAGATGAATTTATAACTTTAATTGGATTCCTGGAAAATATTTTACATTTGTTGAGAATGTAAATGTTGCCATTTGTTTATATACAGTATGTTCAGTTCGTAGAGTAGGAAGTGAAATGGACTTTCATTTGACTAAATACAGTTAATCGGTGTCTCTAATGTGCCCTGAGTGTGTGAGTATTTGTGCCCTACAGTGGATTGGTTTCCTCTCTAGGGTTGTTCCTGCCTTGTGCCCTATGCTGCCAGCTAGCACCAGCATTCCTACAACCCTGTCCAGGATCAATCAGATAAGAAAGTATATGAATGAATGAATTAATAATTACTTACAACAATTATGTGTGTGACAAATCACACGGGTACCTGGGGCAGGTCCAAATCCGATCTTTTTCGTCATATGTAACACAGACGTGCTATCTTTGGGACAGGGTAAAGGGCATAAACACTGAATGTTCAGGTCCGATTTTGGCCACTTTCATATGTGGTATAGAAATCCGTTACATCCTGATACCAATACATGGCTGTTGACTCTGGTTTGATTGTTTACCTCTGGACAAGCAGGTCACATGAAGCATTTCTCTTTTGTGTATGAACATCAGTTTAGGAGCATGAACTGTTCAGACTGAATGCCTGATATAGGTCACATTAAAAAGATCAGCATTGGTGGGAAAATCAAATTTGGCCCACTTTGCCTGCTGTGTGAACCTAGCCAATGAGTCTTGAAAACAAAACTCTTCAGCCAGCTCGGAACAGCAAACATTCTCTATCAACTGAGTACTAACACCTGCTGCTTGTTTTCCCCTCCATCAAGGATTGCTTAAAAGCCGGAATCTATTATCTGCCTGCTGGAGACATTATGCCTAAGCATGCATTCTTGTCCCACCATCATGCTTGTCACTGTTGTTTCCTTGTCAAATCAGATCTCATTATATTTCATAGTCCTTGCCTTGTGTAGTTCTGGCCTTAGTGGAGCCCTGCCTAGTTCTTATTGTTTGTTTCTTGAATTTGGTTTTGGGTTGAAAATAAATCTTCTCCTGTGACATAGCCCCTTTTATGAACAAGCTGACAGGTTAATAATATATCTACCCTGGGTTACATGTGCTGCCATTTAAAAACCATTTCAATAATAAAAAGCACAATACAATGTTTAACATCATCAATCAAATTCCTACTAAGAACAGAGAGTGTACAGTTTGTATATCCTGCCCGTGTCTGTGTGGGTTTACTCCACATGCTTTGGTTTCTTCCCACAAGCCAAAGACATGGAGTATTGGCACAATCTGAGTATGTATGAATAGTTTTGATATAACCTTGTGTGTTATAACTTAGAACAGATGACCTAAGAATGGAGATACCAAAGTATAATACTACAGGTATTTCTTTCTTTCTCCTGTATTGCAGAGCAGCCAGGATTGTACTGTACTCCTCTGCTTTTGTGGATGGGATAAAAGTCAGGTTAGAGTGGCCCACAATAGGTCATTATCGATCTGTTTTAGCATGCAGCTGGAAGCAGGCCTGCTGCAGACTTCCGTGCCTGTGCTGTTTGCTGCTCCTGCGGTGATTGAGAAAATAAGGGAAGAGTGGGCAGAGTGAGGGCAGCACAGGCCTGACAGCATCTCAGGGTCAGACAGCACTGATGTCAGTCAATCACAGGGAGCATCACGCTGCTGCTTTGTAAATTATTGGAAAGTGAGCGATGAACCTGCTTACCCGGGGCTCAGTGACTTATGGGAGTATGTTTCGAAATTCTTATATGTATTATTTACAGACAGCATCCTAGTCTTGATTTATTCCCATACATACTTCAGTGGGTTAATAGCAGATGTTAAAATCAGAATGATGGGCAAACACTATTTTTTCAGACAAAAAACCAACACTTCCAGTCAGTATTCTTTAGTATGTAACTAAATCTAGGCGCTTATGTTTGTGGTAGATGAAGGAAAAGACTCTCTTCTGTTTCCTGCAAATCTCCAGCCATGATCCTTGGAGACAAATGGCATGCTTAACCCTCCTTCTCAGCTTCTGTGGCTCAGAGGTGATAGCCTGAGGACATGTGTTTGAATCACAGGTTGGGCTTGCAAACTACAGCCCATACAGTGCATCAGTATAGGTTGGTGTTGGTGGTGAAGGATCACAGTTCAGTGACAACAAGAGCAACTTGTTGCAAACGGCGGCAAAAAAGGCCTGCCGCTCTATTTGTATAAAAGGTATATGGATAGTACAAAATATCCATCTGTCATTATGAATCTTTATTTTCAGTGTGTGCTGATAGTATGCATTTGGATCCTCTTTCAGACAGGTTCAATAGAGCTCCAGTTGTTTTAGACTTATTTGTTGCTTTACCGGACAGCACAGTGGCACATATGGTTAGCACGGTTGCCTCACAGCCCCTGAGATGCCTGGTTTAGGCCCGACCGTGGACTCTACCTGTGTGGAGTTTGCATGTCCTCCCCATGTCTGCATGGGTTTATTTGGGGTTGTCCAGTTTCCACCCACATTCGAAAGACATGCACTAGGTTAATTGGTCACTCTAAAGTGGCCTGGTGTTAATGTGGCTGACTGGTATCCACGCAGCCTTGCCCCTGTCCTGAATAGCCATTGATGCTGATGCCATGTTAAATAAGACACATAAACAAACATACAAAAAATATTGCTTTACCAGTGAATGTGTTTCAGAAGCACACTACACTTTTGTGTCATTTCATTTGCGTGTTCTCTAATTTGTCCAATGTCGATGAACGACTAAGGGAATTTGGCCTCTCTGACTGCTTAAAAGTTCCTAAACACTCAGCTCAACTTACAATGTAAACGAGATCATGCATCAGTTATATTTTGAATAGAACAATTTCTAGAGGTGGTTATAATTGTTACTAATTAATGTTATTAATTAGTTAAAGGACTGTGGTGGCCTAGTGGTTAAGGTACTGGACTAAGGATCAGAAGGTCCAAGGTTCAAGTTCAGCCTCTGCCAAGTTGCCACTGTTGGGTCCTTGAGCAAGGCCCTTAACAATCCCTCTCAATTGAATGTAAGGATCTCAAATTTTCTAAGTGTGAAATTAAGCTAATTAACCACATTTTTAAAAAGTGCCAATAATTCTGAATCTGGCTGTTTTTGTATTGCACAAATTATTATGAGGCGGTAGACAGTGGTGGACTAAAGCATGCATGGGCTGTGACTCCACCAGCTTTGTTGGGGGCAGAACTGTGGGAACCCGCAGACCTTGAAATTCAGATCAGAGGAGCGGTGAGGGGTGAAGACAGCTGTCATATCCCTGTGATACACCAAGAAGAAAAAGGGAGGAAAAGCAGAGAAGCAGCGATTCATATCCTTTAGTGCTGAAAGTATGAGTATTTGGACATGGTGGAACAACCTGCTCAGCATAAAAGTGATGCATGAAGAAATAAATAAGGCTGACCACTTGTGAGGATATGATGCTGCAGGGAGCATGAGCTCTTTTGTTTAGATGCTAATGTAGTGCTGTGATGGCAACTATGCTTTTGTTGCCCATGAGCTGTGCACCTTCTTAGAGAGAAGATCAGTCAGACATCACAACCAACACCCTGTAAGAGCAAAGGCTGACCTAAAGGCATTGACGAGGCATTTACATGCCGTCTGCATGTAGCTACAAAGTGGAAGCATAAAGCTTAAAACTGATGTTCAGAGGAACACGCTGTAGTGGAAGTTCGGCAGGACAAAGCAACGGGACTTAAATTTGACCCTTAAATGATTTGATTTGGCATTGTGAAGTTCCTTTCCAATGTTCCGTGTCTCTAACGTCGGCTCCCGCTTTGGAATGCAGTGAAAGGGTCGCTGAGGTATTGATGAGAGGGTCAAGGAGAATAGAAGCAATTCTGACACAAAAGAAGAACGTGAGCGGGTCTGAGGTGAGGAAAACACACTGTGCAAGAAACAAAGTGCTCTCTGGTTTCATTATAATGTCTCTGTCCAATTTTTCTCCCCTTGCACTAACCGTGGCAGGGCCCATTAAGGTCCCTCCACAGAATGTGTAAACCCCTGCTATTAAAACCACAATTTGCACTGTCAGCTCCTATGAGCCGAATCTGTAGCGGTCTCCCAAAGCCCTTAGCTCGCTGCCTTTTTTTCTCCTTTTGTAGCAACTTTGAGGCCACAATAACCATCATCAGTTAAAGCCGGCAGATCCATTACACATCTTCTGCTCCTGCAGCCCTGCATTAAGCTAATATTATCTATTCCCAGAGAGCTGCGGCCCTTTGCACAGGCCATCAATTATTAATATCTCGGCTCACAGCTAATGTTTGCTCTGAATTATTTAAGTGCATCTTCGTTTATCAATAAACATAAATGTTAAACAAAGAATCATGATGAAGAGTGTGAATAATGCTGTAAAAGTTTATGAGAGGCCCCAGAATGTGCTTCTTGACTGACTTATTGATACAATATGTAGTCATCTCCTCTAGGAAGAAAAAAGCAATAAAGATGCACACTCAGAAGACCTATGTGAGTAAAGAGATGGAAAAACACAATGGGTGTTGGTGTTTAAATGATGCCTACAATAAAGGGTTATTAGTGTAGCCCCAAATACAAGTGACATGTAAAAGCCTGTTATCTTGTTCAGTAGTAATAATAATAATAATAATAACAATAATAAATACTCAGGCACCTCTAACATGCTTTTGCTTTTGTGGGGGTATCACTTCCACCAAATATACCCATAGTGAGAGGGAAATGAAAGCTGCTCTATGAGATGTCTAACCTGTTGAGAGAAGTAATGAACAGGGGCCTCTGTTGGCTCCTCACTGAAAAAGAGGCTTATCCCATGTGAGCTTTTGACAAATGGGCAAAACATTCAAAAGTCATGGCTGTCCCTATGCAAACAGACTTTAAGCCAGTATTGATGGCTTGTGTGAGCAGAAATGATACAAGCCCTGTGGGTCCTTATGAACCTCAGCTGGCGTTGTCTGATGCTTGGTTCTACAGTCCTGTGCAAATATCTTAGGCCACCATTAGATTTGTTGTTTTAGAAAAGGTATAATGACCATATGTAATATATAAAATATAAAGTCAGAAGTTAATTTCCTCATAAGAAGTAACGTAAGATAAGGTTAGTATGCGATGCCAAATGATTCTTTACACCTATATTCGTATGTAATTAATGGTTAGAAGCGCAGAATAATAATATAATGCAAGAAGTCAATAAAGACATGAAAGGGCCAAATTAATTGTACCCTGTAGCCAATGAGGCAACCCCATTTTTGACACGTCTTATCACTAGGACAGCGGCGGTATGGCGATTGGCATACCATATTGGTGCATTATTGCCACTGACTGACTGAATTACGTGCATCATGGTTGGAAGTTCACACCCTATTTACCATTTAGTGTTCTATTTAGGTTGCCAGTGTTCAAAGTCAGAATTTTTGTTCAAATTTGGGGGCAAACAAAATTGAACAACGGGTCGTTCAATGTCCGAATTGTTCGGGTGAAGAAGTTCCCACACACTGTAAAATTTTATTGGATCGCCTTTAGCTTTGCTTACGGCACACATTCGCTGTGGCGTTGTTCCCACAAGCTTCTGCAATGTCACAAAACTTATTTCTGTCCAGAGTTGCATTCATTTTTCCACAAGATCTTGTATTGATGATGGGAGATTTGGACCACTACGCAAAGTCTTCTCCAGAACATCCCAAAGATTCTCAATAGGGTTCAGGGCTGGACTCTGTGGTGGCCAATCCATGTGTGAAAACTGTCTCATGCTCCCTGAACCACTCTTTCACAATATAAGCCTGATGAAAAAAGCCCTTGATGGAATAACCTGGTTGTTCAGTAAATTCAGGGAGTCCGCTGTCCTTATTCTTTTGTCACATAACGTTGCTGAACCTAGATGTGACCAACTGCAGCAACCCCAGATCATAGCCCCACCCACACAGGCTTGTATGGTAAACACTAGGCATGATGGGTTCAGCCGCCTCTCTTCTTACCCTGATGCGCCCATCACTCTGGAACAGGAGACATCTGGACTCATCAGACCACATGACTTTCTTCAATTGCTCCAGAGTCCAATCTTTATGCTCCCTAGCAAATTGAAGCTGTGTTTTTTTTGGTTAGCCTCACTGACAAGTGGTTTTCTTAAGGCTACACAGCCCTTGAGTTCCCTTCACATTGTGTATGTGGAAATGCTCTTACTTTTACTGTTAAACATATCCCTGAGTTCTACTGTTGTTGTTTTTTCCAAGATTTGATTTCACCAAATGTTTAAGTGTAAATCATTCAAGATGATCTTTCCCCACTGTATGTATGTGTATATATATATATATATATATATACATATACATATAAAACAAAGCATACTGTATATGGGTCAACTTTGCACCCCAATGAAGCTGCCAGATAAAGAAGCAAGAAGCAACTATTCCTCAAGTGTAAGGGAAGGTCACACTACATACTTGCCACTGTAGCCTAGCTACTGTAGCTACTGTAACCACTGTAGCTGGAGTTTTTTTTAGAATTTTTTTAATACTGCATACAAATTTTCTGCTATTTTGTGGTTGTATTCTAATAAAATGACTGAGAAATAAATATATTGGTCAAGATACCATTGTTAAAACAACACATAAAAGTTTATGAGAGGCCCCAGAATGTGCTTCTTGACTGACTTATTGATACAATATGTAGTCATCTCCTCACCACATCTAATGGTGACCTAAGACTTTTGCACAGTACTGTACATACCAGCATACCCTTTCAGTAGAGGTATGATATTAATTACCTCTTTCTTTCTTGCCAGCTTCAGCCCAATCTACCTTACATAATAAAGAAATACTAACACTGGTAAATTCTGGAAGGGATGGTGATGGAAGGCTGGGCTGTAAAAAAAAAGAGATGCATTTCAACACATGCCAATGACGTCTACAAAGAAATTTCAGATGCTCTTTTCAGATAACACTGTGGCAGATCTGGAACTATACCATGTCAATGGGTGTCCATCCTTCAGTTGTCTCTTCTGCTGTTTGGGAAACAGGCTGAAAGACCTCATCAGCACGTCCCAGCCTGCCATCCCTTGACAAAGTGCTGAATGAATGATTTCAGGTTTCCAGCGAAGAGCCTTCACAGCTAATTAAGCTGCTGATGGCTGTTCTTAAGAGAAGGGGAAGTGTCTGCCAGATCACAGGCAAGCAAGTCGAGTTACATCAGTCCTGCTAGTTGGGACAACAGCAAGGGTGTGACACCAGAGAATCACAGGATGTGGTTCCCATCTTTGGCCTGTATGCGCTATCATCCAGCTGTCCTCTCTCTTCACCTTTGCAGATGAGGAAAAATGCAATTGGAAACCTGGAAATCTCTTGCACGCAAGTGTATCAACATTGTACCCTGAGCCTGACAGTCCATGGAGAATATTTTGTCCAAAATAAGGGCTTTTTTTCTGGAACTGATCATGTCTCTGTGGACCAATGAATCATTGTAGCACAATAACATTCACAGTTCAACTGGAATGGATATGGAATATTTAGCATTACACAATCACTAGTTGGGACATGCAATATGGTCTGTACCAATGATGTGAGCTCGACCTTTATGCTTTCAGGCTGCCAAGAAGGACACATCTACTGTATATTTGAAGTAGTTTTTCTTTCACCAACTCCATGGCTTTGTATGTTTGTTTGACTCATTTAACGTCATGTAAATGCATACTGTACTGTTCAAAAGTCTTAAAGAAACCATTTTATTTGTTATTTTAGCAATGGTATAAAGACCATATATAACATATATTTTTAATGACTGGACCCAAAAATGTCAAATTTGGATTTGTCATTCCGTAATACTCTTTTCCACTGATTTTCATTCCAATCTGTGTGAGATCTAGCATATCTTTGCCTTTGTGCCGTGTTCACCTTCTGAAAAAGTGGTTTCTTGGCTGCTGTGCTTCCAAAAAGACCAATTCTGATCAAGCTTCTTCAGATTGAATGAGGGTCAACTTGCCATCTCAATGAAGCTGCCAGATGCTGCTACTGATCAGGTATAAGGGGAGGTCACACTAAATACCTGCCACTGTACCCTATAGAAGCTGATTTTATATACTGCATACAGATTTTCTGTATTTTTTGTTTGTATTCTAAAAAAGAGCCTGAGAAATAATTATACATGGTCATCATACCATTGCTAAAACAATGGTATATCTACACTAAAGGTGGTCTAAGACTTTTGCAGAGTACTGTATGCCTATTTACATGACATACACATGGTTTTAATTTAAAACTTTTTTTCCAGTCATTGGTGAAAACTCGTCGGTTCAAAGTATTTTGGCTGTTATATTTAAATTTTGTTTTAGGAGTGTGTTTTTTAAGGCCAGGATATTAACATGTCTATAATATTGTAACTAATTATTTCTCAGCTGGAACTTTTCCAAAAATGTCTCTTGGTATCGGCTGAGTAAAACTATTTTCTTGTCATTTTAAATGTAGGGCATTGCAGGAGGATATGGTTTATGATAGTTTTTCACAAGATTGGCATAAAGAGGCTCTCTGCCCTCCTATGAGATACTTGTGTGTAAGTCTTGAGTGGCCTACATGGCATCGTGTGTAGACCACTTGGTCCCATCGGTTATCGGTGAGCAACAAGGGTTGTTTTCCTAAGGCTGGGTTGAAGTTATGTAATTTGTTGTTGTCACACTTTTCCCACACTTCTAGCCACTTCCTCTTTTTATGGATTGTTATTGCTGCTTTTAGATTTGTTGCTGGGATGGGGAAGTCCTTGACTCTGGACTCGGGTGTACTCCTCACGGCAGGGAGGAGCACTGCAGAGTAGGCGAGGCTTTCTTTTTCTTCAGCCAGCATGGTGGTGTACTGAAGGACCAGCTTCAGTTGCCTGATGTTCAAAGGGGGTTGTTGGCCTTTGTGTACAGGTTTTGGATTGGTAATGTTCTGAACTCACCTGGAAAGATGGAATATACGCATAAATAAACATATTTTGCTGGCTGCACACAGCCAAGAGGGAATGAGTCTAGTCTAGTCTAGTCTGGTATGATTCAGTGTTTGTTTGCATGAAGGAGGGCACTGTTTGCTCCCCATTGGGTTCTTGTCAACACTTTTAATATTTCCTAGGCATACCTCGATAAGGGCTCTGTTAAAGTATAACTCTGGCTATGGATCATATCCAAAATAGGTGCCTACATACCATTTTCTTCTTAGAGAACTTGAAGCCATTGTTAACTCCCCACTGGTAGGCTCTGTATATGTACTGTTGTGGGCTTTGATTGCGCCTATCTATGCATTTTCTCCTGTAGCATATGCAGAGATCATTCACTTTCATGCTCCTCATGACACTGGGCCTTTTGCTTTGACAATACCATTGATTTTGAGGCTAAAGAGAGTCACTCTTGCCCTGGGGCAGTCCCATTTCTTTGCCTTGATAGTGTGGGACCTATTTTGACCTTAAACAGTCTGAGTGCTTTCACATGCAGTTAATAATCCAATCATAGTTGGATTTCTACAGTTCTGATTATTTAAGCATACACAGATCTAGAAATAAGATTAAGAAATCTGATAAAGAGAGCTGGAATTTACCTCAGTAATCGTATTTCTCAAAGCATATACTGTACACCCATGTTGGTTTTCATAGTCTGCACAAATATACCATGAGAGTGTAACACTGTTGCCAGGTCCACTTATTCTTAGCGAGACCTCGATACCTTTGAAATTAGTTTCCATATAACTGGTTGGTTTTTTAACTCATGGGATCTGGCAACCCTGGAATTAGATGCAGCACCCGCTAAATGGCTCTTATACACTTTGTGTAGACTCAAATGCTGTACAGTAGTGCTTGAAAGTTTGTGAACCCTTTAGAATTTTCTATATTTTTGAATAAATATGACTGAAAACATCATCAGAGTTTCACACAAGTCCTAAAAGCAGATAAAGAGAACCCAGTTGAACAAATGAGACAAAAAAATTATACTTGGTCATTTATTTATTGAGGAAAATGATCCAATATTACATATTAGTGAGTGGCAAAAGTATGTGAACCTTTGCCTTCAGTATCTGGTGTGACCCTCCTGTTCAGCAATAACTGCAACTAAACGTTTCCTGTAACTGTTGATCAGTCCTGCACACCGGCTTGGAGGAATTTTAGCCCATTCCTCTGTACAGAACAGCTTCAGCTCTGGGATGTTGGTGTTCCTCACATTAACTGCTCACTTCAGGTCCTTCCACAACATTTCGATTAGATTAAGGTCAGGACTTTGACTTGGCCATTCCAAAACATTGGCTTTATTCTTCTTTAATCATTCTTTGAAAGAACGACTTATGTGCTTAGGGTCGTTGTCTTGCTGCATGACCCACCTTCTCTTGAGATTCAGTTCATGGACAGATTTACATTTACATTTACACTTACATTTACATTTACAGCATTTAGCAGACGCCCTTATCCAGAGCGACTAACAATTGATACCATCTTACAATCCAAGCAATTGTGGGTTAAGGGCCTTGCTCAAGGACCCAACAGTGGCAGCTTGGCAGAGGTGGGATTTGAACCCTGGACCTTTTGGTCCATAGTCCAGTACCTTACCCACTAGGCTACCACAGTCCCAGATGTCCTGACATTTTCCTTTAGAATTATCTGATATAATTCAGAATTCATTGTTCCATCAATGATGGCAAGCCGTCCTGGCCCAGATGCAGCAAAACAGGTCCAAACCATGATACTACCACCACCATGTTTCACAGATGGGATAAGGTTCTTATGCTGGAATGTTTTTTTTTTCTTTTCTCCAAAGATAACGCTTTTCTTTTAAACCAAAATTCTATTTTGGTCTCATCCGTCCACAAAAACATTCTTCCAATAGCCTTCTGGCTTGTCCACGTGATCTTTAGCAAACTGCAGATGAGCAGCAATGTTCCTTTTGGAGAGCAGTGGCTTACTCCTTGCAACCCTGCCATGCCACACCATTGTTGTTCAGTGTTTTCTTCTGATGGTGGAATCATGAACATTAACATTAGCCAATGTGAGAGAGACCTTCAGTTGCTTAGAAGTTACCCTGGGGCCTTTGTGACCTTGCCAACTATTACATGCCTTGTTCTTGGAGTGATCTTTGTTGGTTGACCCACTCCTGGGGAGGGTAACAATGGTCTTGAATTTCATCCATTTGTAGACAATCTGTCTGACTGTGGATTGGTGGAGAGTCCAAACTCTTTAGAGATGGTTTTTGTAACCTTTTCCAGCCTGATGTGCATCAACAACTCTTTTTCTGAGGTCCTCAGAAATCTCCTTTGTTTCGTGCCATGATACCCTTCCACAAATGTGTTGTGAAGAGCAGACTTTGATAGATCCCTGTTCTTTAAATAAAACAGGGTGCCCACTCACACCTGATTGTCCATCCTATTGATTGCAAAAACACATGACTCTAATTTCACCTTCAAATTAACTGCTAATCCTAAAGGTTCACATACTTTTTTGCCACTCACTAATATGTAATATTGGATCATTCATTTTCCCCAATAAATAAATGACCAAGTATAATATTTTTGTCTCATTTGTGTAACTGGGTTCTCTTTGTCTACTTTTAGGACTTGTGTGAAAATCTGATGATGTTTTAGGTCATATTTATGCAGAAATATTCACACTTTCAAGCATCACTATATATGATTGAGAAAATGAATAACTGGAATATTTAATATTAAAGTTTGAAGTTTATGTCACATCTTTTTTAGATTATTGGCTAATTGCAAAGTAGAAATCAGATTATTAGTTATGTCATGTAACTCTGGAGCTTTCCAGTTATCTGATTACAAAAGTGCACTTGATCGGATTACTGACAAAATCGGATTTTCTGCAGTTATCGTATTATTAAGGGCATGTATACGCACTCATTGTTAAGAAGTTATGGATGAAGGTGGGCAAGCAGCCTTGTGTCCTAGGTTACGGAAATCTTTCGTAAACCATGCCTTCACGTCAAAGACAAACTGCCACCACATATTCTTTTCTCATGACAGCTTACGTACGTCACTCCTGACCGGGTGGTCCAAACTGCTCCTTCCTTTCCTGGAGCCACTTTAAATAGCACTTACAGGTACTTCTCGTTTTATGATGGCTCGACTTACGATATTTCGACTTTACAATAGGAATGTGATAAGAAACATAAATATACATTCAGCAGAAATCGTATCCTGAAGTTTGAATTTCTGCTGCACTCTCCTGCTAGGAACTCAATCAGCAGTGTGTGATGTAGGAAGTCACGTGCAGGAGTAATAAACTCTGGGAAATGTAGTGAGGAAAAGCTACGTTCGCGAAAATAATAGCTTTTGTTTTTCACTTTCAAGACTTTACTTAATAATTTTCTTGAGATATTTAATACTTTCTTATAAAATAAGTGTTATGTTAATGCTTTTGCCCAACTCTAGTATAATGGAAGTGTTTTATGCATCTTTAAGGCGCTCTCCTGTAGTAGACCACAGCACTGTGTGAGTTACGTGAGTCAGGGCACCACATGGAGGGAGTGTTGAGGTAAATGTAGTGAGGAAAAGCCGTGGTCCTGGTCATATTTAAATGTTTAATGTAGGCTCCACTATGTATGTTAAACACCTCAATTCATGATAAATTCAACTTCTGATGGATTTGTTGGAACGTATCCCCACCATAAATCGGTGAGCACCTGTAGTTTGTTTTCCATTTCCAGTATCCATCCAAGCCTACTGCATACCATCCTCTCCGCTGTCATAAACCTTCTGGTAACACACTTATGGAGTTGAGTCTTTTATATACCTAAACACTTCTGAAAGAATTAAGCTGTGAAATTCTCTGGAAGCCAGCTTTTAAGCACCATTTAAATATGAGCTAATCATGTCTGCTGTAAATTTCCCTGACGCCTGGCTCTCCTGCTGGGAGGTCACGGACTGTGGGGTTTGATGTGGCCAATTCGCTCCTGAGCCAGAACTATTACAACATGCTCACAAAGTATGCTATTAACAGTCATCAATGGCTGCTCAGACCTCTCATTCCCTGGCAGTAACTTGATCTCTGCGAAGCTGAAGACTGGGACCTGTTGGACTGTATGTGTGCAACTAACTGGCCATTCGTACCAGGTGTGCAGCCTTGTGTGGTGTAAGCACTAAATGTCATTATCATCACTAGTCTGGTTGATGATGGACTGTCCAGACTCCCAGACAGGGCGCTTTAAACTGTACTACTGGTCAAATGGTCATCCTGTCATGATAGGGGTTTGGAGACGATGGATCAGGATGTTGAATGTGTCTGACAGCATATTGGCTAGATTTCATATCCAAGATGTTATATGTTGTTGTTGTTGTTTCTTGTCGGTTTCTTGTTGGCTTGGTGTGGTCCTTGTCTTTGTGTCAGATGAGAATAAATGCTGAAGCGTTCATGAAAAGTCCTTTGCGAATTCACATGAGGCTCGGGGCTAGGCAGCTGAATAACATAACACAGAACAGAAAGCCATTTAAGAAAGCGAAGCAAGAAAACACCATTCAATAATTGACTCTTGACATTTTTTAGTCATTAGTGTCAGTAAGCTGAAACTGTCTGGTCCCTGGGCAATGTAACCTGCAGTTGTTGAGGACATGTCCTCTTAATTGGTTGTCCTCTTTCTGGCATGAAGTATCCCATGCATATGCAAAGTTGCATTAAATCATATATGAGGCTGCCTCCAGCTTTTTCATAACTGATGTTTCAATTTTCAAAACATTGTCTCATTTTCTCATTTGCTGCCCTTACAATATTAGCTCTGTTTTGCTCTGTTAGTGGTGCATGTTAAATTAACTCTCTGTTGACGATGATGAGTAAAGACATTTACTAATGGCATATTTTTATTAATTGATAGTGAAGTGTTATGTTCATTACATGGAGTATGATATTTTGACATTCTTAAACCATTCATAAGTCATTCATAAATAATACACTCTATAATCATTATGTTATTTATACGACATTAAGACATAGTTGAACATATAGGATGCACTACAGTGTACAGTATAATCACAGAATGGGGCATAACTACAGTCCCAAATCAGAAGATGCTGGGTGTATGGAAAATGCAAATACAAAATATATGCAGTGTTTTTTGCATTTCCTTTGACTGTTATTTCATTGCAGATAGTTCAGGTTTTTTCTGGTCAACTTCATTTCATTTGTTTTTAAACATTTCACATTTCTTACACATTTGTTGATAAACTGAAGATCTTCTGCCCATCTTTACTCCTCAAAGACTAAAATCATGATTACAATCATCTGTTGTCAGATTTATTTATATAGCACTTTTTACAATGGAGCATTGTCTCAAAGCAACTTTTTAGATTATCTCCTAATATCTACATGCAATCCCAAATTGAGCAAACCTAGGGCGACAGTGGCAAGGAAAAACTCACTAAGTGTTATGAGGAAGAAACCTTGGGAGGACCAAGACTCAAAAAGGGACCCAACCTCCTTGGGCAGCGTAGATGATAAATCTAAGAATGAAGCTAAAGTCATGGAGTCATAGTTCAAATAAAATGTGCAATATGCACATCGGCATTAAGTATACTGAGTCTAAGCAGGAAAGTCGTTGGCGGCACTTTGTCCCCAGGTGGAGGAGGGTGAGGGTTACTGTCCTCTGGTGGCCTGGGTATGGTGGGGCTGGAGCTGATGACGGAAGCAGCTTGAGTGAAGCTGAAGCAGACGAACATCATGTGTGGGGCAGGAACTGGTACCGGAACACAGCTCGGAGAGAAAACAGAAAATGTAATTAGTTATTGATTAAGAGCACAGTGTCTATTAACAACTGAACTGAACTGAACTTGATTCTTTCATTTCAAAGGACAGAATTCACAAGCTTACCTGCTTCTTCTCATTATAGGAGGTAAGTTGCTTGTTAGACATCGGTTCAGGCGTCTTAATCACCATCTCTTTGCAGCAGGTGGTCCTGGTGCTTTATATATCATAGTGGTTCTTTGCGAGTATCAGCTGGTAAAAGTACCAGCACATATACGAAGTCCCATGAGCACATTTAGCTCAGCACATTATGAGAGTTGAGCAAGCTCGGTTCTCAAAATGTCATAAAAGCTGTCCAATCAGTATGTGACCTTATTGGTGACTTGTGTTTACATATTTGGCTTCGAAGTTAAGAATGCCAGTGTCAAGTCAAGTCAAGTCAGATTTATTTCTATAGCGCTTTTCACAATGGAGCATTGTCTCAAAGCAGCTATGAACTCAGCAGTGAACTCTAAGTGAACCAGGACTAAAATGTGACAGTGTATCATTTTTGGTCTGGACCAAGTGAACCAAACTACAAGTATAAACGCACCATTAATGACATTTGAGAACCATCTTAGAGGACTTTATGTTCATTACATAAAGTATAACATTATGACATTCTAGAACTTTCATAATGGACTGTATAATCATTGAATAGGGCATATCATGGCTAGAACCTTCATAGTGCATTTCATGCATAGCATATAGTGATTAGCATAATGACATTACCATTGCCATGGTTTCGTGACATGGACATGAGTGAGACTTTTTCACACTTGCCATTGGTCACTTCCTCTCCTGTCAGTCACCGGATCACATTTTTTGAAAGAGAGAGTAGATACTGTAGGGAGAGCCAACCTCCTAGTGAGATATCTCATGAATATCATGGGAAATTGGTATTGTAACCATAGACCCTGTTATCTTGCCCAAGCTTATTGTTGTTTTTCATAGTGAAGAGCAAGAATCTTCCAAAGAGGCAATTAGGACACTGTTTAGACTGAAGCAACACGTAGAAGTAGGCAGTTTCAGTTTGAATTGATTTAGAGAGTGAAACTGTCTTCTCATTCATGGAGAACAATTAAGAGGCACATTTGCAGTGGTGTTTATTTGTATTACTAACCTCAGTGTGATAAAAACTTAAAAAATAAAGTTTTTTAAACTTGTGTGGAATAAGATCAGCCCTATGTGATGTTTCAGCCTCATGTAAAGCTTTGTAGTGGTTTAAAGAATAGTATGAAACGGATAGTTCTGGTTCTAAAGTCTATATGCACACCTGCAGCCCCCTCACTAATAATAAGCCAGGTTTTTAAAATCATAAAACTGTTACACTGGACAGTTAGTTTGCAGCACATTACAAATACTTTTGAGGTCAGTTTTGATTTACTCAATGGATTAACAGTGAATGAATGGTGTAAAGGGATGGACAGAAGTATGTGGACCGTGTGCTGAGGAAAAAATCTGTTGACTTTATATGAGTCACCAAAACTAAAGCAGATTCTTTGTACGTCTATGGTACACACTGAAGAACGAAAAATGCGAATCCTGGTTTGAGCAGCCTGTTGTTTTTTGCGTGGGATTGGCCAGGGCAGGACTATGATCCATGGTGGAAAAATGTTTTACAAATGTTATCAATAAAGTAAGAAATTTAAGTTTTTGATAAACACTGATATTTGAAAGGACTTATATATTTATTATAATTGCCATTTTATAATGGCATTAGAGACATTAATGTGATGTCCTGACACCCTTGATTGTGATAAAACCATTGTAACACACCACCTCTTGTGGCTTATTGCTTTAATATGTTGTAGGTTACTAGAATAGTACATATTAAATGTAAGATACAGAATACAGGGCGGCACTGTGACACAGACGGTGTCCCCATGTTTGCGTGGGTTAACTCTGGGTACTCCAGTTTCCTCCCACATTCCAAACACGTGCATTAGGCTAATGTATCACTAAATTGCCCAAGTGTGACAGTGTCTGACTAGTGACGATGTAACTTTGCTCCTGTCATGAATAGCCTTTGATGATGCTACAACGTGAAATAAACAGAGACAAATAAATAACTATAAAAGTTTGAATTGAAAGACCTTTAAAATGTATTGATTATTTGAAATATTGTATCATTTTCAGATAAATGTAGGAGAGTCTATAAAATGTTTGTTGAAGATCACTACTGAACAGGCGAGTGTGTGAGCTGGTTAAGTAAAGTGTCAGAGAAAGTAGATAGCAAGGCTCCGGGACGTTTGTAGTCCTCTAATATAGGGATGCTCCTTTTAACGACTATCTGAGCAATGTCCGTTCACTTTAACAACCACGGTGTTAACAATTATAAAAAGTTATAATAGGAAATAAAATTTTTAACTCTTAACTTCGGGGCGCTGTGGCCATAAACAGCCAATCGACCTTGCAGATCTGTGAGCAGAGGTGGCAGTTTAAGAGCTGAAGTCCATCTTCCATGTGTGTGTAAGTAATGACCTTACCAGCCAGGTGCTCAATTGCTCATTAGCTCATGTTTGGACTAGAGGCTGTTGATGTGTTTAGAGACTTTTATGTGCAAGTTACTCGTGTTTGTGTGAATGACGTTAAATTATGCTCATAAGTCCATGTGCCTGTCCTATTGTAAGTAGTACTCCTTCGTTTGTTCCCCTGCTATCTGTATATTCTCTTTCTGACCTATAACTATATAAACTGGTTTACATTCACTTATTGTGTCTCATCTGGCTGATCGTCCGTTTTATGTGTAATATTGTCTATCAATGCAGTTTTGGCTTCTGACAAACAAAAGTATCAAGCCCATCACACCCTCTTAAGTGTTACAGCTTTATACTACACATGGTCATAATAGTATATTACTAAACTTTTTTTTTTTTTTACTATACTATACGTTTAGGCTTCTACTCGTATAGTATATACTGCTTTCAATGCTGTCTCTGACACATTTACATATCGTTTGCACACAGTTTGCTTGTGAGAATACCCTGTAGTTTTACATTACAGCAGCATAAAAAGACTGTGTGACTATGGTAATGTCCTGCCAATGTCCATTTTAATCAATGACCTGTTTCACGGAACGTTACATACCTGTAATTTGAATACATACAGTGGTGCTTGAAAGTTTGTGAAGTTTGTGAAATAAATGTAAACCAAGTATAATATTTTGTCTCATTTGTTTAACTGGGTTCTCTTTATCTACTTTTAGGACTTGTGTGAAAATCTGATGATGTTTTGGATCATATTTATGCAGAAATATAGAAAATTCTAAAGGGTTCACAAACTTTCAAGCACCACTGAACACACCTGTAGTTTGAATCTTGGCTATGATTCGTGCAAACAAAATGTTAATCCTGAGCAGTGACATCATTATTTTCATTTAGGAGAAATTCCAAACTTCCAAACATTGCTTATGTGGCTGAGATAGCAAAAGTAGATGGTTGTGATGTGTGGTACTGCATCAGGCTAGTATCTCCCCAGGCTCTCCGCAACACATAGAAGACATGCGAGAACAACAATGGCCAATGTCGTACGATGAAAGATAAATCTGTCTCATTAATCCTTTATTCTCTCAGGCTGCGAGGCACATCTAACGAAACAAGCTCCATTGTCACACTCTCGAATATTTCACACAGATGGTCCAAGAGGAAGGTGGGGGAAAAAGGGATGTCAATGTGTGCATCATTAGACAGTACCAAACCTACCAGAGAGAGTGATAGAGAGGGCGAGACTGGGACAATGATGTTTTTAATACAAAATGATCAATGCTGGCTTTGACTTGATACATGAAAACCCTTTTCTTTGACTCACTTTGATAGGAACCGTCTTCTTACACTTAGGAAGGATGTTAAGATAATCATTGTGAGTCATGATGTTTAATACTGCACAGACCATGTGCAGTTTTTCATTTTAAGCAGACAAATATGAAAGTGTCAGCAGCAATGGATAACTGTACTTCTTCCAGTTTTTCTCTACAGGTCACATTTGTTGCACTTGGTTTTTTTTCTACAGGTCAAATTTGTTTCTTTTGTTTGTCTGCTGGTCGTAAGGTCCAGCTTTTTTGGTGTTGTTTTTTAAAATGTGTTTAATGACCGAAAGACCAAGAATTGCTACTAAGACCTGGTGAGCCAAAACCACTAATTCTGTGCAGCTGAAAAGCAAGTGGAGTCCATAAAGCAGTTGATGTGCATATAAACATTTTATCAGCCTGGGAGGCCTTGTAGAGGGTTAAGTAGAGCGAGAGCCAGGCTTGGTAATGACCAGTCCCTCTCTACTGAACAAGTTGAGAAATAAACAACGTGTTCGTTACTTCATTCAGAGGAAAGTCGATATTTAGTCAGCACTTTTCACGCTAAATGTCACCAAAAAACCACAGTTCTTACATTACAGGAAATGTCCTTCTCAGAAAGGTGTGCAGAAGGGCCTGGGTTATAAGGCAGTAAAGGGGCTCAGTCAGTCAGCTCACTTGTTAACGTAAAGTCGGCTCTGACATTTAAACGCCATTTATGATCTGACGTCATTAGCACTTTTAATTAGGTCTGTATGTGCATTCTACTTTGTAGCGTTTACAATTCTCTGTAGGCCATTTGTGTGGTGATAATTCTCTAGTTCAATACCCCAGTTCAGCTCCTGGTGCTGCATTCTTTTCGGTTGGGTAACGTACAGGCATGCTTTGCCATGTTTGGTTGGGGGATCATCCCTCAGCGCTGCAGCAATGACCCCGGTCTGCCCTGAAATAGAGTGGCATCCCACGCAAGGCATGCTTAAACCTGTGATCTGTGTGACCTGGGTTCAAGTCATGGCCATGCCTTTAAAATTCTGGAGAAAAGCTCCAGAGTTCCCCCACAACCCTGACCAGGATGGGTTAAAACTTGAAGAAAGGTTAAAGTATGTACAGTATGCTGTATGAAGTACTAATCCACTACACAAACATTTTGCTGGTCCCCATGAGGAAATATATATATATATATAGATATATATAGATATATATATATCTATATATCATATATATATATAGATCTATATATATATATATATATATATTATATATATATGTATGTATGTATGTATGTATGTATATATATATATATATATGTGTGTATAATAATTTTTTTTTTATTACTGTAATCATTATGCATTAATATTTTTTTGACTAAAGCTGCAACAAAGGTCGTTATTGTTTTTTTGTTTTTTTTAAGTTAAGATTAATTGTAAGTGTAATATTACTGTACGTCAATTCAAAGTCATGTCATGCATTACTGACATATCTATTGTTTGGCTTGCATCTGTCCCCTACTCGTGCCTCTGCTGGCTGCATGCATATTTGTTAATCCCTATTTCACTGTCAGTTGTTAAAATAATAGGTCAACTCTTTAAAACAACAGGCGAAAGAAAGGATCTGAAAGAACCAAAGCCTCTTCAAGCAGACATGACCACCTGCTGAAATGTACAGTTCTCAATGACAGGAAAAAACCTGCAAAAACTGCCAGCACAACTCAAGACCTCAGAAACCAAGACTCTTTCGAGAAGAGCAATAACCAGAAGATGCAGTTTTTTTTGTTTCAAAGCCATTGCTGTCTAAGAAAACACCAAGGAAAGAAATTTCTAGCAGAAAAGGTTGAGGTTGATTCAGAGTGGTTCTGCAGAGTTGTGTGGCCTGATGAATCATGATATGAGTTGCATGGTGATGCTCCAGAGAGAAGTCTGGTGAGAAATATAATGGTGAATGCATCTCTATTACCATGAAGCATGGAGGTAGAGGTGATATGGTGTGAGGAACCGTTTCGGCTGCTGTTACTGGTGAGCTGCTTCACTGTGGAAAGTCAATTCATGTTTTGGAGTACAGGAAAGTATTACAGAAAGACTTCCTACAATTGAATAGTTATTTTCTAAAGAGGAATGATTGCATGTTATTTTTCACAAGTCAGTGCTTCTGCTCACAATACAGAGACCACCAAGAAGTGACTTGGTCCAACAGGCTCATGTTTTGGCCTGGTCAGGGTACAGATTTGTACCCTATAGAGAATATTTGGTCTCACATAAAACACAAACTAACTGGGAAACATTTATCAACGCCAACTTGTCAATTTACATTTATGTCATTTAGCCAGTGTTGTTATCCAGAGCAACTTACATCTGATACAGTCTTACAATCCAAGCAATTGTGGGTTAAGGGACTTGCTCAAGCACCCAGCAGAAGGTTGACAGTAGTTGGATTTGAACCCTGTACCTTCTGGTCCATAGTCCAGTACCACTTCAATTGTTTCAAGCCACTGAGTGGAACATTTATATTTCTTTCTGTAACAAAGCTGTCTGCAAGTTTATTCACAAGAGGTAAACATTTAAGGAAATCCTATACCGTACTAAATTTCTTTGTTTAATCGTTTAATTCTTGCTCATTTCCTGACCAGTTATTTGCTGTTGAGGCCATTTAAAGTGTAATATTTTGCAATTTCGGGTTTGGTCATGTTTTTTTTTGCTTAGAAGTGTATGTAAACAGCAATTAACATGACTAATGCAGTTTTACAGGATGGTTACAGCAGATATAGATGTTGTTTTGGATAGGTTTTGGATAATTAAAATTATCTAGGGGGCTCAGGTGAAATGGAAAGATACAGAAAATATTTTTTGAAAGCATTCTCACTTTTTTGCAGGCCATTCCCAAATATTGTATAGTCAAATTGAAAAAGAAACTATTATGTAATATTGTAATTGTTTCAGTTTTTTGTTTGTTTTTTGAGTGGTGTGGAGCTGCAGAGTTTCTTGTGCACGATCTTCATACATTAATTCATGAACAGGCACAGTGTGTAACATCGCTGAAGAGGGGCAAACATGCTTAAACTTTCATTACTACCTTACAGATAAGAAGTTTGCTTTATCTGTCAGTGTGTGAGACTCATTAAAACAGTGGATTTATTGGAGAGGAAAGTGGAACAGTTGCTTGAATAGTCTTGTGATTAATTAATAAACAAATGTAAAAAGAAATGTCAGTTCAGAGTATATTTATTTCCACCCAGATTTCCCAGACTGCTTTTTTGCATCTAAACAATGCAGCTCCTAGTTTATGCCGCTGTGTTGATTTTCTGAGTTCTTTCCTGGCTTGATACACACAGTGATGTCATTGGTCTGGTTTTATCTGTTTTTTTATTTTTCTGGGAAATGATTATGAGAGTAAATCCTTTTTTCCCAAAACTCGTATTTATTCAACATTTTCTGGGGAGAAAACAAGTTAATTCATACCTGCTTTTAATTTTAGTTCAGCAATTATTTGTAGCTGTAATTGTTAGTTTCAGCTTCTGAATTTTTTTTTTGGTCCTGAAATTAAACCTGAAATCCAATCCATTTATATAAATCTAGCACAGAAATTAACCTCTGGCATGTTTCATTTAAATGTTCTTCATTCCCTCCTTATTGTTTGGGAACGTGCCTATGCCACTCTGTTGGGTGGTAAATAGAACAAGACAGCAAAGCAAAGCAAACTGATTAAAAATTCAATTACTGTGTCTCTGAATTCATTTGAGACGTAGGTGGATATCTGATACTCTTTCAACCTCCAAGATTTTTCCTTTAGATAAGAATGCTAGGTTATGGAGCCTGAATGAGTGCAAAGTCTGGCCTCGATCCTGATCAAACACAGGCTAAAAAAAAAAATAAAGCACATGTTGCAAATGCATGATTGCCTTACTGATAAATTCTGAACTAGATTTCTGATTGTTTAACACGAGTACAACAACTTACACACAGACATACAGTACTGTGCGAAAGTCTCAGGCCACCATTAGATTTGTTGTTTTAGCATCGGCATATAATGAACATTCATAATTATTTCTCAGTATCTTTATTAAGATGCAAACAATACCTGGAAAATGTACACAAAATGTAAAAAAAAAGCCACAATTTTTAGAACAAAATGGCTCCTGCAGGCAAAAGTCAGTATTTCGTGTGACGTCCTCGAAAAAGTGGTTTCTTGGCTGCTATCCTTCCAAAAAGACCATTTCTGATCAAGCTTCTTCAGACTGTAGAAGAGTCAACTTGGCATCGTGATGAAGGTGCCAGATGCTGCTATTGCTCAAGTGTAAGGGGAGGTCACACTAAATACTTTCCACTGTAGCCTATAGAAGCTGTTTTTCATTCAGTTGTTTCATACTGCACACACATTTCATGTGTATTCTGGCTGTATTCTAATAATATTGCTAAAACAAATCAAAGAAATCTAAGGGTGGCCTAAGACTTTTGCACAGTGTTGTAATTTTAGCCTATAGTCAAACGATGCGAGTGCTACAGGACAGTTTTAATCTTGCCGAATTCTCAGAGCAGGCGTCTCGCATCTTCAAGTAATTTGAAGACAAGGGCTGGAAAAAGTTCATTGTTTTTCTGCAGAATGCAGAGTTATCGCATCAGGCTGCACAGTGCGTCATATAAAGTGGTCTTTGTCTAAGTTTCGAGCCACAACTCTGAATCATCCTAGCGCTCACTTTAAACCAGCATGGAAGAATTGGGGGAGAAAAGAAAACAATGTACAAAGGCTGTGGAATGCTTCCGCTGACAGGTAAAGCACTATTACTAATTTATTTCTTTCCTCTTAGTGCTGGCTAAGCGCGGAGGAGGCCGCGGCAAGGAGAACACACTGGATGTCAACGCTGTCAAGCCTTCATTTCACCTGTCAGCGTGATGACTGACATACAAGCACTTGTTTGCCCTTCCTGTGGTCTTCTCTTGCATGTCCTGACAGGCGCAGGCCTCCGGAGCGGCGCACTTCACCTTCTGCTACAGTAGGTCTCTATTCTGTACACGCATCCACATTCACACCTCGAGAGACATCATTTAGCCCTATGAAACAAAGCAAGAAGAGACAAAAGAAAGGAAAAGGTGCAATAGCTGCCTGGCGTGAGCTGCTCAGAGACGTTCTAACAGTATCTTCCATGGCCCAGAGGTTTGTTCAAGGGGTTAAACATTCATTTCAAACATCAAAATGGGCTGTACTGACATGAAGTTTCTGTAATAACGCCCAGCAAGGAAGGTTATATGGTTCAGGTAGAGCTATTTGTCTTGCTAGATTGCGTCGTTCCATTTTTAATGTAAATGTTTAATATATACCTAAAGATAAAAGGTTGAATTAATTCACAGTCGATTTCAGTCCGAGTTTATTGATATTTATTGATTGTTCAGACGGCATGGAATTTGCCCTGCACACAATCTTACATCTTACCATTTCCTTCACTTTCCTTCACTCCTTAACCCCCCAAAAACAGGCAAACACCCATTGCTGTTCTACGTCAGCTTTTCAAACACCCATTGCTTTCTGTTTGCTTTTCTGACTGCATCCAGAAAGTCTTCAAACTACAACCATGAGTTGCCTTTCATCCGGTGTCTTACACTAAAAACTTAGTGGCTTATTTTACATTCTGTAAGTAAAGTAAGAGGGGATTTTCGTGAATTTCATCGTATAGCCTTCGTAGCCCATTTTCCATTCTTCATCTGCACAGTTGTGCTGCTCCTCTGCTTTCATTTTTTTCCACGTCGGGCTCTCGCTTGGTATCAAACTTCCGTGGCGTTGAATGCGATTATGGAGATATAGTAAGATATAGTGTTGTGTAATCAGTGTGTAATGCCGGCTCCGGTTTGGGGTTGCATGCGTTTGGGGGTAGGGAGGAGTGCGGTAGAGCGTGCTGCTGCTCCCTGGATATTTCATCACAATAAAGCCTTTGTTTTGGCAGAGGTCTCTCTCCTCCGGCTCTGCTGTCAGCCTTTGATCACGGCAAGCCTCTCTGTTCTCCGCTCAGACGGACGACATCAGCCCTCCCGCCCCGGCGTGGAATCCTTCCTGCTCTGGCCAGGTGACAGCAGGTGAGAAAATAGCTGTGTTATCAGTCGAGAGGCTGGATGAGACCTGCCTGCACTGGGCCCACATCGTCCCCTGCATAGGTTAGTGATGCTCATCTGATAACTGAGCTGCGGATCAGCTCACATGCTGAAAGCACCTCAAAGACATGTCAAAATGGGTGACCCCTCCTGCCCACGGTTGCCACCGTATGACTGCTTAATTTAGATGGATGAGCAGAATATGCAAAAAAAAGAAAAAAAAAATACACACGGCCTTATTGTTCGACGCTGCCGACTGGCAAAACCAGACACTTTGAGGCTGTATCCACACTGTGGAGCTCAAAGTGTCCCGTTCCATGGTTTACCTGTCTCCACGGCTATGGCTGGCTCTAAGTGAATTCAGGTCTCACCATAATTCTGTTTGAAAACCTTTATTTTTCGACGTCGTCTCACTTTAAGTAAACCCTGCACCTCCAATTAAGGAGGCCTCGCTTCATTGCAGACCTTGCTTTTACCATTATTCGCTTATTTTTCTTCTTTTCTATTGATCCCTGGCTCTGCCACCCCGTTTGCACTTCTCCCCCTCCTCTCCAGTGTGCCCAGCGTTCGGCATGCCCCAATATACCGGGAGGAAGCGGCTCGCTTTTGGACTGGTGCGGCCGGCCAGCCTTAAACGCCTCCAAAGCCTTCTGTCGATAATATTGATGTAATGCGTGGGCATTTTTGAGTGATCCTGCTGTCGGGGGGGTGTAGGGGGGGACTAATGACAGCGTGTGGAGGGGGTGATTGAATCTCGGCCTGCTCGTGGCCAGACGGCATGCAGCCAACCCCGCTAGTCATTGATAAAGTGTCAGAGACTTCAGCCATTTGATTAGCCCTTCCACTAATGCCATGCTAAGCAGAAACATTACTCTGCCCCTGCTAGCGATGAGGAAGGGAGGGGGCGAACGGAGAAAAATATACTCTACAGGGAAATTAACCAATGTGGATGAAATGGTGTACCAAGGAAATTCTTGGATAAATTAACAACGCAATTACATTACATGACACGCCGCAAGATGGATGAGGAAAACTTGGCCAGTATTATGTTCTGTTTTCCAAATTGCAATTTATTTGAGGGCTTTAATGGATGCCGTATTAAAACATCTTGAGCCCCGGTCAGGTTTCATTGTGTGTCACCGAGCCATGATTGATGACCCTCTGTTCCCCGCCTTCTCCCCGCTGCTCCCCCCCCCGCATGCCTCTCTCTCTCTCTCTCTCTCTCTCTCTCTCTCTCTGTGTCTCTCTCTCTGTGTTACTGCAGATTTGCAGGGAATTTTAAACATTAGCTACATTTATATGGATGCAGGGTTAAGCAATTGATTTTCTTATCGCATAATTTCCCTACTCGCTGCAATGAGCTGATAAATTTCAGAGCACTCGATTCTCTCTCTGTCCTATAGTTTCCATCAGTAAAGCCATTTGTCTTGGATCACATCTGGAGATCTTACTCTATGATCACAACTCTGCGTTCCTTTTTTTTTTTTTTACAACCGTTTGTTCTGGTCACTGTGATGGCTAAAGCTGCCAGATTTTTTTTTTCTTCTCAACAATGCCCTCTAAAACTGAAAATGCTATTGCATGTATGTTCGTTCCACGTCATTAGTGCGTCGGGAACATCTGGAAGTCATCCTCCCAGAGCTTAAAGCGTTATGACAATATCAGAGCTATTGGATTTTACCGTTCATAATTACTCACAGGACAGTCAAAACCACACGTGCCCTTCACTGAACTGGAGAGTGCATGATCTGAACACTGAGCCTCTACTTCTGCTCCGCATTACCCTCCCAGATTTCTCTGCCATGTTGCCTGCAAGATGGCACTCCTCAGTGGGGAAAGGTTAATAACTTACACAATTAATCCTCACCAATTTACATCAACATCAAGCCTATGAGTCATTACCAGGTGTGGGTGTGTGATGGGGGTCAAGTTTATATATCATAGTGAAGACAAGGATAGAACGAGCTGGTATTTTTTTAACATGTCTTCACATTTTGCTGATGCACATAAGGAAACAGTGTTTTATTTTGGACAAAAATGTCAAAATTTCATTTAAAAATGAAGCAAAAAATAGTCAAAAGTCAAGATTTGTTTTAGGTTACTGAGGTTAGGTGTGGGTTAATATTAAAAGTATTAGTATTAATAGGCTAAAATAATATGTCCAATATTAAGTCCCCACAATGATAGAGAGATATAAAGTGTGTGTGTGTGTGTGTGTGTGTGTGTGTGTGTGTGTGTGTGTGTGTGTGTATGAGAGAGAGAGAGAGAGCGCGAGAGAGAGAGAGAGCGCATACAAGAAGAGGTGTCTAAATGGATGAATAATAAACGAGGCCTCTGTGAAGGGACATGTTTCGCTAAGTGGAAATAGTTTTAATGAGTCATAGTGGATTACACCTTCAATAGCTGAAGAATGAACAAGGGGGAGATGTTCAAACACGTCCAAAACCAACTACTCTCATTCTGTAAAATCCCCTGTACTTTTTAGAATGGGGCTGCAGTACAATGGCTAAGATAATCTCAATATTTTTGCAATCAAAAGTATTTGTCAGAGTTATTCAGCTAATTTAAGACAAATGTTGTTTTTCCACTTCAATTTTGGAAATAAGAGAAAATGGCCTTTTATTCACCTTGCAAATGATAAACATTAACTCTTTTAGATGGAGAAATGTTTCACGTATATTATATACATTATACACATATATCACATATATTATATGTAACCTCGGAAAATGAACTTAAGTGGTTTCAGAAGGCTGTTTTGTTCAAAGAAACTCTGATTTCTTCAAAGTCTAAATCAAATTTCCCCATAAGAAGTTACGTAGATAGGATTAATCCATTCCCGACCCCCAGATGATTGTTTTTTATGCCTACATTTGGAATGTAATATAATACTAATCAATAAATACATGAAATAAGTGAAAATAAAGTGAAACGTTATAGCCACCGAGGCAAATTAATTTTCGCCACCTCTTATCACTGGGACAGTGGCGTTGAGACTGAGGGGGTGTCTGAAATAACATCCATAGAATAATATAATATACTTATACATAATATACAGTGGGGCAAAAAAAGTATTTAGTCAGCCACTGATTGTGCAAGTTCTCTGGCTTAGAAAGATGAGAGAGGTCTGTAATTTTCATCATAGGTACACTTAAACTATGAGAGACAATATGAGACAAAAAAAAATCCAGGAAATCACATTGTAGGATTTTTAAAGAATTTAATTGTAAATCATGGTGGAAAATAAGTATTTGGTCACCCACAAACAAGCAAGATTTCTGCCTCTCACAGACATGTAACTTCTTCAGACATGTAACTCATTACCTGTATTAATGGCACCTGTTTGACCTCGTTATCTGTACAAAAGACACATGTCCACAGCCTCAAACAGTCAGACTCCAAACTCAACCATGGCCAAGACCAAAGAGCTGTCGAAAAAAACACCAGGAAGAAAACTGTAGACCTGCACCAGGCTGGGAAGAGTGACACGTCTACAATAGGCAAACAGGTTGGTGTGAATAAATCAACTGTGGGAGCAATTGTAAGAAAATGGAAGACATACAAGATCATTGATAATCTCCCTTAATTTGGGGCTCCACGCAAGATCTCATCCTGTGGGGTCAAAATGATCATGAGAACGGTGAGCAAAAATCCCAGAACTACACGGAGGGACCTGATGAATGACCTGCAGAGAGCTGGGACCAAAGTAACAAAGGCTACCATCAGTAAACAGACTATGCGGAGAGGGACTCAGATCCTGCAGTGCCAGGGCGTGTCCCCTGCTTAAGCCAGTACATGTCCAGGCCCATCTGAAGTTTGCCAGAGAGCATATGGAAGATCCAGAGAGGATTGGGAGAATATCATGTGGTCAGATGAAACCAAAATAGAACTTTTTGGTAAAAAACTCAACTCACCGTGTTTGGAGGAAAAAGGCTGCTGAGTTGCATCCCAATAACCATATACCCATATAACCATATAACCATAATAACCATACCTACTGTGAAGCATGGGGGTGGAAACATCATGCTTTGGGGGCTGTTTTTTTCTGCACAGACTGACTGATCTGTGTTAAGGGAAGAATGAATGGGGCCATGTATTGTGAGATTTTAAGCCAAAACCTCCTTCCATCAGTGAGAGCATTGAAGATGGAACATGGCTAGGTCCTCCCAGTATGACAATGATCCCAAACAAACTGCTCAGGCAACGAAGGAGTGGCTTCGTAAAAAGCATTTCAAGGTCCTGGAGTGGCCTAGCCAGTCTCCAGACCTCAACCCCAAAATTTGTGGAGGGAGTTGAAAGTCCGTGTTGCCCCAAAACATCACTGCTCTAGAGGAGATCTGCATGGAGGAATGGGCCAAAATACCAGCTACAGTGTGTGCCAACCTGGTGAAAGACTTACAGGAAATGTTTGACCTCTGTCATTGCCAACAAGGTTATGTTACAAAGTATTGAGTTGAACTTATGTTACTGACCAAATACTTATTTTCCACCATGATTTACAATTAAATTCTTAAAAAATCTTACAATGTGATTTCGTGTGGATTTTTTTCTCATTTTGTCTCTCATAGTTGAAGTGTACCTATGATGAAAATTACAGACCTCTCTCATTTACAGCATTTAGCAGACGCCCTTATCCAGAGCGACTTACAATTGGTACAGTCTTACAATCCAAGCAGTTGTGGTTTAATGGCCTTGCTCAAGGGCCCAACAGTGGCAGTTTGGCAGAGGTGGGATTTGAAGTCTGGACCTTTTGGTCCATAGTCCAGTACCTTACCCGCTAGGCTCCTCATCTTTCTAAGTAGAAGAACTTGCACAATCAGTGGCTGAATAAATACTTTGTTGCCCCATTGTAATAATATAATATTATATACATAATATGCCTTTGATTGTGCCCTTCTTCTTCTTTTTTGTGTTTTATGACGATTGGCATAATGTATTGCTGCATTATCACCACTGAATGGATTATGTGCATCATCTTTAGAAGATCACACCATTGAGGGTTTTATTTAGTGTCCATGTTCAAAGTCGAATTTTGTGTTTCGAATGTCCAGATTGTTCAAGTGAAGAGGCATCTGAATTCTGAAGTTCCACTGAATAATGAACAATTTATAGAGGAGAACTGTGGACATTTCCACAGGATGCTTCGAACATCGTACCTGCCAGTTTTTTTTTCTTAAAACTTTACCTAAATACTATCTAAAACTTTACACACTTTACCTAAATAACTGACACAAGGCAATCAAACATTTATATTTTACAGATTACTTATCACTGTTTATGATTTATATAGTAACTGTATTGTAGATTTAAAGCTTTAGTGCACTAGAGCAATCACATATCAACCAGTTATCTATAACTTTAGCTACGTTTTACCAATTTCATAATGATAGTAATATGAATTATTGTGCATCACTTCTTTAGAAGACTTGTTTGCGTTTTTGGATTTAATTTATATAATAAAGCACTAGGTCCTGGGATTTGATCATTTATTATGTGCGTACTCTGGTCATGTAAGCACCAGGTTATTTTGCTCTAAATTGCTTTTAGCTGTGAGTATGAATGAGAGAGTGCTGCCCTGCAATGAGCTGGCACTGTATCCATGGTATATTCACACCATGTGCCCAGTGTTCCTGGGATAGGACCTGCAATGACCCTGACCAGGACAGAGAAGAATGATGAGAATATGCAATGCTGTCAAAATAGCTTATTTTACTACATAAAACAACACTGAAGTCTATTTTAACTAAATAAACACGAGACTTGGATATTGTTGATTTTATGATTGGTTGGTTCCCATTGACATGTCTGGTCATAGACTGTCCATCGCTCTAATTATATGAGTAATTTTATAATTGTTTATTGGAGTTAAACAGCAGCTAAAAGCTGGGCTAGTCCAGGATGCACTCCCATGACATTCATGAGTTGAATGAAGTCAGATCTGAGTTTCCGCATATAATTTTACTGCAGTGCATGTCAGTGTTTATTTACAATCCTCTAATAAGATTGGGTGTTCTCATACTTAATTTGGGGACGTTTCAGCGTTGCTCGGCAGTTTCCCAGGTCTGGAAGTTCAGGAATGAGAGGGAACGAGAGGTTGATTTTGGAAGCTGGATGGCTTTTAGAGGCTTTATCTAAACAAAGTTTGGGGTTTGTAAATAGCAGAGCTTATCTGGCCATCACAGCCTCCAGATGTTTTGCGAAACAGACCACCTGCTATGGGAATGCCATCACTCTGGGCCACTCTCAGCATTAAGAAAGAGATTTCTCTCGAACAGAACAGAATCGGTGCCTCCGAAAGAGGTTTTACACCTTTATCTTACATCCACTTCACACGTACCCACCTGCCCTCTGGATAAAACAGCTGGACAGTAATCTAGCTCACTGCAAGTCTAGCTTACTGTTGCACAAAAATGACGGGGAAAGAAAAATCTCTTTTGGTGAAGTGTACACAAGGGCGAGTGATGGAGTGTTAGTCTGAAGAGGGGGGAAGAAAAAAGGACAAAAAGGTGTGTTAATATACTGGTGCCGATGGCGGAACAAACCACAAGCATACCGCAAACGAAAGTGCTTACAACACAAAGCCCTTGAAAACCACGGCAGTGCTGAGCGCAGCATGCACAGCTTTCTTTGTAAAACACATCCGTAGAGTTCAGACTCCCAAACTCCAGTTGCTATTAACCTCATAATGGACCTGCACTCATAGTAGCATGCAAGGCAGGATGTTCTCATTTCTCATGCCAAAACACATAGCAATAATAACATCTGATATTTACTACTTATTTATATTAGTCAGAAAATGCTAATAATTACTCGTATATCTGTAGAGAAGTATGGGCTTGACATAAAAAATATCAACATGTCAAAACTGAATGCTCAGCACGCATTTCTTTTTCCAAGATGGCCGAGTCAGCACTTGACCTTTGCATCCGCCGATCTTCCCATTGTTTAAAGCGAGCCACTATGATCTGCTGTTAGTCGGTGGACTGTTTTGACATTGCTCTTTGATCAATAGAGCCCACGTTTTGTGGTCGAACTGACACCCGTCAGCCATCTCCACTTAAGAGGTCATATGAAGACTCTGAATTAATCAAATCACAAAGCATGCCATTTGCCCTCATCCTTCCTGACACGTGTTGGACAAACACTGACCACAGCAATGGCAGCCTGCCTTTGATGAACTCGTCTTCGAGTGTATATTTACACCCGCCTGTCTGTCACTTGGAAAGCTGCTTGTCTTTGATGGTGTTGCAGAGCCACTCTAATGGATTATATGTACCATCTTGGAAGCGTGCCATATTTTTGCACGTTGCTGTGAACTTGCTGATCTGAGGCGAGGATGGTGCGGTTTGTGATCGTTGTTTGGTTTGAGGTTCAGAGATAAAGCAGTGATTATAGTGGGTCAAAGAGAGTTTTATGAGAGTTTAATAATCCGGAGTGCCTTTTTAGTAACGTTTTTAATTAAATATGCAAAAGGTTCAGATCAGAGTTGAATTTATTTCTTTGGACTACAGCTGGTTTATTTTGAATTTGGACTATATTATAGAGTTATAAATTCTAATACAGCAGTTCAACTTATTTTCTCAGTATTGAAATCATGATGATTTATGCTCAGCTTGGAGACAAAATGCTGTTTGTCTGAGGCTAAAATATTTATTTTCTTTTTTCATTTACATTGCAAATTGAACACCTATTGAGCAGCACTGGATGGACAGAGCCAGATTTACACATAGAAGAACCTCAAAGAGATTAAATAATTGAATTCTCAATCACTTGATTTAATTAGGCAATGTTTTTTTATTTAACATTGCATTCTTAAAGCACTCTTACCCTCTTTGAGTCACGTTTTATTCCCCGGTTTTTGGTGCGGTCTGTGTATAGGATCTAAGCTAGAATTTCGTTATCACTTGGTGCAAAGATGTGAGATGGACCAAGGAAAAACATGTCCAATTTTCAACGGCTTTTGTTGTCAATAAAGTTCAGATGCTCACTCATTCAGCATCATCAGTACTTGGGCTCTCGCATGCCCTCATTATCATGGCAAAGGTAATGGCTGCCTCTCATGGTACTTTTTCATTGCAATTTGATCAATAGCAATAAGCTTAAATATATTTTACACATGTGAAATACATTACCTAGAATATGGAAGGTGATGACATGCAATATTTCTTTGACTACAGCTGGTTTACGTTTAATTTGGACTGTATTATTGAATTTGGCAGCAAATACAAATATGCGTGTGATATTCACACAAATAGTCACAGGCATGCACTTATTCCCCACACTCGGTTCAGTTTTACTGGGATTGCACAATCCGAGGTGAGGCAGACCTCTCAGCTTCCGCACTTCATTGTGCCTTGCCGAGAATTACAACCAAACTCCGCAGACTGGCAATTTTAACAATAAAAACGATCAGAATAATAGAGAAATGGCATTTATAACATAGATCAGAGAGAAGAAGTTTTGTTTAAAAACGTGTAATTTCACATTTCATTACATTTCTTTATTTATAGAAATATAAGAGGTGAGGCATCTGCCTCTCCTGACAGCACGACCCTTTTAGATTCCTTCATTTTCATACCTGCTTAATGCAGTTCTGGGTGACGGGGTGCAGGGGTCTAACTAACTGCGCAGGGCACCAAGCAAGAACCAACCCTAGCCAGAGCGCCAGTCCATTAGACATGCATGTACACACGCACTCATGCTGGGACACTTTAGATACACCAGTTGACCTAAAACGCTTTTGGAGAAACCGGAGTACCCAGAGGAAACCCACACAGACACAGTGAGAACATGCAAAATCCACACTGAGCTGAGGATCAAACTTGGGATCTCTGGAACTGTAAGATTAATTAGAGTTAAATAATGTTAAATAAAAATTATTAAAAAATGTTAATATATATTGATAATAATAAAATGTAAGTATGCAATCAAAGAAATCAAAGAAAAGTTTAAAAATATTAATAAGATTAACAATATTATATACACATATATATATATATATATATATACATACATATATATATGTGTGTGTATATATATATATATATGCATACATATGCATACATATGTATATATGTAACTATTACTAAAGTTTTTCAAAAGTTTAAAGCTTTAAGCTTTTAAGCTTTAAAATCTTTTAAAGTTATTTAACTAGCTTAGGGTATTATATCAATATGGGCTTGTATTAGCATGCATTACACAGGAATAAAAAATGCATTAGAAGCTTTTTATACATATACAATAAACGTAATCATATGGAACTAATCAAGTCGTAAGAACTATAGATAGTTTCAGACCGTGTAAGGTGCAAATTGGTGAAATCATTAAAACTAGTAAAATCTCATTAGGCGTTGGCACAGGAACTTGAGCTGGCACTAGCTCTCTCCTTCACCCCCGTTACTATCTTTGTCTCCCTCCCTCTCTCCCTCTACCAGAGCCTTAATTAAAGCTGAAAGGTTACAAAAGGTAGCAGCAAATAACAAGGCCACATATTAAGTTTAATTCGCCTGCTCTCCTTACACTCGCTTAATAATTCATGCTATCAGAGTCTACAAGGAAGTGGGGACTCTGTCTCTCTCTACCACAGACAGGATCATCTGTCCCTCGATTCAATTTACTTAAGGACGCACACACCAATGCCTTCCTGCCCAGCTTGCGAAATAAATATGATTATTTTTAATGGGGTGTAAGGTTACTCATCCTCATATTCCCCAGCCGCCTTCTTATGTGACCGGCATGACATACAAGAGCACAGAAGCCCTAGTGTCTCACCCAGGGTAAATCTAGCGCCAGTGATACCTGTAATCATTAGACCTTTTCATAAATGGATAAGCCATCCTCTTCATGTCTCTATATTTACCTCGGCCTTCAAATTTGACTGATTTTCAACAAAACTGCAAACCTTGTGTTTTTTTACTCCATTGTCTACAGATGTTGTTTTGGAGGGTTCGTGTTTGCCAGGCCCTGTTTACAGATTTCTATCAGTGTTTACATATTCTTACACTCTCCACTATGACCGACTTTGTCTCTTATCACAGTGGAATGGATTTTTTTCCTGATTCCGCGTAACTCAGGGGGAAAACTGGGGTATTCTCAGTGGGCGAGGAGGTTAACATCAATTTACGGCATAAGGAATTCAATCATATTTAATTCCTCAGTCTAGCAGGAAATATCCCAGCATGTAAACCAATTACAGTATGCAGCTGGATGTTTAGAAAAGCGCAAACCACATCTAGGCAACAGATGTGAGATAATAAATAACAGCTGAGCTTTTTAGTAAAGTGAAAATGAAGCCAAGTTTTATTATTTCGTATTTTTGTACGAGTTGATCTCATAGAAGCGCTCTGCAATTAGAGCAGAACAGGAATAATGCAATTCTATTTAAGCTAGCGTACTGGAGGGTGACGTTGTACAGCACTGAGCAACGATAAAATCGAAGTGCAGTTTGGGGGAAATGTGTGTGGACACGTGTGTTCCTGTGTTCTGTTTATGGTAGAGGATTGGCGTAGGTAGCACAGAGCTAAAACTGCATGCCTGTATCTCCCCCTCCAGGACAACTTGCATATGTTTCCCAGTCTCAGCCTGGCTCTGTTGAGATATGTGTGGAGTGTGTGTGTGTGTGTGTGTGTGCGCGTGCGTGTTTGTGTGTGTGGGTGTGAGATCAGGCGTTCTTACTTCAGTCTGGGTTGATAACAAGTGAACGCTCTGCTCTCGTCATGATGGATGGGGACTCTTCATCAGGCTGGCAGGAGAGGGTGGTGGCCCATATGGAACTGGCATATGGACCTCATGTATATGATAGGACTAGTGAGGGGGAGTGACAGAGATATACATTAAAACATTTCCTGCTCTTAAAAATGCAAGGTTCATCAGTTTGGCACACAGTATCACTCAACGATTCCTCCACGCCACACCAGGCACACAGACAGGAGCAGATGCACAGCTCGGGCCTTCTGCTGCGACAGTCTGAGCTGTTTTTCTGTCTCCTCCAACATCCAAACAGTTTCCTGCTCGCTCTAATTGGTTCGAACAAGCTGTAAAGGCAATCTCCTCAAATGAGTGCAATTTTATTTTCGGCTAGTGCAATTTTCTGCTTAATCATCATTTGCGCAAAATTAGAGGAACCATTCATCAAGAACGAGCGCAGATATAAAACCAGAGCGGGTGAACACATGGTTACATGATTTTCCTGCAAAGAGATTTCGCTTCAGAACTCTTCACTGCTTCAGATGAATCTGAAAATAGATGATCAATGCAAGTCCAATATAAGCGCATCAGTTATTCTCCGTGGACCTGAAAAACCTGATCTGCATGTTGTTATTTTAAAGTATCCCAGGACATCTTGTCGCTTTGATTTAAACAGACAGTAATATATGGCTGGACGAATTAGCAATATATTTATAGTTGTGGAATTCTGTGATTTCTGCCCTGTTTCCTGGCCTGCAGGCTGTCTGCTGAGCACCAGGGGGCTGGGTTCGATTGTTTAAAGCTCCCTTTTTTTAATTGGCGCTTTGTCTGCACACTTCTAAATGAGTTGGGACACCCACGGAGGGGGACCCGCAGAGAGCCAGGGCCACATGACAGCGCCCACCGTGGGGCCTGTCCCACAAAGCCTCAAACCGCCAGGCATGTGACAGCGGCCCGCTACACCCGTCTGCCCAATTAAAACTCAGCTGTCAGAGCAGGACATTATAGCACAGCACACTGTCTGTGTGGAGCCGCAGATAAGTGTGGGCGTATATGTGTGCGTCAGGAATACCTGCAGCCCATTATTTGACATTATGAATGTCTGCTTTTTAATGTGTGGATCCTATTTTTTTCGTTCGGGGCGTGTGCGTGTGTGTGTTTTTGTGTACATAAATAAATAAGTATATATATATATATATATATATATATATATATATATATATATATATATATATATATATATATATATATATATTGTAGCTTGTGGCATGAGGATGTTCATATCGGTATCGCCACATAGTGGTCTGTGTGCAGCAGGCATTTGGCAGCCTCGTGAATCCGGAGTGCCAGGAAGACTGGCTGGGTAGAGTTACGTGCAGAGTGATTTTGTAATTCTGAGTAATCACTTAGGACAAGGCCTCACACCATTTTATCTGTTCATGACTGTAGGCCAAAGTCAATACTCATAGGATAATAATGAGCGTAGGCTAACTGAGCCCTTTCATTAAAGCTCAGAGGAACAAATCCGATACCGGTCCGATTCCCTTTGAAAGAAATCTCATTCTCTCGGTGTAAGAACGGCTCGCCGTGTCCACCATGTACTTCAACACACTTAGGCGAATCCTCGTTCTGAGGATTTCAGTTTCCAAACAAACAACAATCCCAAGTCAAACATACAAAACAGACCATGTGTAGGTCCACAAGCAGTTCTTTCAGGTTGGCAGAATAGCTCAAACAAAGCTCGAGTACAATTACACAACAGTAACTAATGAGAATAAATGTAAGCATCCAAAATGGAAGTACTTCAGTTAGAGCGAAAAAAGACACTTGAGCTGGTTTTACCCTGTGTGATTTTTCTGTCTTAAAAATCATTTTTGATCGTATGGTGAAGTACAATGTAGCAGCCTCGCTGCCAATCGATTTGTTACCTTTGCAAAGACCAACAACTGCAAAGTTGTGTCCAGAGGTTTGAACCTCATCTAAAAGCCGGCATCTTAAAATGGTGCATATTTATATTCGAGCAAGCAATAATCTAAAATACTGCCCTCATTTTAAAATCTATAATAAATGTATTGTAGCAGCCTGTTTACTTTAACCTGACCTTCCTATTATTCACTTACAGTGACCTGAAATAGCAAATACACAGGGTTATTATTATTATTAATAATAATAATAATAATAATAATATAACAAAAAACAATTATCTTTATATATTCAGTACTTTTTTATTTTAATGCTAAAATCCATGCATTTATTCATCCATTTCAATGCCTGCCTATCCTTTTCAGGGTTGTAGGGAGCAGGGGCCTAATTGGCAGCCCAGAGCACAAGGTGGGAACCAGCCCGAGACAGGGTGCAGATCCATTGCCGAATGTATGCACACACAAGGCTAAACTATGCTGTTCAAAGTGCTTTACACATTAAAACAACTGAAAACCTTTAGTGCCCTGTTTGCCTAAACCCTGAAAATTGCAATCATGCAATAATAATTTAATGGTGTTCATATCTGAATGACTTTAATTGCAAACCTATGGTCTGTGTTTGCAACGGTCCCTTAAACGCTCTTCCCTGCATACGATATACAGCATTATCAGTGTATAGGGAACAGAACTGTAAACGATTTGAAGCACTTCCTTATATGACTTTGCTCAGTACGGAGTTCACAGACAGCATACTTTGCACACGGAAACAGATTGCACTTGCTGCTTCTAGAATCACCTAATTAATGAGTACTTTGCATTAAAATATATCATTCCGGTAATCATCTGTTTTTTTGTTTGATTGTTTTTGTCTATTGAATTATCACAAAGAAATAACTGCATTCTGTTAAAGCTTGTTCTGTCCTGACTGTGTAGTGCTTTGAAAAGAAAATACAAGCAAGAAACAATGTGACTAATATTAGTAATACAAAGTATATATATATACATACACAAAAGTCAGCCATAACATTAAAACACAAAATGTTCAATTTGCTGATCTCCAACGAGTACGAATCTGTGGGATGTACTCTGATCCAAGGAGGCCCCACCTTCCAACTGTGTGCCAGACACAGGACTTAAAGGGTGAAAAAAATCTTCAAATTGTTAGGTAATATAATATATACCTATTTATAGTGTTATATTATATATATAAAATCGTCAAGATGTACCTTCCAGGAAACATTTGGATAAAGTGAGCTCTGTTTCCTTTATGTCCTATAGGAAAATCTCCTCCTAGTTCTTGTATATTCATGACTCTTAATACTTTGCAGGGGACTTTTATGTGATTTAGCAGACACCCTTACCCAGCACGACTTACAGCTGATACAGTCTTACAATACAAGCAATTGTGGGTTAAGGGCCTTATTTAAGGACTTGTCTGTGGGTGTTGTTTCTAGACTTTCTGGTCCATAATGCAGTAGCTTAACCACCATGGCTAAGCCACCATGTCCCATTGGTCATCCTGCCTGCCTGTAATCTAAAGAGCAGGGTCTCATTTGTTACACGTACCACGTGTTGCATGAATATGTGCTCTTTACTGACTCACAGCTGATTCTTTTAACACTAAATGCTACAATATAAATTAAACAACCATTTCTTTTTATACCATTACCTCTTCCCTACAGCTTTTGGGGTGTTTTTCCTTCCTGCTGACACCTCAGGCTTGCTCACTTAGGGCTTTGAGCCTAGATATTTGTAAAGCTGCTTTGAGACAATGCTGTGCTTTAAAAAGTGCTATAGAAATGAATCTAACTTGACTTGACTAGTAAAATTGTTTTTTATTTCTAATTATTGACCTTTAGCAGGAGGTCAATTTCAGCTCATCTTCCCACAGGACTATTTTTAATCCATTCGAATGCATAGTTAGGCCAAATATCAAGTGTCTCCTTATTCACATAAGCCATCTACTGGGTGCATTAGAATGACACTGTAGGTCATACACGGGGCATTCTGTGCAGCCAGAGATCATTGTAACATGGCATTATACTGTATAATTGCATGTAAAAGTACAATTTGTTGCCCAGTTGAATACATACTGAGTGTGAAAACAGTACTAAAATACATAATTACAACAAAACTCATTAAAAATGCATTGCAATCTAAATTCTTGTAATCACATTGACAACTTGATGACTTGTTGCTTCCAGTGGTTCTAAGCAAATACTAGTCAACTAATCACACAGAATGGGTGTACTATACTGTAGCTTACATTTCTACAGCATATTACATCTTACTGATGTCATTTGTGCGCATCTGCCCTGTCAGCAAGCTGGCTTTTGTCTCTCTGAAACAAACTCTTTTAACATAATTTGTATCTTTTTAAAATACACTTTTTTTGCTCTACAATTGTTGAAAGAATACTGCTTATATCTTGCTACTTTTCATCTTTATGTGAAAGTATACTTTTTCACACTATACATATTGGAAGTTTGTTATGGATTACTTTTGTCAACCCCAAACACTGTTGAATTATACTAAGGAAAACTGTGTGAAGAAATTCCGATTGCAAATTTGCTCGTCAGTCATTTTGCGGGCATATGTGGGCTGCTCTTATATTGTCACGATTCCTCCTGTGAGACTTGTATTTTTAGGTTTTTCAACCCTTTGAACAAGGTCCCTGGACTATCCAATTTCCCCCATAAGACTTTGTGTAATAAACAAAATACCTGTCTCCACTGAAACACCTCTGGCATGGCATGTAAGGGCATGCCGTCACGTCTTCGAGAGCAAAAATAGGATTATCACTCTGCTAATCCTGGTGGTGTTGTGTTTTATTAGGAAGCATTAATCTAATCTGCTTTACTTTGTGGATATTAGTTTCTTAGTTCTTAATGCCAGGGAATTTTTATAGCAATTTGTGGCAATGACTTCACATCCATTAACTCATCATCCTATTAACAAGTGTCACAGTAAACCACAAATTTACGTACCATGAAGTGGTCGTTCTCCAGAAAGATTACCCACACACACACACAAACACACACACAAACGTTTATCTCACTATCCTGGTGGGGGCTTTCCACTGATATAATGATTACTGCCAGATAACTTTAACTCCAGTAAACTAAAGCAAATATGTTGACTCTTGGTTTTTCAAAATAAAGAGGCAGTTTCTGTTCAGAAAAAAAGTAGTTTTCCCTGTGGGGACCAGCAAAACCTCCCAACAAGTAAAAAAAATGTCAGAATTTTCTATCCTTGTGGGGACATTTGATGTATAAAAGACTGTTATCTCTCTCTCTCACACACACACACACACACACACACACACACACATATTCAGGTTAGTCGAAGCCCTATAGACATAGTCGGTCTGCTGACTCACATGCGCAAATGGTTCCCAACTTATTGCTAATCCCTGCCACAGGCAACAAACAGTTATTGAAAATGTCTCACTTCTCTGTTTCCCAGCTGCAGCAACATGCATTAACTCACATTAGTGTTATTAAAAAAGTCTGTTTCTGTTCAGGCCAGGATATGATCTTCAATCAGTCTTAAGTGTGTAATATTTTTCCTTTTGTTCCTAGCGATTCTAAAATACTTAATAAAATGTCAGCAATGTGACAGAGTTGAACAGATTTTGGATAGAGTATCAAAAGTGAGTAAATGAACATGTAGAAAGTTTTTTCCACTGAACACCTGTGGCTCAGAAGTAAGATCTAAATGCTGGGGAAAAACACACATTTTAAGAACTGTGGGTTCACACCTCAGGGTGGACTTGCCATGTGAAGATTGGATTGTGCTCCTGACCCTCCGGTGTGATCCTGACCAAAGAAGCAGGGGTAGAAAGGGATGCTTAGTTAGCGTAGGACCAGTAATCCCAGTTGTAATTCATTCACTCATTCATTTTCTTGACTGCTTAATTTTGGACAGGGTCGCAGGAGCTCTGGTGCCAATCCATCATGGGGCACACTCACACACTAGGGCGACTTTAGCGTAATCACTTAGCCTAAAGCATTTCTTTTTAATGTGGGAGGAAACCGGAGCACCCGGAGTAAACCCACACAGACACAGGGAGGACCTTCTCGCTGTGAGGCGACAGTCTTACCCACCGAGCCACTGTGCTGGCTGGCAGTTGTAATTGTTTTTTTTCCAAGTTTTATCCCTGATTTTTCGTGGTCAGAGTTGTGTGCAGAACACTAGCGCACAGGCATTAATACATCCTGGATAGGTTTCCATCCATTGCCCGACATGGAGGATTCACTGCTGCAGTGAATGACCATCCCTCCTTCAGACACAGCCAGTTGCCTGCACATAATAATAATAATAATAATTATACATTGCACTACATGCTTACAGGACTCTACATACAGTGGGGCAAAAAAGTATTTAGTCAGCCACTGATTGTGCAAGTTCTCCTACTTAGAAAGATGAGAGAGGTCTGAAATTTTCATCATAGGTACACTTCAACTATGAGAGACAAAATGAGGAAAAGAAATCCAGGAAATCACATTGTAGGATTTTTAAAGAATTTAATTGTAAATCACGGTGAAAAATAAGTATTTGGTCACCCACAAACAAGCAAGATTTCTGGCTCTCACAGACATGTAATGTCTTCTTTAAGAAGCTCTTCTGTCCTCCACTCGTTACCTGTATTAATGGCACCTGTTTGACCTCGTTATCTGTATAAAAGACACCTGTCCACAGCCTCAAACAGTCAGACTCCAAACTCAACCATGGGCAAGACCAAAGAGCTGTTGAAGGACACCAGGAAGAAAATTGTAGACTTACAGCAGACTGGGAAGAGTGAATCTACAAGCAGGTTGGTGTGAATAAATCAACTGTGTGTATGTGCCTGTCCTATTGTACAGTGCCTTTGCCATTTTTAGTTTGTAAAATGTCTACTACATTTTTATTTCCAATTATAGTTTATTATAATTTTTAAGACCTCGGCCATTAAAGCAAACAGACGTAATCAGCAATCAGATGTTAAACAGCGCATACCTGGAAATGAAAGTAAATTGAAAGTAAAAAATTAAGTAATAATCATTGGTATTATACAGACTTGTCCTAATTTAATAAAGCCATATTTAAATTTATGTGAACTATTTCATTTTTAATTACAGTCCCACAGCAATACACCATCTATAGCTTATATTTGGGTAAGGGCAGCATGGTGGAGCAAGTGGTTAGCACAGTCGCCTCACAGCTCTAAATTCAGGCAGTATAAGGTTAAATTGCTAAACAAGGTTACTTCAAAACTATTTATGCATAATCAGATCAGGCTGATTTACCATAATCAATTAACCTAATGCTTGTCTTTGTGGGAGGGGGATTGTGGGAGGAAATCGGGGCACCCAAAGTAAACCCAGATGGACACTGGGAGAGCATGCAAACTCCGAAGTCGGGTTTGAACCAGGGATGCTGGAGCTGTGAGGCGACCACGATGACTGTTGAGCAACCTTGCCACCCCGTAACAGTCACAGACAACTTTACTCTGTGCAGATTTCCTTAAAGCTACTTAAACTGACTCTGCATGTAATGTCTTTGTACAGTGGCTATGTAAACAAAAAGTTACTTTAGTAAGTGGGTTAAGTGTAGCACTTTACTACCTGTTGGTCGAGACTTGACTGTGTGCCAAGCTCTACTTATTATTAGTAAACTTAGAAAATGGAAGACGTCTATAATCTGGCTCATCATTTAAAATCATTCCTAATGGATCTATTCAGAAAGAGAAGAAAGCGATTTCCTGCCAGTGATGACGACAGGCGCAGAAACATCTTTTTCTAATAGGTTGCTGACTGGTGCAGTAATGGAGCGGGGTCTTTCAGCTGGAAAAAAAAATGTTCAGCTGGTAGGTGCAGTCAAGGGGGAGTCGGGTGCACCGTGCTCTAATCAGTACAATGTTAACCTGAACTCCTGTCTGTAGAGCCCTTCACACAGACACGGCTGATCTCAAATTCATACATCATTTATAAATGTAACATACTGTTTGATATCATTACCAATAGTAATATGACAGCGTTGATTTTACCTCAGTCTCACTACTACACACACCGCTCTCTTCTTCAGACCAAATGCTGGTCTGCATCTGGAAGCAAGTCTACGAAAAGTGGTTTCTTCCTGATAGCTGGAAACATTTTCAACTGAGTGGAAATCTTCTTCTGGGACCTGGCCAGTCTCCAGGAATGCTCGGCTTTTGTAGCTGTCTTACAGCATTTAAAGAGTGGCATATGGTACCCAAGTACCATTGTTTTACTGTTAAATACCCCTCATTTTCATCAGTGCGGCGCTGCATTTAAAAAAAAAAAAAACACGCTTGAAACTGATCGAAGTGCGTGAGGAAAGATTTGTCTGGATTTTTTTTTTCCACGTCTAATGTTGGCAGTGGTGACATTTTGGTTCTCAGTCTGAGAGTTTGTGAAACAGCACCATCTGTGTGCTTTTGGCTAATTAGCGTAATGGCCGCAAATATTAAAGCAACTGTTTCACATGACAAGCTGCTTTGCGCATATGTGTCAAGAGTCTTCTCCTCTTGGTAGCTGCATCTTGCAGATCGTATGCTCCTCTCTCACAGGGATGTACCGCTTTACTGTGGTTTGTAATTAATTACTGATCTGTTGTCAAATTTCTTTGCAGCCCTAATGCTGTTGATGGTCTTTACATTTAATAAATGTAAGATAAAACATCTAAGAATTGTTGTCTTATAGCATTAATACATTTACTCTTACTTAGAGTGGGCCAAAAAAGTATTTAGTCAGCCACTGATTGTGCAAGTTCTCCTACTTAGAAAGATGAGAGAGGTCTGTAATTTTCATCATAGGTACACTTCAACTATGAGAGACAAAATGAGAAAAAAAATCCTGGAAATCACATTGTAGGATTTTTTAATGATTCAATTGTAAATCATGGTGGAAAAATGAAGTATTTGGTCAATCACAAACAAGCAAGATTTCTGGCTGGCTCTCAAGACCTGTAACTTCTTCTTTAGAAGCTCTTCTGTCCTTCACTCGTCGTACCCCCCTGTATTACTGGCACCTGTTTTGGAGCTTGTGTTATCTGTATTATAATAGTAACCTGTCCCACAGCCTCAAACAGTCAGACTCCAAACTCAACCATGGGCAAGACCAAGAGCTGTTGAAGGACACCAGGAAGAAAATTGTAGACCTGCAGCAGTCTGGGAAGAGTGAATCTACAATAGGCCAAGCAGGTTGGTGTGAATAAATCAACTGTGGGAGCAATTGTAAAGGAAATGGAAGACATACAAGACCATTGATAATCTCCCTCGATCATCTGGGGCTCCACGCAAGATCTCAATCCCATTGGGTCAAAATGATCATGAGAACGGTGAGCAAAAATCCCAGAACTACACAGAGGGACCTGATGAATGACCTGCAGAGAGCTGGGACCAAAGTAACAAAGGCTACCATCAGTAACACACTACGCCGAGAGGGACTCAGATCCTGCAGTGCCAGGCGTGTCCCCCTGCTTAAGCCAGTACATGTCCAGGCCCGTCTGAAGTTTGCCAGAGAGCATATGGATGATCCAGACGAGGATTGGGAGAATATCATGTGGTCAGATGAAAACAAAATAGAACTTTTTGATAAAAACTCAACTCGCCATGTTTGGAGGAAGAAAAATTCTGAGTTGCGCCATACCTACTGTGAAGCATGGGAGTGGAAACATCATGCTTTGGGGCCAGGGTTCAAATCCCACTGCTGCCAAGCTGCCACTGTTAGGTTCTTGAGCAAGACCCTTAACCCAGAATTGCTTGGATTGTAAGATTGTATCAACTGTAGGTCGCTCTGCATAAGGGCGTCTGCTAAATGCTGTAAATGTAAATTGTAGAACTTTTTTTATTGATAAAATGGACAGCGAGTGTAGAAACAAGGTGTACCTAATAAAGTGATCATGAGATTATACTTACGTAGTATGCATAGGATGAGTACTTTTTACTTAAGTAATTCATTTTAAAATAACAATATACACCCTCTAATAATCAGAGGACAGAGGAGTTAAATGGAATTAAAATGTAAAGTGCAACACAATGGAAAATGCATCACAACGGATGGAAAAATAGCATTTTGGTAACAGCAGCGACAATGACAAGAATGCCATTATCAAATGAGAGTTAATGCACTCCATTCAGAATGCGTTAGGCTCAGTCTAAAGGTTAATGTTTCTGCTAATTTGGAAATGCTAGATTGCTGTCAGTGTGAAAGGGGAATGCTTTTCAGAGGCCTGACAGGCTAAAATGAAGCTGTCATATCCTCTCACTGTGTCTGGCGATCAGAGCATGCATGATGGCAGACAAACAGACAGACAGATAAACAGATAAACGAGCAGACAGATACAGTGCTACAGGGAGCACTCATGCTGCTGGTCTGGATGCTCTGGTGTCACCGCTGTGAGAGCGCGTGTGTACGTTGCGATCTTTTCAATAATCAGCAGCGATGTGCACGTATACAATATTTTCAAATAGGCTTCTCCAGTTTCAGAAACTGATTACCAATCCATGATTATAGCGCATTATATCCCGGTGTTTCCCAAGATTGTTATCAACAGGAAAAAAAGTTTGCCAGCAAAGTCATTAAGCCCCGCCGACTGGAGCGAATTTAAACCTTCCAGCAGAACAAAGAAGCCAATCAGAAAGCCAGCAAGTAGTTAATGATGAGGATTGAGAGCAGGCCGCTCTGACAGCCGCTGTTCTGCTCATGCTGAGGAGATGACGGGACGTTCGCAGATAATAAAAATGAGTCGAGCGCTTATGGTGGATTTGGACATGCTCTCCATCGAAGTCGCTCGCAGAAACTTGGGGGGAAATTGCTACAGACAGTTAAGCCGCAATTCTGCTGTAATATTTCAAGACCTCTGAGATGGATACAGGCTCACAGCCAAAGACACCACGACACAAAGCGGCGTAGTCAGCCTCAGGAAAGTGCTGGAACAAATTTTACTAATGTGACTCTCGCATTAGGAATTCAGTAGTTCCCATGTGGGATGGGGTGCAAGACGGAGCGTATTTCTTTCACTTAGACTCGTGTGAAAGCAGTGGGAAGCCAGGGAGGAGCCAGGTCTCTAATGGAGTAGGTCAGTATTCCAGATCGCTTCCAGAGCCTTTGTTAATCATTTGGTTCTTTCTCAATTTTTGGCCGTTACCGCATGACTGTCAGGTTGCTACTCTAATGCCTCGTCACCTTATAGTAATGCCTATCGGCACCAAACGCAGTACTGCATTTCATTAAAGTAACAACCTTCTGGATTATTAGCAAATCCTGGGTTAGGAAAGATGCATATTATATATAAAGAATGCCTCGTGTTAAGGTAAAATTAGCTCTGTGCGCTTGCCCTAAATACAGAGAATATTCAGAATTATGCAGACAGGTCTCAAAAAAAGGCAATTATGGAGAGAAGACGTACGTATCTGACACATACCTAGGAGTGATTTGTTTGACACTAAGTAGGTCTAGCAACAGCATTCCCTCCAAACCCCTGCAAGACACACGTTCCAGTGGGATTGAATACAGATCAGATTACCATTGCATGCGGGACGAGAGACGTTAATCTCCATGTCTGGCATGTTGCACTGAACGAATGTGTGTAGATGATAAAAAGGTAACAGTTTTCAAAGTGGATACTACAAATACTAAACTCTGTATGTAGTAGTATGCTAGCAACATGACTATTTCCATTACCCTAAAGATAGCCAGCTTACATACTACCCAGGCTGAATTTCACAGTGTACTGCTAGAAGGAACTAAACAGCAACAGTAAAATGCAGCTTTGATTCAAAGACCATATTGTATGTTTGGTCCATGAACCCGTGTGATTCAGCTGTAAACCCTGTTGCACTACTGATATCGCAAGGCATTTGCCTATCTGATGATCACATGTATTCATGAACACATGAATTGTAGCATGCTTCACAGTAGTGTTTGGTTTTGGGATGCAACTCAGCATTCTTTTCCTCCAAACACGACGAGTTGAGTTTTTACCAAAAAGTTCTATTTTGGTTTCATCTGACCACCAATCCTCTCTGGATCTCCTATGCTCTCTGGCAAATTACAGACGGGCCTGGACCATTTCTGGCTTAAGGATAGGGACACGCCTGGCACTGCAGGTCTAGTCCCTTTTGGCGTAGGTGTGTTACTGATTGTAGCCTTTTTTACTTTGGTTCCAGCTCTCTGCAGGTCATTCATCATGTCCCTCGTGTGTTCTTGGATTTTTGGGGCTCACGTTCTTATGATCATTTTGACCCAGCGTATGAGATCTTTCCTGGGCCCCAGATCGAGGGAGATTATCAATGGTCTTGTATGTCCTTACAATTGCTCCCACAGTTGATTTATTCAACACCACCCCTGCTTGCCTATTGTAGATTCACTCTTCCCGACTGCTGCCGGTCTAACAATTTTTCTTCCTGGTGTCCTTCAACAGCTCTTTGGTTTGGCCATGGTTGAGTTTGGAGTCTGACTGTTTTGAGGCTGTAAAAGACAGGTGTCTTTATACAATACGCGGGTCAAACAGGTGCCTTATACAGGTAATTAGTGGAGGACAGAAGAGCTTCCTAAAGAAGAAGTTACGGGTTTTCTGTGAGACAGAAATGCTTGCTTGTTTGTGGGTTACCAAATAATTATTTTCCACCATGATTTACAATTAAATTCTTTAAAAATCCTACAATGTGATTTTTCTGGATTTTTTTTTTCATATTTGAAGTGTACCTATGATGAAAATTACAGACCTCTTTAATCTTTCTAAGTAGGAGAACTTGCACAATCAGTGGCTGACTAAATACTTTTTTGCCCCACTGTATATACTATCTCACCTACAATTATATAAACTGGGTTATTTTCACTCCCTGAGCCTCTGTTTCATCTGCCTGATCTTCTGTGTTGTTCGTATTACTGTCTAGCATTGGCTTCCGTCAAACAAAAGTCTCTGGTCCATCCTGCCATCCTTTCAAGTGTTATGGTTTTCCCTTAGACAGAGCGTTAACAGTACATTACTATATTTTCTATAGTTATTGTGAAAATCCTGTCATTAAAAATGCAGTGGCATTAGGGATGCTGTGTAGATGGGAGCATTCCACTCGTTTTCTGCGGTATCTCTGACACTTTTCCATATTGTTTGCATAGTTTTCTTGTGAAAATACCCTTAATATTTACAGTACCATTAAAAGACTGTGTGACCGCTCAGCTTCTTGTTTCAGAGAATGTAATGCGGCTGGTAAATGGCGCGTACCTGTACAGTGGAAACTTGGAATGCGAACACTGCCTTATGCGAACGATTCATACATTGAACGATTCATTTGAAATTTTTTGCCTCCAAATTCTAACAAAAACTCTGAGTTTGATCATCCATAAAACCTGTACCTGTTTAAACCAGCCTCAGGGTGTGCCTGTCATGATTTGGATTCTGACTTCAAACAAATCCGAATTCAAACGACCTTCTCGAACTAATTAAGTTCCTATTCCAGTATATGTCAGTTTGTTGATTTGGCTCACCCGCAACTGAGAACGATGGAGGGCAACCTGTTTAGAATTTGGAAATTCTAAATGAAAATTGAATTCAAATCTAAATAGGACTGTCTAAAAAAACTGATTCTTACCATCCCCATGCATTACCATTAAATCTTCCAACTGAAAAGGGCGAAAATTAAAATAATGTCAAAAACTAAACTTTTTGTACCTTGGCATCGTGACATGAATGTATTTAATGCTTTGCTGTGCCCTCTGTCACACACGCTGCACGCTGGCTTTTTATTATTACAGAGCTGTTAGCACTTAGCTGCTGCTTTGTCTGGCTTTGTCTTTGATTTGACATTCCCTCCCGGTGTCCCTGGGCTGTGATGACTCCATGCTGAGGTTGCAAGGCCTGTGTAAGGGCCTGAGGTGCTTTGCCAGGGTGACTTATTGCTTCAGTGATGCAGCCCACACAGGGCCTCGGAGCTGCTGAGGGACCGGTGTGTGTGTGTGCGCGCATGTGTGTTGTGGTAACGCACACCTTCACAGCCAGTAGTAACAATGCTTGTTGGTGCAAGTCTGGACATTGTGAAGGACAATGCAGCTTGGCCCGGGGTGAGAGGGTGGGCATGCTGAGGCACAGCGAGGAGCTGTGGGTAGACTCTCTCCGTACAGTAAGCATCACCAGTCAAGGGGCTCTTCAGACAGGGGGACCTATAACCCAGAATTTTAAACCTCCAGAGGTCTGACATACACACACCGTGTCGAAAAAGTGGCCTGCAAGATTTTGCCGGTGACCCTGGCTCAGCTGCTCTGGCTCCTACATGAGCTCAGCCAGCTGTAAAATGAGGTGCAGGCTGGAACCTGCTGGTAATGAGAAGTGGCATCTCGTTCAGCCTAACCTCGGGAAAATCGGTTCTATAAATACCTTCTATAAATAAAGTCTACCTTGGCCCTGCACAGAGCTTTCTGAAAAGGTCACTGCTGGTCCTTCTCATGTACCTCCCCTCTGTCCCTCTCACTTCTCCCTCCCTCTCTCTTTCTCTGCCTCGTTCTATTATCCTTATTTGTCAGACAGAGTCTATATCCCACCTGACCATGTGGCAGAACCCTATGACTTTATTTGCATAGTGTTCACCTTCTCTGATGCAGGACATGTTGAGTGGTGGTTCACATGTGTGTCGTTCTAAGTGGGTGGTTAGAGTTATCCTGACATTCTTAATTGGATGTTAGGCACCATTTAAGGTGAGAGGTCAAATCTACACCCTGTTAATTACTTCCATAAATGTTCCCAAACCTTGTTAACATCTCTGTTTCATGCTGGTTCAAACTGTAACTGCAATACTATAATATTAGCGTCCAGGGTCACAATTACCAACATCTGTTTCTTGTTACAATTGGTAAGTGCAAATGTTGAGATTAAAACTTCAGCATTCTGTACTACTTTTTATGAGGTACATCTCCTTGTTTCTACACTTATTGGCTGTCCATTTTATCAGTCGCACTTACCATATAGATCTATCTGTTTCTCTACATACTTTGTTAGTCCCCATTAATCTGTTCTCTAATGGTCAGGACCCCCACAGATCAGGTACTATTTGGGTGGTGGATCATTCTCAGCCCTGCAGTGACACTGATGGTGATGGTGTGTTAATGTGATCAGACACAGCAGTGCTGCTGGAGTTTTTAAACACTGTTCACTCACTGTGCACTCTATTAGACACATCTACCATATTGTTCCTCCTTGTAGATGCAACGTCAGAGACAGCAGCTCGTCTGTTGTTGCAGTTTATGTCAGTCATTCTCTAATCCTTCAACGCTGGCAGGATGCTGCATACAGGATGCTAGTGGCTGGATATTTTTGGTGGGTGAACTATTTTCAGTCCACTGAAATGGACACTGAGGTGTTTAAAAACTCCAGCAGCACTGCTGTGTTTGATCAACTTACATTTACAGCATTTAGCAGACGCCCTTATCCAAAGGTTGATACAATCTGACAATCCAAGCAATTGTGGGTTAAGGACCCAACAGTGGCAGCTTGACAGAGGTGAGATTTGAATCCTGGATCTTTTGGTCCATAGACCAGTAACTTAACCGTTAGGCTACCACAGTCCACGATAGTAAAGTGTTGTTCTTGTACACTGATGATTTACATTTATGTCATTTAGCAGACTTACAAGTAATACAATTTTACAGTCCAAACAATTGCAGGTTAAGGGCCTTGCCCTAGAACCAAACAGTGGTAGTTTGGCAGAGGTGGGAACCCTGGACTTTCTGGTCTATAGTCCCGTATCATAGCCACTAAGCTACCATGCCTACCATCAACTCTTACTAGCACAACACACACTAATGCATACCTACCATGTCAGTGTCACCCAAGTAGTACCTGATTTATGGTGGTCTTGTGGGCGTCCTGTCTATTAGAGAACACAGTAAAGGGGACTAACAAAATATATACAGGGTAGGCCATTTATATGGATACACCTAAATAAAATGGGAACGGTTGGTGATATCAACTTCCCGTTTCTGGCACATTAGTATTTGGGAGGGGGAAAACTTTTCAACATAGGTGTTGACCATGACGACCATTTTCAAGTCGGCCATTTTGGATCCAAATTTATTATTTCCAATGGGAAGAGGGTCATGTAACACATCAAACTTATTGAGAATTTCACAAGACAAACAATGGTGTTCTTGGTTGTAACAGAACTTTATTCTTTCATGAGATATTTACAAGTTTATGACCACTTATAAAATGTGTTCAAAGTGCTGCCCATTGTGTTGGATTGTCAGTGCAACCCTCTTCTCCCACTCTTGACACACTGATAGCAACACCGCAGAATGAATGCTCTCCCGATCTGACCCCCTTTTATCTTTGGGGTCATCTGAAGGCAATTGTCTATGCTGTGAAGATACGAGATGTGCAGCATCTGAAACAATGGATACTGGAAGCCTGTGCTAGCATTTCTTCTGCGGTGTTGCTATCAGTGTGTCAAGAGTGTTAGAAGAGGGTTGCACTGGCAATCCAACACAATGGGCAGCACTTTGAACACATTTTATAAGTGGTCATAAACTTGTAAATAACTCATGAAAGAATACGGTTCCATTAAAACCAATCACACCATTGTTTTTCTTGTGAAATTCTCAATAAGTTTGATGTGTTACATGATCCTCTTCCCATTGGAAATAATAAAGTTGGATCCAAAATGGCCGCCATGGTCAACAATCATCTTGAAAAGTTTATTCCCTCCCATATACTAATGTGCCAGAAATGGGAAGTTGATATCACCAACCATTCCCATTTTATTTAGGTGTATCCATATAAATGGCCTACCCTGTAGAGAAACAGATGGACTACAATTTGTAATTGTAGAACCAGAAAGTGCATCTCTGTGGTAAGTGGAACTGAAAAAATGGACAGTGAGTATAACAAGGAGGTGTACCTTATAAAGTCAACCTGAGTGTATATGAACAGTGTTTTTTTATTCATTTATAACCAAATTTCTTCTAATTTAATTGTAGCCAGTAATCAATTACTTGCTCAGTCTCCATTATTGCATGATTGCTACCAATCAAAGGGAATCAGTGCTATGATATATGTGAAGGCAGCCATCTGTTGAACTGCTGCTCGGGTGGTTTTGCAGATTCCCATGGCTCTGATCATGAGGAAAGATAGCAACTCAGTTTGATACAAGGAGGATGATTTGGTCAGAGCAGGCAGTGGAAATTCTATTGAACAGCTGCATTATCTTTAAATGTGGAACCAACCTTAATTAATGAGTAGGCTCTGCCCCTCCCTAGTGACTCTCCATGTGAGTCTCTGTGTCTAGGTCTCTAACCAGCCCTCTATACCCATACCTTTCAGTCCCTTCACACTTCACCCCTGGAACCTAAACTGATTAGCTTCATTCAGTATGGGTCCTCAGGTCAAAATTGACACATTAGGGAACACTTATTGATCATTATTCCTATTGACTAAGCAACCTATGACATGTCAATAGGGAGCGCTGGTATTGATTTAATCAAATGAGTGCAAACAAAAGAATGCTAAATTAGTTTAGTTGTGTCATGTCAAAAGGAATATGACTGCACATTTCAATGGGCCTCTTCCCCTATCTCAGTTCAATAGACATCTGCCCATAAATTAACATACCAGTTAACAATTGGGTAGCTGTGCAACACCAGGCCGCTAAAGGAAACGGATCACATTTGTTGACCTTCGGTTGGTTAGGGATGACCTTCGTGGGACTGTGGTAGCCTAGTGGTTAAGGTACTGGACTCTGAACCAGAAGGTCCAGGGTTTAAATCACACCTCTGCCAAGCTGCCACAGTTGGGTCCTTAAGGGCAAGGCCCTTAACCCACAATACCTTGGATTGTAAGACTGTATCAATTGTAAGTCGCTCTGGATAAGGGCGTCTGCTAAATGCTGTAAATGTAAATGGGTTAGACATAGTATTTGTGGTGAGAGAGTACGAGTAGCTTCGGCTGTCTTACTACTTCTGATACTTTTGATTCTGCTTTGTTGCTGCTGTATTGACTGCTGCATTCTGTTCTTGCATTCTCTCACACTAATATAATACTGCCTACAAACTGCTTTAGCACCTACATTTATATTTACAGCATTTAGCAGAGCATTTTCCATCTATTCAGAGGAACCTAAAGGAGTGTTTTGTATTCTCCTTAATAGACATTACCTCATGCTAGCATAAACAGCAGACAAACCTGGAATACCATATCACTAAATCCTGTTAGGAGTTGCTATAGGTTAAAAAACACACAGTCATAACTAGATGAACAACAAGCTTTTCACCTGATCAGAACCTGCGGAAATTCTTTTACCCCTAATCGTGTGTTAAGGCCGTTAAACATCGTGTACATGACATGAAAATGCAAAATATTCAATATTCAGCATTTGTTTTTTTGCCTCAGACAAGTGCTATAGCCACATTGTTAACTACCATTGTTGTAAAATGATTCAAATATTTAATTGCATTTATCACATTTTTCTTGCTCATATATGACACTGAGGATTTTTTTTCTTTAAATAACACTACACAGCCATGCGAATATATATTATAGACATTATAATTAAATTACCACACAAAACACAATAGCGATTACCAGGACAATAACTTTGAAATCCAGAATATTCTATTCATTTCGGTACTTCTTAAAATCGCTCTAACATTGCTCCTGTCACAAATAGGCATTGATGCTGATATAAAATAAATGAATGAACATACAGGCATACAGGCATTAGGTAAGTTTATTAGAAACAGCACGTTTGGGCTCTGTTGCGCCTGATGTTGGCAAACGGCTACCTGGCCATCTTGGTTGTTGCTATGCCAACGGCAGAAGCTTGGTCGGTGAATTTTTGTCACCAGCAAAAGTTTGCAAAAATCGAACAGAGGGCGAATAAAACAATGCCGCATTTTTGCCACGTTTGGTGTGGAAGATACAGTCATTATAAATGAGCTCGAATTAATTCATTGCCATAAAAATCATGATCAACATGTAAAGGCCTTTGGTGATGCACCATGCCATAGTGATATTAGGATTACTGCAGGATTGGATCCCTGGTTCATCAAAGTATAGGACTGTGGCGGCACTGTGATTACCAAAAATTATTTGGATTGGAGGTTGTAAGATTGTAAGAGCTGTAAATGTATTGAACATGCGTTCAATAGATTAATCTAAGTGTCTTTTAATGTTATTATAGCAGATTATATACATTGTTTTACTGTCCATCTCTACTGATATTACCAACATCTTAATCGAACATGGAGTAAATCTAATATGGAGTATCAGATTTATAAGGCACAGTATGTTGTTTGGAAACAATAATATGCTGATGGTTACTAACCAAATCCCTGCTATGCAGTGACTGATGATCTAATTTCACTAGGACTGCAGTTACCATCAAAGAAAATGAGCCGTTTGGGTTTTTGGAAAGGAGGTTACACACAACTAAGTATCATTTAATTAAATTCGTTTATTAATATTGCTTATTTTCATTTTATTTTATATATTATTCATGCGCTCCAATTACAAAGGGTACCGGATCTTGTGCGGATGCAAATTAAGCACTGCTGCTATGAACAGATTAATACAGAATTTAGCAGGTCTCGGCGACTCCAAGGTAGTGATGTAGATAGGGCAGTGCTTTCCCAGGAATTAATGGTTAGATTGGAGAGCCTTCAAATTAAACATTATGATGGCCGTTTGAGTAACGCTTATATGGCCTACTATAAACTGCTTGATGAGCTTAGCGGAAAGTAATTGATGGCGATTGCACGGGGTAATCACTGTTGAAACAGTAAAAGCTCAGTTCGCTTTCCTGTGGACTGGCGAAGATAAGTAATTTAACCTGAGCAGACAGGCAATAGAGGTTGCGGTCTTTAAAGCACTGAAATACAGTCACTGGCGGGTTTGAGGATCTTTCTGTGATATACATAGCAAGAGATACAAGGAAATAGGCACTTCTTCTTAAATGTCCTGAGGGATCTCATTTCGTGGACATCATTTTTTGGGTCAGCGAGTTAATGCTAAAAATACGTCCTGCCAAAACCCCTCCATTTATCTGGGTGGGTATAGCGTGTCACGCTCACCATGGGTAATTCTCAGTGGGACTCCCCTCTGCAGTGGAAGACAGGACTGAGTGGCAAAGTTAGACATTATCTCTGCTGTGATAGTCCTGTGTCTCTCCGTCTCAGTGCACACTGTAACGACACCAGCAGTAATTAGAAGGCCAATTTGACACTCCCCACACTTAGAGCCAGCCGGGATCTGCTTTGCCTCTGTCAGACCTTTCCCTTCTGTTTGTCACTGATCCTAATGACATTTTATGTGAGCAACCTGTGCACCCCATCATGCTCTCTTGTACATTCCATTAAAGTCGAAAAGACTGCAGAGCAAGCACCAGGCCTTTCACTTTTGGAAGTCAGTCAAGCAAATGTAAGTGTTAATGAGAGGAACAGAGCACGCTTAGAAAGCCTGAGAAGTCTTTCTTACATGGTCTGGGATTTTTCTTACCCACTCTGTGTACTGTGTGCTCACCCAAAAAGTGTCAATAGTGAATTGAGAAGCAGAAGTGTGGCTTTTTGGGTAATACCTGCAGCACAAAGAGAGCATCGGGATGCACTCGAGGAGTTGTCGGAGCGCTTTGTGCTGCTAAAAAGGCTGCTGTGATGTGTGCTGACACAGAAGGCTGTGTGGGGCCTTTTAAATGCTGCCCATGGGCACTTTCTATCACTGGTTGATGAGAGGGACAAGAGAGTACCTGTCACCTGGCTGGAGTAGTGCACTTAGTGCTTTGTTTCTAGGGGTGAATTACGTTTTGGGGTTGTTATGTGGCAAGTGCTAAATTGCTCCAAAGATACATTTCATAGCAACAGCAAGAGGCGCATTGACAGGCAATTCTAAGCAGCCAAATTTTATATTATGGTACAAAGTCTAAAAAGCAAAGTCAGCAGCTAGAACCAGGACTGAATGTGGTAATACCAGCAAGGTCATCCTAATAGTGAGTCCTGCAGGACCTCCTCCTGTTTTCATCCCAAATTAACCACTCAAACACATTGTCCTTCCCTTGGTCCAGCCCATTAAAATCTTCTCTGAATGCCTTTCGGGAAGGTCCCGGCACAGAAGGCGGTAAGGAAAGCAGACAGGAGAGAGGGACGAATATTCAGTTCCACCACCCCCTCTCCACGCTGGTGCCTTTATCTTCTGGCCTATTAACAACTGTTACTGGGGCTTTAATTATACCCCTGTGATTGTGCAGAGTGGCGGGCTCATGTCATCTTCCTCCCGGGGGAAGGCGTGTAATTAACAGCATCCATCCACAGAGCCCGCGCTCGGCGTTTGCCGAACCGCCACAGCCCTGTTCCACCGCAGCCCCTGCCATATAATCGCGCCGTCTTCACCAACATCTGTTCCCTGAGCGATGAGTCCAAAAGGCCTGTGCCTGTCACACACAGCCTGTTCCCACCTCATGTCCACCTCTCACCTCCACACACACTCCTACTGTTAATGGCTGTGCTCTGGAAGTCAGGCGATAGAGAGCCAGAGATAAACAGAAACACTGCCAGAATCTAATTAAGATGGGAGCATAAATGAAGGACATCAGCCTGTGTCTTTCTCTGGGTTTACCTTCAGAGGGCAATTGCACACATTTGACTTGTTTGGCAACTAAAGGCTGGCGACACAAAATATGTCTGGTGACCTTAACTACATGTTACTGACAGTTTTCCTAGTTAGGATCTGAAAGTTCATTTGCTGAAATTGTACACTCACTGATCACTTTATTAGGTTTTTCTCCAATTTAGTTCCACGTACCATACAGAGGCACTTTGTAGTTCTACAATTACAGACTGTAGTCATCTGTTTCGCTACATACTTTGCTAATCCCCTCTCTAATGGTCAGGACCCCCACAGGACTAGCAGTTAATTACATGCACTTAATAAACCGATCATAGTCGGATTTATGCAGTTTTCTGATTCTTCAAGTGTTCACGTATACAACATACTTCGATCTAGAAATCAGATTAAGAAATCTGATAAAGAGATTTTACCCAAGTAATTGGATTACTCATAGCATGTATACCAGTTACCCGATTTCCTGACCTGATACGACTGCCTGGCCCGCTTATTCTGAAGACTTGGCTTTATTTGGGCTATTTTTTCCATTGACTGTGACAGGTTTTCCTGGCAACCCCAGGATTAAACACGCGAAATGGCTATCGAACACTACATGGAGACTCTGAAATGCAGTATATACTAGAGAAAATAACGAATGTGATTATTTAATGTTACATTTTGAAGTTTATGTCACATATTTCTTTGAGATTATTGTCTGGTTGCAAAGTAGATATCCAATTATAAACGAGATTTTAAACGCTGAATATGTTTACATGCACTTAGTAATGAACTGAAGAAAATCACATTTTGCTAGTAATCCGATCAACAAGTATACATGCTCTTAAATAATCAGATAATGAGAAACCTCCAGGTTGACATGATTCAGATAATAATAAAAACTTCAAACTTCAATATTACATAATTAAATTATACATCTTCTAGAGTATATACTGCATTTCAGTGTCTCCACAAAGTGTTTGATAGTTTAGTGGGTGCTGTGTTTAATTCTGGGATTGTCAGATCCCGCAAGATAAAAAAAAAACAACCAGGTGTATGTAAATAACCCCAAAGTTAATGAAGTCTCTTAGAATAAACAGACCTGGCAACCATGTTACACTCTCTCGTGTTACGTTTGCGTGCTTGCAAAGACCAATTGAAATTGTACTATGGATATGCATGTTCTGCATGATTACTGACCTAAAATCCAACTCTCTTTATGGGATTACTTAATCTGATTTCTGAATCGGAGTATGCTGTTTACATGACCACTTGAATAATCAGATAACTGCAGAAATACAATTACGATCAAACAAAGTACAACAAAGTATATAGAGAAACACATGGACTACAGTCTATAATTGTGGAACTACAAAGTGCTTCTTCCATGGTAGGTAAAACTGATAAAATGGACATTGAGTGTAGAAACAAGGTGGTATACCTAATAAAGTGATGAGTGAGTGTAGTTCTGGGTTTAAAATAGGCTTAGTAGTCTTTTGTAGTTCACATGAAGGTTATGGTTTTTGAATGTTCTGGATTATTTATGCCTGTGAATTCCATAACTTCAAGAAGAGCTGATGCCTTTATGACTGGCAGGTCTGTCTATAAGACACTATCGATTTTTGCACAATACACATGGATCAAAAGTTACAGTAACAATACAGAGCAGTGATAAAGAATGCATGAAGTCTTGGAAAGTCTTGCAAGCCTGAAACTTTTTTTTGTATTAAGAGATAATTAAGGAAGGTAAGCATAGAAAAATTTGTTTAGTTGAAGTACTTTGAATTTTGCATAGATTGGAAACAGCAGAAATTGTATTTGGTAGTCAGAAATATTTTAATTTTTTCCTGAAAGAGAAAAAAATATAAGACTGTTGGCTGCCATTGGCACTGTTATTGGCTAAAAAGGCTGTCTGCAATGAGTACAGAAGGTGTTCTTCTTCCTCTGTGTAGTTCAGCCAAATTTGTCCAAGCCAACTATTTTGGACCTCAGTTTGTCCACTAGCCATAAACATTCATATTCCTACACCACAAACCTTAAGCTTGGACGATTTTGGAAATATTGTTCTTTTGTGATACCTCGCACTGCACGTTTGAGTCCTTCATCATGTATGGAGAAAGCCTCCGATTTATATGCTCACACTGTTCGAAAGTAGTCGGTTCGACTGACGTTGCGATGTGGGTGCTCACACTGCACATGAAATGCAGCCCCTAGGTATAGTATTTCTTTACATACAATTCAGCAGAATATGGCATCATGTATATCAAAAAATGTTGAGAACGTGCCTTTGCTAACTTGTGCCATGCTGTGCGCTGAAATTCCATAAAAAAGAAAAGACGTACATGGACCCGCATTTGGCTGGGAGATGTGGAGAATATGGTTTGTCCATTTTGCAGAGAAAATTTTCAGCTCGCTCGGTGTATTCTGTGAGAAATTGTCAAACTGCGAGACAAGCAATCAAAATTAGTGATATGTCAGGAAGCCATCTGGTCATCTGACTGCTCACTCGGAGCTCGTTTCTCCAGTTAATAGGTCCTTGCTTCCCCTCTCACATTGCACGGCACCCGATCGAGCTACAATTCGGACCAATCTTGAATTTCCATTTAGTCATTTAGCAGACACTCTTATTCACAGTCTTACAAGAGCGACTTACAGAAGTGCTTTGTATCCTTAGTAGACATTACCTACAAATAAGCAGTAGCCCCAAAACATAATCCAACTAGTTCCTGTTAGTTTCCACAAACAAACAAACTTTTTTTTCTTAAATATGCAATTGCATTTTCAGCCCTCACTTACAGTGGCACTTGAAAGTTTGTGAACCCTTTAGAATTTTCTATATTTCTGCATAAATATGACCTAAAACATCATCAGATTTTCACGCAAGTCCTAAAAGTAAATAAACAAATGAGACAAAAAATTGATACTTGGTCATTTATTTATTGAGGAGAATGATCCAATAATACACACTTGTGAGTGCCAAAAGTATGTGAACCTTTAGGATTAGCAGTTAATTTGAAGGTGAAATTAGATTCAAGTGTTTTCAATCAATGGGATGACAATCAGGTGTGATTGGGCACCCTGTTTTATTTAAAGAACAGCTATCGATCAAAGTATGCTCTTCACAACACATGACTGTAGAAGTGTATCATATCACAAACAAAGGAGATTTTTTCAGAAGGACCTCAGAAAAAGAGTTGTTGATACTCTTCAGGCTGGAAAAGGTTACAAAATCATCTCTAAATAGTTTGGACTCCATCAATCCACATTCAGACAGATTGTGTACAAATGGAGGAAATTCAAGACCATTTTTACCCTCCCCAGGAGTGGTCGACCAACAAAGATCACTTCAAGAGCAAGGAAAGTACCCCAGGGTAACTTCTAAGCAACTGAAGGCCTCTCTCACACTGGTTAATGTTCATGAGTCCACCATCAGAAGAACACTGAACAACAATGGTGTGTATGGCAGGGTTGCAAGGAGAAAGCCACTGCTCTCCAAAAAGAACATTGCTGCTCGTCTGCAGTTTGCTAAAGATCACGTGCACAAGCCAGAAGGCTATTGGAAGAATGTTTTGTGGACGGATAAGACCAAAACAGAACTGTTTGGTTTACATGAAAAGCGTTATGTTTGGAGAAAGGAAAACACTGCATTCCAGCATAAGAACCTTATCCCATCTGTGAAACATGGTGGTGGTAGTATTATGGTTTTGGCCTGTTTTGCTGCATCTGGACTAGAACAGCTTGCCATCATTGATGGAACAATGAATTCTGAATTATATCAGAGAATTCTAAAGGAAAATGTCAGGACATCTGTCCATGAACTGAATCTCAAGAGAAGGTGGGTCATGCAGCAAGACAACGACCCTAAGCACACAAGCCGTTCTACCAACGAAGAAGAAAAAGGAATCAAGTTAAAGAAGTTAAAGAAGAATCAAGTTCATGTTTTGGAATGACCAAGTCAAAGTCCTGACCTTAATCCAATCGAAATGTTGTGGAAGGACCTGAAGCGAGCAGCTAATGTGAGGAAACCCACCAACATCCCAGAGTTGAAGCTGTTCTGTATAGAGGAATGGGCTAAAATTCCTCCAAGCCGGTGTACAGGACTATATGCAGAAATATAGAACATTCTAAAGGGTTCACAATCTTTCCAGCACCACTGTAAGTGCTGAGTGAAGAGGTGAATTTTTAGTCTCCATTTGAAGACAGCAAGAGCCTCCCATTCAGACATCCAGTGGAAGACCAACCTGACTTCACCAAGCGAATGGGTATAGAGAAAGAAACTGAGAGGTCCCAGAACTGAGCCTTGTGGAACTCCAGTTGCAAGAACACGTGGTGCAGATATGGAGACCCTCCATGATACCTGATAAGATCGTCCCTCCAGGTAGGAAACAAGCCACTTCCAGGCTGAGTCTGTGATTCCAAGACTGGAGAGGACAGAAAGAAAAATCTTGTCACCAAACATCAGCTAACTTTTGTGCTGCCATTGCTTGAAGAAGTAGTTTAGAACCAAGGACAGATGCTTATTTGTTTTTTTTAATACAACAACTACTATTTCATGTCTATAACCTCTCCCCTACCCCTATTTTTGCCTCTTTTCTCTGTATGTTGATACACAACCTTGGGCCAAGATTTCACAGGAAGTGGGAGTAGTGAGAGGCAGACTCAGGGAGTAATCAGTGTTCCAGTCTGTAGAGACCATAAAGTCACTTCCCGTTTTCCTCAGTGATGAGATGCAGCAGTTTTCATAACCTCATTCCCCAAGATTTTCCTCTATGAAAGCCTGGAACATATTGGGTCTGCTCACTGATAAATACTTTAAAACACAGCTTAGATGTACTGTTTTCAAAGTCAGATAATAAGAAGGTAAGAGAGTAATCTGTAAAATATGCTTATTATCAATGATATGGAGAAAGTGTAAGGCACCTTTAAAAACTTTTTTATTTATTCCTTTTTTAGAAAAACCCTAGTGATATAGAGACTGACTACCAATCATTGTTAACAGTGGTTAAGATACTGGACTTTGAACCAGAAGGTCAAGGGTTCAAGTCTTAGCACTGCTAAACTCCAATTAACTCCAATTAAAAATGTAACTTTATAAGACTTAATCGGTTGTAAGTATCTCTTGATAAGGGCATCAGCTAAATGCTATGTAATCTAATGGTTGCTAATGGAATCTTAATGTGCATTCCTTAATGTAACCCTTCCTCTTATTTTGGCAAGCCACAATGTTGACTTCAATCTGTACTTCAGAAAAAAAAGTCAAATAAAATGTGATCACACAGCACTGATTCCTCAAGGTTAGCATAACAATGGCTCCCTCATAAAGAATGCTAGGGGTTGTGAAATTAATAATGCATTATTTTGGATTTGCCAAGAAACATTTGAAGCATATGACTTTTTGACCTGAACTTTCTGAGAAACCATCTTTTTAAAAGATGTGTATTTAGTATATTTCAGGGCCTTTTCTGTAGACTTAAAACAGGGTTCAGCTGCTTTTAAATTCCATCTTGAGTACAAGCTTTAATTATATTGATTATTATAAGCAGATGTATCCTTGCACAATTGGAAATATGTGAGTCTTTTTCATAATACATACACTGTGGACCAAAAGGAGTGGCACAGTGGTGCATGCAGTTAGCGTGGTTGCCTCACAGCTCCAGAGATCCCCGATCTGGACCTCAGATTCAACCTTTGTGGAGTTTGCATGTTCTTGCCATGTGGGTTTACTCCGGGTGCTCCGGTTTCCTCCCAGACCAGGCAAAGTTTTTGCAATCTTTTATTGTCCAATTTTGGTGAGCCCATGTGAGTTGTAGCCTCAGTTATCTCAGTTATTTGTTTCAAGGTTTGACGTGCTGTGCATTCAGAGATGCTCTTCTGGATACATTGCTTGTAACGAATGTTTATTTGAGTTACTGTTGCTTTTCTATCATTTTGAACAAGTCTGGCCATTCTCCTTTGACCTCTGGCATAACAAGCCATTTTCAGCCAGAGAACTGCCGCTCACTGGATGTTTTCTCTTTTTCGGACCATTCTCTGTAAACCTTAGAGATGGCTGTGTGTGAAAATCCCAGTAGCTCAGCAGTTTCTGAAATCCTTAGACCAGCCCGTCTAGCACCAACAACCATGCCACGTTTAAAGTCACTTAAATCACCCATCTTCTCCATTCTCGGTTTGTAACTTCAGCAAGTCATTTTGACCATGTATACGTGCCTAAATGCGCCAAGTTGCTGTCATGTGATTGGCTGATTATATATATATTTGCATAAGCAAGCAGTTGAAAAGGTGTACCTAATGCATATGTATAGTGCATGCAGGCAGTGGAGACACAGGAGAGCTAGGGTGCTTTAACCTGCACAATATTTTCAGTAATTTAATTTTAACCTTGATTTAGGGGTTGATTTCTCTCGTTCAGGCACGGCCAGGACTCTGGTCACTGCAGTGGCGGGCCGCAATGGGGGCTTCTTTGCCCCATTTTGTGTGTGTGTGTGTGTTTTGGGTTTCATTTTGTTGATATAGTGTATTTAACATTTAGTATTTTTATATTGTATATATTTCAGATATTAAACAAATGCCAGATGTAGGATAGCACTTTTAAAGGTTTTATATAAAGGCTCTCAGCAATCGCATGATTTTGCATTTCTTGTGCATGGAGCTGGTGTAAAGCTATACAATTTGTAACCTAATATCCTCACAAAAAATGCCATACAACTGAATTAAACAAAACCTTCACTATGTTGCAGTTACATTGATGTGTTTTTGAACTAGAATTTAACCATTACGTTACAAGCCAACTGAAAGTGATCTGTTTAAAAGTTTGGGCATCAGTTAGAAACAGCTGTCGTTGCACTTATGAGGGGCTTGGAGCCTTCTTGTTCAAGGATGCCGTGCCCTCACACTATTTTCGTCACACTCCAGGTCAGACAGCAGTCGTACTAAGGGTGCTGTTGTTTACTGTTGTGTTTGCTCCCCTCCACTGTTCATGGCTGCTGTGCTCCTGCTGAGCCAGACCCCCTCTGTGCCTCATTCAGCCTTGCCCATGGTCCAGGGGGGGCAGAGGTACTGGAGGGTCAGAACCCAACAAGCTGTGCCCAGAGAGGAGCTCACGCCTGCTGAGCAGGACGCACATTCAGCCCAGGTGGTACGCCTGCCACCCTGCTCACTGACTCATGTAGATGAGCCACACACACACAGGCATAAACTTCACTCAGAACGTGCCTTTAAAATGCCTTTGAATAGTTTGGACATGGTCCTGCAGGTCTATGAATAAACAGCCAAGCAGCCAGCTGTGATGTTCAACTAGCACATCTCTCTCGCCCTCGTATTCTCTCCCTTACACACATGCAGGCTCACATTTCAAACTCCGATCGTTGATACAAGCTGTCTGACAAATAACTGAAGACAACCCAGTAACGAACTTAAAACTTAAAATCACTTTTGTTTAAAATCCATTTTACATTGCTTTGGAGAATAGTTTTTTTATCGTGTACAAAGAAGGGATGATTGAAAACATTGAAATGTACTGGCATGAATATAATTCGTGGCATAGACTATAAGAACTAATATTAGTGGATATAAAAAACAACATCTTGGCATTGTTATCCCAGGCTCTTTTGTTTTTTTACTCTTTGTTCTCTTTTTAGTTTAGTCTTAATGATAGCCCAGGCCTCTGCCACACGGGAGAGCACTGTTGCCTAACCTTCAAGCACGATCAATATGCTTCTTTAGAGGCCTCATCTTTCCTCTTTATGCTTTTCACTCATGCAGGACCACTTATGGTGTTTAAACCCTGCATCTGATCAGTGTAGCTGCTGAATAGCAAGCATGAACGAATAATTGAGGGAATGAACAGAACTGAGCCCAGTTACAGAATGGCCACATGTGTAATGAGGGTTTTTTATGACACATGACCATAAATTTCAGCCAAACTAAAGCATGGTTTGATCTTCATAGTATATAAACACGTTGCGACTAACACAAATTACCTATAACACAAAAACACTTGAACACATTTGTTGTGTGAACTAAGTCTTGAGTCTGCTGTTTACAAGAATGGCCTGTCAGCATGCCCTAGTCAAAATCAATCATAGGCTACTAGAAGATGCTTGGAGATCTGAGTGTTCATCTATAATAAGACCCAGTTTTGTAAAAGGAGGAAATTCAGTACTGTTGCTACTTGCTGGAAATGGAAACGATAACAGTAATCTAAGTGTAACAAACAAATATGGCAGAAATATCTAGACATAGAATCTGTCCACTATAGCAGTGGTTTTCCACTGGGAGCCATGGATGAGGGGTTAGGGGGCAGCAAGGCAAATGAATGAGGCATGTTTAAGATGTGTATGTCACTTGTAATAATTCCACTGTAAATGTGATTTGTCACTTTAGTTTGTTTTGTTTAATTAGATATTGCCGAGTTGTATAATTTACAAAATGTTTAAAATAAATTCCAGTGGAGATTGGAAGCAAAACATATGTATGTGTGTTGGAGTGGGAGGATTTAACTATTCTTATCAACAACAGGGGGGCACTGCAGAAAAGTTTGGGAACTACTGCAAAATACAGAATACAATGAACATTAATTCATTCATTCCTTTTCTAATCCACTTAATCCTTTGTCAGAGTCATGTGAAAGCCGGTGCCTAGCTGGCGACACAATGTGCAAGGCAGGAACAACCCCAAACAGGGTGCCAATCCATCGTAGGGTACATACACTTACACACTCGCACACACACATGCTAGAAACTTCAAATAACCTAACATACCTATGTCTTTGGACGGTGGGAGGAAAATGAAGTATACCCACGCAGACATGGGGAAATTCCATGCAAACTCCACACAGAAATGACCCAGGATGCTTCACCTGGGATCGAACCCAGGACCTTCTTGTTGTGAGTCAAAGGTGCTGTGCTGAACAAAAATAGTGTTAAGGTGCCTCGGTGGTGCAGCAGTCAAATATGCTGTCCCACCAGTGCTGTGACCTGAGTTTGAGTCATCCAGTTTGCCGTCGCATGCAGGTACGATTGACTGCATCTGAGGCCAGTTGGGGAATCAATTGTCGGTGACCCCGCCACAGGGACCCCTGCCAGCCCTGTGAAGGACTGACTTCCTGTTCAGCACACACTTGCACCCTGTGTTTATCAGTGATAGGCGCCACTGACCCTGTCGAGGAACAGTTGATTTAAAACATGGAGACAAAATAAATAAATAAATACAACAAATTCCTGATATGGCATTATGAACATTTTTTGTTAAAAATAATTAACAAAGTCTGATTTCACAGTGCAACAAAACTTTTTCTTTACCATTAAAAGTGTGGATGAAATGTGAAAAAAATAAATAGCATTATTTGGAGAACCCTATTGAGAAAGCTAGTAAAACAAAAGATGAAGATTGTAAAAGCTGGATGGTCCATGACACTTCTGGGTCACTGCTCTGTTATCAGAAAAGAAAGAATGGAAATGAACAACCCTATCTTTTTTATTAAAAAAAAGGACAACACCAAAGCTGGATCCTAAATTTAAAGTTCAGTGGAAGCAATGTTAGGGTTTGGGGCTGCTTTGTTGCCTGAGGGCCTGTCCAGTGTGCAATTATCGATGAAACAACAAGCTCAGCATTGTATCAGTGAACCACTCCATAGTCATTCTGAATAGATGAATAAACCCAAAACACACAAGTAAATCAACAACATGATTGTTTAAAAAAGAAGAAAGTGTATTTTGGAAGGTCTAAATCACAGTCCAGACCAGAATCGTAGTCCTTAACCCAAATAATCCCATAATGGTTTACAGTTCCTACTCCCCATTGTCTGGTACTGATTCCATCAATCTGAAAGCAGATTCTACCAGTTACACGAATGTTCATTTATCTTTTCCAGCCTGGATTGAGATCGATCAGTGTGTAAAATAAAGACATTTAAAAGGGAACTGCTTGTGTGTTGTTAGGTTAGGTGAAACCTGTTTGCCGTTATTACTTGGATCTAGATCAGGCCGTGCTTTGTTAGCCATTAATGCAGAAATGTAGTTATTTCTGAAGGGTTCACAAAGTTTTCCTGCAACTATCCATCACTTTTTGCTAACACATACAGGAAACATGTTCATTTAATACCGGCCTCACTTACTCCAACTGTGTATTACTTCAATGTCCAGGAACAATTTCTTAATCTTCTTTTGTCAAGATGACATCACTCGTTAAGCTGCTTCAGTGATTTATTCCAAGTTCTAATTAGTGGAATATGTATTGAAGGGAGGTTTCCAGGACAAACAGTGAGTTGATGCCCTCAAGCTATAAGACTTCAGTGGGGAAGATGGATGGAGGCTCCCCCAATCCTTTAGAGGTCAATGATTTCCCTTCCCATGTCAGAGGAGAAATAAACAGCAGGACATGGAAGGCTATATTCTGTCCTGTGTCTGCACTCGAGAGCTACAGATCCCTATCTCCAAGAATAGCCCCCCCCTTTCCTCCCCCTCCTCCCCCTTCATCTTACCTTCATTACACATTTTTGTTGTTTATGCTCGAGTGCAGCCATGGTTGCTCCTGATAGTTTTGGGTCAAACATGACTGGCTACGGGTTACTCTAAATAAATACACAAGGACTAGCCAGGAAGGAATGGGTATGTTGCACTTACCGCCATATCGCCCTTGATTAATCAGCTGGCAGATGTAGGGTGGCTGTTTGTGTACACACTCAGCTCCCTGGTCGGAGGACGGAGCACAGGGTTGATGATGCTGGGCCACTTCAACTGTGGCTATACTGAAGGAGCTGCCGCCAGACTCGAATGCAGAGATCTTATGACTTCATACCAACAGCTAAAGGCTGCTTTAAAAAAAGACTGGGGTAAAGACCGTATCCACTGGATTAATTCTATTCTGAAACTTCTTTTGGTTTTAATTCAAATTCATCTGTGTTTGAGGTGTATTATCTATATTATATCTTACACCTATTGGAATATAACACGCATAAAATATATTTTATTATATTATATATTATTTTATTTATTGTATTATTTATTATATTTTCTTTAAATGTGTTGTCTTTGTATTTTAAAACTTAACTTATTATTTAGGTCATATAGTTTCATTTTTTAAACTTTTTTTTTACTTTTTGAGTTTTGGTCCTCCCAAAGTTTCTTCCTTATAACATTCAGGGAGTTTTTCCTTTCCACTGTTACCCCACGCTTGCTCAGTCACGGCTTTGGGCCTAGATATTTGGAAAGCTGCTTTGAGACAATGCTCCGTTGTAAAAAGTATTTTAGAACTTTGGACTTTGGCTTTACCAAGTTGGGGAGGATTGAGAATTTTTCAGAGCAATCTAACACAGCATTAATAAGATTAATAACGTTTTTACTAATAGTACAGCTCTGTTGTAATGCCAAGAGGACATTACAACATGGTCTGTGGATGTTAAAAAAAGGTTTGATAAGGAGCATTTGCTTTGTAACTGTGGGGGTTGTCTTCATTATGCTATATTGGGATGTACATGTCTGGTTGAATTCTCTACCATCATACTTTAGGTTACAGTGAATTTTTTATGACTGTAGCATACACTCACAGATCACTTTATTAGGTACACCTTGTTTCTTCACAAGACTGTAGTCCTCCTGTTTCTTTACATACTTTGTTAGTCCCCTTTACTCTGTCCTCTAATGGTCAGGACCCTCACAGGACCAGCACACATCAGGTATTATTTGGGTGATGGATCATTCTCAGCACTGCAACGACACTGATGTGATGGTGTTGTGCTGGTACGAGTGGCTCAGACAGAGTTTTGAAACACTAACTGTGCACTCTATTACGCACTAATAGAGATCTACCATATTGCTCCACCTTGTATATGTAAAGTCAGAGACAGTAGCTAATCTGTGGCTCTGTTACTCTAGTCCTTGATCAGTGCTCACAGGACACTGCCTACAGGATGCTGGTGGCTGGACATTTCTGATTGGTGGACAGTTTTCAGTCCAGCAGCACTGCCGTGTCTGATCCACTCATATCAGCACAACACACACTAACACACCACCACCACATCAGTGTCACTGCGTTCATGAGAATGATCCACCACCCAAATAGTAACTGATCTGTGGTGGTCTCACTGGATGTGGTATGTCCATGTTCCAGTGTCTGAACATTTGTCAGGTTGTCAGAATCAACTGAAGCTTAGCTTTTCACCTATGCTTTGGAAACTTGATAGTTGATGTCTTTCTATGACATACTGTCAAGTTTGTAAAACAAAACCTCTGCAGCAGGGACACTGGCAGGCTCAGGGTTCCCATGACTTTAAGTATGATCACAAGTTCAAAGTATTTAACATAACTGAGTGCAACTCTTGGTGTGTGACATGGTGGCACATTCATTTAGTGTTGGTGTCATTGATTTCCTGAGGCCTGGTTCAAACAATCACTGATACTGTTAAACATAAGGCAAGTTGAACCAGTTCTGGACCCAGGGTTTGTGTTTCGTCTTCTTCAGTCTCAGTTAGTTGTAATCTTCCCCAATCTTATATACAGCACATTTGGATAGCACCGTTGCATAACAAGGGAACCGGTGCTCAGTTAGATGAGTGACAAAAGGTGAGTTTGCGACACTTAGGGCCAAAAAAAAAAACCTTGTGTCCAGATGAACTGATTCAACTTTCTGAGTTTGTACATGAAGTTACAATAAAACTGATGCAGGTTGTAACACAGACCTCCTGCATTTGACTCAAAGCTAAATCCCTGAGCAGGAACTGACAGTTCGCACCATCTAGATTTAAAAAAAACCTCAGTGTTCTCACTGCAGGTCAGGCTGAGAAGATGAAGGCCAGTTTCCACGCTTAGCGGATGGAGAGCCTCTTGGCGCATCTTCATGCTTTATAGATTTTTATCATTGCTTGCATCACTTCTTTCTCTGTTTCTCTCCTCTGGTCTCATCTGGTCTGGTCCATCCCCCACCCTGCCCTGCGGCGGCCATCATTAGACGCAGCAGTGGCCTCTCACCTGTCAGCTCCACTCTGGCCGGGGTCACTAAAGCCTCATCTGGCCTGGCCGCGTGTCTTACGGCCCTGGGCAACGCTGCCCTTATCCTCAGGCAAGGAGCAGCCCCATGTGGCGCCTCTGTCTGGCAAAAAGCTTATCTGCTCTTATTGCAGCAATAGACTTCAGATGCAACCTGCAGCCCGAAGGATCAGAGGAGATGGAGAACTGGAGGAAGATAGAAGGAGGTCGAAGGCACGAGAGAGGCTGGAGGGGCGAGAGAAGGATTGTTGAGAGGGCTGAGACAGTGAAAAGAGGATTTGCCTAAAGCAATTGCTGAGGCAAAAAGCACTCCTCAAAACACCAGTGCAAGAGAGACCACCATAGGCACGTCTCCCCTGCAGGACTTTGCCCAGCAGGCTCCTTCATACTGCATGGGCCGGACATAGATGCTCGGTGCTCTCACTTCCCATCTCCAGAAGATCATCTTTTAACTGCTGGCCTGCAGTATCCCCATGAGCTGCAGGACTGTGCTTCACCTCTTCAGGCCGGCTTTATCTCCATCTCTTCGGCTCATTATATATGTTTACTTACTCACCTCATTACCCACGCACATTATTCATTTATGTGTACATTTAATTTGCTGACCTCCACTCACACACTGACAGATTTGATTCTTTCTGGCAGGATGCAGATTGTAGGACAAGACCATATGCCACCAATTGCAGCAAATTGCTCCGGATGGATATTATCGATATAAAAAAAAAACTCAGGCAGCATTTGAAGCGCCATTAATTTTCTTTGTGTTCTTTTTTGCCGTTAACTATGAAATTACTTGGCACACCAAACCAGCCTCTTATCATCATTGCAGACACTGCAATCATGCTGCATAATCACAGTTTCCGAGGCGGAATGGACCTGGGGCCGTGGCCAATAACCACTAATGTGGGCCTCCACGGGCCGCTCGCCTACAGATGGGCACCTGCCATGATACACACAGGCCACAGGAAACAGAGCTCCAGCAGAATGCACTCTCAGGATTACGCTGCTGCTCCAAATTACTGCAGAAATGCCGTCTAATGAGAAGCTATGGAAAACTCGCAAACAAGATTGTAATCGCTGATTGATTGCACTAACCGCCGCTCTTTAAAACGTCAGCTGAAAACACCAGAGCCACTCATTCTCCAAGAAAATTGTGGTCCCTAATTTGCACACTGTAAAATCAGTAATTGAGTTGACTAAAAGATTTATGGAAAATTATTTATTTGAGTCAGTGGCTGTTTTAAAAAGTTTTCGCGGACTAAATGTTAAGCCACTTTATATACTAGGCTAGGTGCAGTCATGTTTTATTCCTCAGAGCTCCTTCATTCTTAATATGAACTGGTCAGAAGGTGTTCATCCATTTTCTAAAACAGCATGACTGCACAGTAAATCACTGGTATACTCTCACTGGCCACTTCATTAGGTACACCTGTTGAACCACCTCTTAACACAAATATCTAATCAGCTAATCACATGGTAACTCAGTGCATTTAGATATGTAGACATGGTCAAGACGACCTACTGAAGTTCAAACTGAGCATTAGAATGTGGAAGTGTGGAAATGTTGGTTTTGTACGTGCCATGTCACAAATCTCAAACCCCTCAGACTGGTTTCTTGAACATGACAATGAGTTCATGGTACTCAAATGGCCTCCACAGTCACCAGATCTCAATCCACTACAGCACCTTAGGGAAGTAGTGGCACGGGAGATTCACATCATGGATGTGCAGCTGGCAAATCTGCAGAACTCTGTGATGCTCTCATGTCAGTAAGGGACAAAATCTCTGTGGAATGTTTTCTGCACCTTGTTGATGCTATGCCATAAAGAATGAAGGCAGCTCTGAAATGCAGAAATGTATGGGTGGGTCCAACCTGAGACGAGCAAAGCCTATCTAATAAAGTGGCTGGTGTGTGTATGTCACTGCTTTTAATGCAATAGTCATTTGGCAACTAATATATGTGACTTTGCAGGTTTGGCTTGGAATCATTTATTGTAGTGTAATAATAAACTGGATTACAAATGTAAGATGAAATGCTTGTACAGTAGTTTCGATTTTTGAGGTGTTTGTTTCTAATAGAGTACCAATAATAACGTATAGCGTAAAAAAAAATTAAAGAGAATACAATATTATGGAGTGCTGAAAAAATTGAGAATATAAAACTACAGAAAATATGACAATAGTGAATATAATAAATAAAATAATAAACCTTACAAAATAGAGAATATTTTGGCAGTATTTGGCAGGAAATAGTTTTCTCATGTCTCCCCGCAGATCAGTTCTGGTGGCTTGTAATCATTAGTTGACTGGAGGAGCGGAGGAGGAGTTAGGGCTCTCTGATGTAGTTGGAGTAATGGTATGAGGACTGGAACTGGTGATGGAAGAACATCTTAGTGTTTGTTTGGTTTATTTAACATCGCTAACAGCATCAGTGGCCATTTCAGCGGCACAAACAAGGTTATAACCTAACATGCATGTCTTTGGTCTGTGGAAGGAAACCGTAGTACCCAGACTAAACCCACAGAACAGACCCAGGCTGCTCCACCCTGGGATTGAACCCAGGACGTTCTTGCTGTGAGGCGACGGTACTCTCCACCGAGCCGCCACACCCAACTTAGTGTGAGGACTTGAACTGGTAATGGAACAAAAGCTTGGCAAGAAAACAGAATACGTAGTCAGGGAGAATTAAGAATGCAGAGTCCATTAACAGAACCTAGTAGGTGTAGCATGAGACTACACTTGAGACTACACTGCTTGTGAAAACTGGGACGCTGTCATACAGGTAAACAAATTGAATGCATCTAAACAGAGTGGTTGTTTACATGTTATCCTGCTACATACTTGGCATCTGTAAATCTGCTCTAATCTGCTATCATGTTTTTGCCCTGTCATGATAAAACTCTGATGAGACATCATTCTCTGTGTTGCCACAATTCCTCAAACCACACTCCAAGTTTAGTTCTTTGCCATTGCCACTAACATATTTGTAGCTGTCCCCTCAAGTTTCACTTCATCCAATGCAGTCCTCATGGCAGCAGTGACACTCTGAGATTTAAATCCCAAATTTCTGACAGTGCCAGATAATTGACAAGCAAAATTTTTTTTATGATGGGTGATTTTGGCCTGTGACTGCAAATCGGGCTGAAGCAGATGCTCTAAGTTACTGCAGATGCTCTACCCAGTGTAAGTCTGAAAAGATAAATACTACAATGTATTGTACTCTTACAAATCGAATGGTGTAATTGTTGATTATTGTCAGGGAACACAACCACATAATTTAGCTTTTTCATTGGTTATTGCGTAATTACTTACTCTTTGTACATTTAATAAGAATGAGGTTCAGAAGCTCATTTGTAATGAGGTTTCCAGCCTCTCTGTTCCCTAAAAGCAGCGAACACAATAATTGAGACACTTTATTTGTTTGATGAGTGTTGAGCAGTTGTCAGGTGGTTATTAGTGTGGTTGTCAGATCTTTGTATAGGTTGCGTCAATGGTTTTGGACAAGCCTTTAAGTCAACACTGCTTTCTCATATAAAAAGCACTCAGAGAGGAACTTGGTGTATGTTGGAAATAAAGAAGGCAGACCACAACATTCCTGCTGTTGGGAAACATGAAATGTGACATGACATTACAAGTTCAGCCAATAACAGTATTCACACATGGTCCTTAAGGCTAAGTCCAAACCATCATGTTCAGGGGGATCAGAGAGCAGTTCCCAACACCACACCCAGTGTCACTGAACAATCTCTAGCATTCATTCAATAATAGACATTAATGAGGAATTCCTTCAAAATAAGCCATGAGTTTAAAGTGATTTCACATATGAGCTGTCCTCTTGCTTTTCCCACAACCCCTTCTCCTCTGACACTGGGACCAAGTGTACAAATGCTTCCTCTTTCTCTTCCTGACCAGAGGACAAAAACATGTTTCTGTCATCGCAGTCTGTACTTTTCTGACTTCCTCCACAAATGGGGTGATTCCTGTAAAACAATGCATGCTGTTAAACTTTTAACTTTCTGTTTTCTTCTATCGGTGGCCAAAAGTATTGGGACACAACTTTTAATTCAGATGTCCTCATGTCAGGTGTTTCATTCAGTTCCACTGCCACAATCAAGCATCTAGCTATGCAGTCTGCCTTTATAAACATTTCTGAAAGAATGGGTCATTCTAAAGAGCTCACTGAATTTAAGTGTGACACTGTAATAGCATGCCATCATTGCAGCAAGTCATTTCATGACATTTCTTCCCTCCTAGATATTCTACGGTCAACTGTGAGTGGTATTATTGAAAAGTGAAACCACAGCAACTCAGCCACAAAGTGACAAACCATGTAAAGTTACATGGGGTCGTTGAGCGCTGAGGTGCATAGTGCATAAAAGGTGCCAACGCTCAATATTTGCAGAGTTCCAGACTTCCTCTGGCATTAACATCTGGCATTAACCCATGGCATGGGTTTCCATGGCCGAGCAGCTGCATTCATGCCTTATATCACCAAGCACAACAACAACCTTTAAATATACTGGGGTAAAGCACACCACCTCTGGACTGGTGGGTGGAAATGTGTATGGAGTCTGGAGTCTAGGTTTGGCAAATGCTAGAAGAACGTTATCTGCATGACTGCATTGTGCCAACTATAACGTTTGCTGGAGGAGAGATAATGCTAGGCCTTAGCACCTTAGTTCCATTGAAAGGAATCCTTAAAGCTCCATCATACCAAAACATTTTGGAGAATTGTATGCTTCCAACTTTCTGGGAACAGTTTGGGGAAGGCCCTTTCTATTCCAGCATGACTGTGCCCCAATGGACAAAAGTAAAGTCCATATAGGCATGCCTGGGACTGGTTGGTATGGCTCACACAAAACCCTGATCTCAACCCCATCAAACATATTGGAGTGATCTAGAACTGAGATTGTGAGCCAGGCCTTGTCATCCAAGGGTCTGACCTCGCAAATGCTCTTCTGGATGAATGGGCAAAGATTCCCAGCTGTAATGTGTAGGTGTCCCAATACTTTTGTCCATAAAGTGTATGTCATTCAGTGTCATTTGCAGGTATGTTTTGCACATCATCTTTCTTTTGTACATGGACAAAACAAATCAATAATTGTCTTTTTTTACCTTGTCTTGTCCCTGCTTGGTCCTTGTTGGGGGAAGAGGTTGTAGTTATCTTGAAATTCATGTTGCGCAGGCAGACACGTTCCCTGGTTGAGGGGTTGAGGTACCTGTCCATCACTCAGGGCTCAGAAGAGGTTACTGTTGCAGCGCTGGTGGATACTCACTCATCTAGCCTCACCTTCGGTGCTTAATTTGTAAAACATGAGGTAAGGGAACACCGAGCGTGGACTGATCGGGTAAGCGGTTTGCTTATTTTAATGGGTTTTTTTCTATATATGACACAGAGGTGCTGGATCCACATGAATAAGTTCCAGAACAGGTAATCCAAATATGAGAGATACTAGATCTTGTTCTGGCAGAATCCAGCAGATCCTCAGACAGAGCCAGTTAGATGTCTGTGTGACCCCTGACTCAGAAGGCACCCCTGGCACTCAAACCCAGGTCACCACAGTAGTGGGTTAGCGTACTGCCACTGCGCCAGCCGAGCCCACGGTAGAAAATCCGTATACTCATTGCAAGTTAGACTGCAGATCCTGGGGAAAGCTAAGCAAGCTGTTTAATTTTGAAAGCATTAAATCAAGTTTTTGGAAATAACACAACATATATGGTGTGATAATAAATCCATCTATTGCACTCTTGGTTTTACTATGTTCTTTGGGTAATTGCACGCTTTCAATGGAGTATAAATCTCTGTCAGAAGAACCATTAGCTGAAATGACCGCGTGAGATTATTACACTGACAGTGTGCGCAAGTAGGTCACATCTGAACGCGTGCTGAAAACGTGCTTTTTATTAGTATTCTAGAAATGCACAACAAGCTAAACAAACAGTCTCACAAGGGTGTCACACTTGGTTCCAAAACTTGTGTCTGTACCCAGAGTCAATTTACAGCTTGTTGGTGAGAGTGTCATCATCATGGCTTTGCTTTCTCACAGACTAATTCTCCCTTAACCACAAGGTATTAGTAAAGTGACTGCAAACAGAATGTGGTATCCATTAGGGATGTGCGATATGTATCATCTCAGATAATATCTTATTTGTTGTATTAACAATGTGAGGACTGACATTATCGAGTGTTTCACTCACTTTGCAACAACATCAATAACACGCCTTATGAGTTTGTAAGTAGATCCTCCTTTTGTAGAAATAACAGCCGCTAAACGCTTCCTACAGCTTCCAGTCTGGATTCTGGTTGAAGGTGCTTTGGACCATTCTTCTTTAGAAACATCTCCAGTTCAGTCAGGTTTGATGGTTTCCGAGCATGGACCAGCCCACATATTCAGTAATAGTCATGTCTGGGGGACTGAGATGGCCATTCCAGAACGTTGTACTGGTTCCTCTGCATGAATGCCTTAGTTAGAATTTTGAGCAGGGTTTGGGGGTCGTTGGCCTCGTGCAACTTTGTTCCACTGATTCTTGAACATTGTTCTCAGGAATCTGAGATATTAACTGGAATCCATGCGACCCTCAACTTTAACAAGATTCCTAGTACCTGCACTGGCCACACAGTCCACCACACAGCATGATGGAAACCGCCACCAAATTTTACTGTGGGTAGCAAGTGTTTGTCTTGGGATGCTGTGTTCTTTTTTTTTTTCCGCTCCTTGTTATGTCCCAATAACTCAATTTTAGTTTCATCAGTTACACAGCACTTTATTCCAAAATGAAGCTGGATTGTCCAAATGTGCTGTAGCACACCTCAAGTGACTCTGTTGTGGCGTGTCTGCAGAAAAGGCTTCTTCTGCATTACTCTCCCATACAGCCTCTCCTTGTGCAAAGTGCGCTGTATAGTTGAACGATGAACAGTGACAACCATCTGCAGCAAGATGAGGTTGTAGGTCTTTGGAGGTGGTCTGTGGCTTTGACTATGACTGTTCTCACCCTTCCTTCGCCTCTGCCTATCTGAGATTTTTCTTGGTCTGCCACTTCGGAGTTCCTTAACTAGAATTGTGCCTGTGGTCTTCCATTGCCTTCACTATGTTCCTCACAGTGGAAACTGAGAGCAGCTGAAATCTCTGAGAGAGCTTTTCCCTTTCCCTGAACCATGATGTTGAACAACCTTGTTTTCAGGCCATTTGAGAGTTTTGTTTTGAGGCTCCCATGTTGCCACTCTTCAGAGAAGATGCAAAGAGGAGAAAAACTTCCAATTGGCCACCTTAACCCTTTCTCATAGTTGGATTCACTTGTGTATGTAGATCAAGGGTCAATGAGCTTACAAAACAAATTTTGTGTTCCAATAATTAGTGCTAAAGGTATTCAAATGACAAGGGTGCCCAAATTTATGCACCTGCCTAATTTTGTTTGAATAACTACTGCACACTTTCTGTAAAACCTATAAACTTAAGTTCACTTCTCAAATATCACAGTGTTCATCTGCTATATGATATATTTACCTGAAATTGCTGAGCTGGACAACCAATGATTTATAAAGAAAAATCATGAAAATTATCAGGGGTGCCCAAACTTTTTCATACGACTGTATATCCAAATTCCAAAATTCCACTAAACAGGTCTTCTTCTTCTTTTCTTGGTGCCTGTCCCGCCGAATGCAGGGTCCGCCCACTACCACTAGAAAACTAGAATTTCGATTTTTTTCCACTTATTGATTCCTGCTCACGTGTTTTTTGCTTCAACTACGCAGCCGTGAATAGTCCAAAAATACATCTGTAAGGAGGCACCTGTCTGCCAGAACCGGTGCGCTATGTAATACATCATCACATACAAGTAGTCCCTGTTTTACAATGGGGATTTGTTCCCACAAACCACCATACATTGAATGTGTCATCAACCAATGAGTGATATATGTACTGTAGTTACAGCATTTAGCCCTTATCCAGAGCGACCTACAACTGATATGTTCCTACAATTCAAGTAATTGTGGGTTAAGGGTCTGCTCCAACAGTAGCAGCTTGGCAGAGGTGGGATTTGAAACCTGGACCTTCTGGTCCATAGTCCAGTACCTTAACCGCTAGGCTATCACAGTCCCATACTTAAAACACTTACAGAAACCTGCAGTTGGGCAAAATCGTTAACATAAAGCTTATTTTATAATAAAGTATTGAATATCTCATGTAATTTATTGAATAATGTATTGAAAGTGAAAGAAAAAATTAGTATTGTCTCAAACACAGCTTTTTCCTCACTGCATTCCCTACGTCACGCACTGCTGATTTCCTCATTTAGCACGATAGAGTGCAAGAGTATATCGGAATACAGATTGCTTGACCAGTGTACCGTGTTCGACTGACTGCGCTCTCCTAGCCCAAATGCTGTTAGTGACAGTGCTAGCACCTGATCAACATATCCAGTACAAAAAAGGCTACAATTCATGAATCGCACAGTTGAAAGATCTAAAAAATATATTCTTTATACCTAAACATTTGGCATCTTTCTTTCACCATTTTGGAATCTAAACTTGGAATCAATAAGCAGAATCTGAATCAATAAAATGCAAGCAATGCCTAAGCCTATCAGAATATGAAGATTATGACAAACTTCAGGGGTCAGCTGTCCACGACAGGCTTAAACTAGCCAAGGTACCAGCACAAAAACACACTCAGCAAACTTTAGCAAAGTCAATTGGCAAAAAAAGTGCCTCGCGACAAGAAAATGTACAGATGGCAAGACAAGTCCTGTCTCCAATTACACTGCGACAGACACGGAGCCAATTGAGAGAAGGGTTCAAACAACTTCTACATACGTTACAACTATCGTCTAATTATCGTTACCGATAAAATCCCAGAAAATATCGAGAATGCTTTTTTTTCTGTATTGCATACCCCTAGTATCCATACAAATATTTCCCTCTTGTATTGTCCCTGGTTGTACTGGTCAAGAACACAGGATCCAGCACCTCTGGATCCAGTGGATGCAAACCCTGGACAGCAAGAGCACTATTGCAGATCAGAGAGATGATCCCCCAAGAATATTACATATGCGCATCAGAGCAAGTCTTTTTCATTATCACTGTACTAAACCGACTGCTGTCAAATGTTCTGTCTAAGACAGTGAACAATTTCCTTTTGAGTCATGTTTTTATCCTGAACTTGTCCAAACATTTTAGCCAAAAAGACAGCTTAAGAGAAAACAAAGTCTGTATCCCACCTTGGTATGAACTGATAAATAATAACCATTAGCGCTTGCAGTTATTTACAGTGTGAGAAGTCTGTGTGGGTCAACTGGCAAGTCTGCATCTGTGATGGGCAGCTGTGGGAAATGTGTGTAAGAGGCCTCTCACTTGAACATCCTGTTTTAAGCGTTTAAGAGGTTTCTTTTGTAAGCAACGAAAAATTTCAAGAGCAGAATACTCATTTAATTTGACACTGGAACGGTTTAAATACCTTAAAGAAAATAAAGACGTAAAGCACAGCTATTTATATGTGGTTCGCATTTGTGATGGTTTGCTTTAAAGAGAAGGTTTATCCCAAATACACATTTACGTGATTGTTTTTGTCATTGACTCATGGTTATTTACTCGAATCCGCCAGTCAGTAATGGAAGACTTGGCATGCTAAATTATCATTGGGAGAGGAAAAACACTCGAAGTTAATGAGCCATGGTAAGTATGTGTGGACTTGTATGCCAAATCATCTTTAAACTAAAGCCAAAGCAGGTTCAATGGTTTCTGAACACATTCGCGGAAGGTGATGAGGTAACCATAATTTGTTCATACCTTCAGTATCTTAGAAAGGCTACCAGCTGCTGTTGCGAAAAATCCCTGTTAGTGCAGGAAACAGATAACGTATGCAGACTTTTGGAAAGGGAACTGCAGCTTGCCGTACACAACTCTGAATGTGTGTTTGTGTTGCATTATGTCTGCGGTGAGTTATGATGTAAACCCTGTATCCGGGAGGTCCTGACTAAAGCGTAACACTTTCTGAATGGGATTTTTGAACAAAAACAAAATGTGGAAACAATGAAAGATGACCGGATTGTATTTAAAATGTTTGTTTAGAGTCAGAAAGTTAATGGAAATATGAGAAAATGAAACAATTTCTATTAGGTTTGACGTTTTTGAGAAATAGATTTCTGGTAAATCCCATTTTTCCTTTTGAATATCTGAATACATGGACGTGAATGTGACACACTCTAACAGTAATGGGGCTTGAATACCATCTTCTGGTCACTAGTACATTACAGTATTAATGACCTTTCCAATGACACACTCATCAGCCACTTTATTAGGTACACCTTGCTAGTACAAGGTTGGACCCCTTTTACCTTATACTTCCACAGATTCATTCCATAGATTCAACAACATTCCTCAGAGATTTTGATCCATACATAATAATTTGAAAACATCACACAGTTGCCACCATTCCCAGAGGTGCTCTACTGGATTAAGGTCTGGTGACTGTGGAGACCGTTTGTCTACAATGAACTCACTGGCATGAAGAAACCATTTTGAGACTATTTGAGCTTTGTGACATGGTGGAAGCATCCTGTTGGGACGTACTCATCAGATGATGGTACTGTGGTTATAAAGGGATGGACACGGTCAGCAACAATACTCAGGTAGGCTGTGGTGTTTAAACAATGCTTAACAAAGTGTGCCAAGAAAATATCCCCCACATATTACACCACCAGCAGCAGCCCGAACCGTTGATAAAAGGCAGGATGGATCAATAGTTTTATGTTGTTTAAACCAAACCTCTTGCTAACCAAATTTTCTATTGTCCAATTTTTGTGAGAACATGCGAACTGTAGACTCAGTTGCCTGTTCTTAGCTGAGAGCAGTGGCATCTGGTATGATATTTTGATGCTGTGGCTGCTTCAAGGTTTGACATGTTGTGCATTCAGAGATGCTCTTCTACATACTTCGGTTTAAGTGGTTATACCGTTACCTTTCTGTCAGCTCAAACTAATCTGGCCATTCTCCTCTCACCTCTGGCATCAACAACAAATTTTAGCCCAGAGAACTGCCGCTCACTGGATATTTTCTCTTTTTTGGACCATTCTCTGTTAAATCTTAGGGATAGCTGTGCATGAAAATCCCAGTAGATCAGCAGTTTCAGAAATACTCATTCAACAACCATGCCTTGTCTAAAGTCACTTAAATCACCTTTCTTCCCTATTCTGATGCTCAGTTTGAACTTTAGCATGTCGTCTTGACCATGTCTACATGCCTACATACATTGAGTTCCTGCCACATGATTTTCTGATTAGATATTTGCATTAGCAAGCAGTTGAACAGGTGTGCCTAATGACGTGACTGGTGAGTGTATGTACAGTGGGGCAGAAAAGTATTTAGTCAGCTACTGATTGTGCAAGTTCTCCTACTTAGAAAGATGAGAAAGGATAGTAATTTTCATCATAAGCACACAACTATGAGAGACAAAATGAGAAAAAAAAATCCAGGAAATCACATTTTAGGATTTTTAAAGAATTTAATTGTAAATCATGGTGGAAAATAAGTATTTGGTCACCCACAAACAAGCAAGATTTCTGGCTCTCACAGACCTGTAACTTCTTCTTTAAGAAGCTCTTCTGTCCTCCACTCGTTACCTGTATTAATGGCACCTGTTTGACCTCGTTATCTGTATAAAAGACACCTGTCCACAGCCTCAAACAGTTTCAGACTCCAAACTCAACCATGGCCAAGACCAAAGAGCTGTCGAATGACACCAGGATGAAAATTGTAGACCTGCACCAGGCTGGGGAAGAGTGAATCTTACAATAGGCAAAGCAGGTTGGTGTGAAAAATCAGCTGTGGGAGCAATTGTAAGAAAATGGAAGACATACAAGACCATTGATAATCTCCCTCAATCTGGGGCTCCACGCAAGATCTCATCCCGTGGGGTCACCCCCCCCCCCCCCCCCCCCCCCCCCCCCCCCCCCCCCCCCCCCCCCCCCCCCCCCCCCCCCCAAAATGATCATGAGAACGGTGAGCAAAAATCCCAGAACTACATGGAGGGACCTGATGAATGACCTGCAGAGAGCTGGGACCAAAGTAACAAAGGCTACCATCAGTAACACACTACGCCAAGAGGGACTCAGATCCTGCAGTGCCAAGTGTGTCCCCCTGCTTAAACCAGTACATGTCCAGGCCCCGTCTGAAGTTTGTCAGAGAGCATATGGATGATCCAGAAGGAGGATTGGGAGAGAATGTCATGTGGTAAGATGAAACCAAAATAGAAGTTTTTGGTTAAAAACTCAACTAACTCGCCGTGTTTGGAGGAAGAAGAATGCTGAGTTGCATCCCAAGAACACCATACCTACTGTGAAGCATGGGGGTGGAAAACATCATGCTTTTGGGATGGTTTTCTGCAAAGGGGACAGGACGACTGATCTGTGTTAAGGGAAGAAATGAACGGGGCCCATGTATCGTGAGATTTTAAGCCACAAACCTCCTTCCATCAGTGAGAGCATTGAAGATGGAACATGGCTGGGTCTTCCAGCTCTGCATGACAATGATCCCAAACACACTCGTTTGGGCAAGGAAGGAGTGGCTCCGTAAAAAGCATTTCAAGGTCCTGGAGTGGCCTAGCCAGTCTCCAGACCTCAGCCCAATAGAAAAATTTGTGGAGGAAGTGAAAAGTCCGTGTTGCCCCAAAACATCACTGCTCTAGAGGAGATCTGCATGGAGGACATGGGCCAAAAATACCCACTACAGTGTGTGCCAAACCTGGTGAAGACTTACAGGAAAACGTTTGACCTCTGTTCATTCCCCAACAAAGGTTATGTTACAAAGTATTGAGTTTAACTTTGATGTTATTGGGTATTGACCAAATACTTATTTTCCACCAGAATTTACAATGAATTTCTTATTTTTTTTTCTTTTGTTAAAAATCCTACAATGTGATTTCCTGGATTTTTTTTCTCATTTTGTCTCTCATAGTTGAAGTGTACCTATGATGAATTGAAAATGAGAGAGGGAGAGAGAGAGAGAGAGATGCAACCCGACCGCCTGTGTCGCCGACGATAGAGATTTTTTTTCTCATTTTGTCTCTCATAGTTGAAGTGTACCTATGATGAAAATGAGAGAGAGAGAGAGAGAGAGAGAGAGAGAGAGAGAGAGAGAGAGAGAGAGAGAGATTTTTCCACAAAAAATGTAAGCCCACTTATTCAAAGCAGCTGATTTTTTTAATTGATACGTTTTATTTTACAATTATATTATAGACTATAGCTTTAACCTAGTTTCTCTTTCACAGAGTATGTATAAGAATAAAAATAAGTAATAAAATATGAAATTATCGGATTTATTTATATATCATCAGACTTGAGCAGGGACATCATCCTTCAGTTACACCACCTGAAGAATAAAATAATGAAAAGTAATTGTTTGTCTGGGTAACATTTTGCTAACCTTTTTTTAAATATCACCATATTTATTGCAAAAACTTGAAATCACTCATTGTGCCCCTCCCATTATTGCTCAGGACTGGTATACGGTGTTGCTCCCTTTGCTCGTGCTCTGAATGCCATCATTAACTTCTCATGAGATATTGGTAGTTCTGTATAAAATTGAAGAATGATAACACCATTAATATGATAATTAAGCTTCCTTGCACACTGGGATTTAAAGAGTAATATAAGTATGGTGAATTTATGACTAATCTATATAAAAGCAGCAGTAATATACCTTATTATGAGCATGAATCATCTAAATACTCAGAGCAGAGGTGCAAATGGCCTTAACTGATTAATTCAACATAGTTAAATTGAATTTATTTAAAAGTCATCGTTTCTGTTCCCTTTTTTATCGGGCAATGTCCATGCTGCTTCCTCTCAGCGCTAAGCGCATACACAGTACTGTATTACCGAGTTAATGGGACAGATAATTGACAGTAAGCCATAGGAGGTTAATAATAGGCATTTAATTGACTTCTATCAGTTTGTTGGAGCTTCTCAGTCTGTTCCAGCTCTTCTGGGCCAATTTCAGCTCTCGTGCTGGGGCTCTGAGACTTGAAGCATTTATGGGAAAGGTCTGCCAAAGGAAGGAAATAAAATAAAGACATCAAATTTCATGTTATGCAAAGCAAAAGAGAGCAGAGACTGACCCGAGTGCAGACTAGAATCATTTTGCAGATGCTCTTTTCCAGAGTGACTTACGACTGCTCAAGTCTTACAACGTGCAACCCAAGCAATGTTGGGTTAAGGACATCGCTCAAGGGCCCTGCACTGTCAGCTTGGCATGGTAGGCCTTGAACCCTGGACCTGCTGGTTAGTGTTGCAGTACCTTAACTGCTGCACCATCACAGTTAGTTAGTTGAGATTCATTTTGTGGATAGTTTTTACTGCTACTTTATTAACCTTGTTAAGATTAAGTGTGTACTCACACTAGGAGATCTGTACTGTGCCCGAGTACGCTTGATACCCAAAGTAGGGTTTGCTTCTACTAATGTGCTGTGCTGTTCTCGGGTGTTGTATGCTGAACTGTGCTCAGGCCCACATGAAGAGGTGGGCTCAAACATGGTTCAGTCAGACTCGGACATAGTACGCGTGTAGTGTGATCGCTAACAGTGCCCAACGTCAGCTGCCGATCCGTACCACTCTTTCTATACATGCGGGTGGCATTGCCTCCCAGCTCCAGCATCCCCAGTTTGATCCTAACCTCAAATTTCACGGAGTTTGCATGTCCTCTCTGTGTTCACATGGGTTTACTCCGGGTGCTCCGGTTTCCTTCTACAGTCCAAAGACATGCATTAGACTAACTGATTATGCTAAATTGGCAGGAGAAAAAAATCACACTGTTAAAAAAAAATCACAAGGATGCTGTTATCAGATGTTATTGGGGGTACATTTTCCCCCATGTCCCATTCTATAACCAAGCCTAAGATTGTAGAACCGCTGCTCCTTCGCATTGAGAGAAGCCAGTTGAGGTGGTTCGGGCATCTGATAAGGATGCCTCCTGGATGCCTCCCACTAGACATGTACCAGGTACGGCCAACTAGGAAGAGGCCCCTTGGTAGACCCAACTGGCCTGGGAGTGGCTGGGGATCCCCCAGGACGAGCTGGTAGAAGTTGCAGGGGACAGAGATGACTGGGCGTCTCTGCATGGCCTGCTGCCACCACGGCCCTGAAATGGACAAGTGGAAAACTTCATGATCATGATGATGATGGCCTAAGCATGCTCAGGCCCTGAACGTTTAACTGCAATGTGAGCGCAGGCCAGCAGGGGAGTGGAGAAGGTACTCAGGTTAATTGTGCTCAGGTACGGTACATGGCAACCAGTCATAGTGTGAGTACGCCCTAAAACTGTATTCCATTCCATGCAACATTCATTCACTCACACAAATTTTAATGTGGCTCTATCACAAACTGTTCTAATGCACCATTCATTACACCCTAATGGGGTAATGAGAATATAATTAGGAAGCAATTTGGGATAAGCCCTACTGATCAGTTGCTCTCTGTTCTTTCGAAAGTTATTTTCAAGGTTTTCATCATCAGTGCTTGTTTTTAAATCTCTGTCTATCATGCTTTACTGTAGTTTTTCACTCGGCACTAATAGAGTTAGAGTCGTATGACCTCATTTTACTCGCATCAAGTTTTTTTCTCTGTAAAACATGGCAGGAATGCACGAGGTTGTCAGCAGTACGTGTGATGCCATTAACCCTACTGGCCTAGACAGGAGACTACGTTGTCTGATGCCACTCTTTACCCTCTGTCAGACACTGAGTATGACCAGTCAGCTTGTGTCCCAGACTGGCCTCTGGCTGGCTCTTCTATTTACAGCGCACATCCGCTTCACCTAAACCCGAACAATTCCAGTCCAGGAAAGAGCATTTCCTCTTCTGAGAGGCAAGATTTGTGGAAAGCACTGAGAGCGCAGAGACTGTGACACTGACACTGCAGTCTGTCCTGCAAACACCCTGACATGGAGAGAAGTCCTGGCCAAAAATGTCTCACTCTCCAGAATAATAATTATAAGCACTCAGGTGGTGCAGCGACAAATGGCTAGCCTGCCCCCGCCGTGACCCTGCTTTGAGTAGCGGCGCTGCTTTCCGGCTGGGTTGGACATTGCATAGACACATCAATGACCCCTTCCAAGCCATGAGTGATGGACTGGCGGCTGTCCAGAGTACACCGTTGATGGATGTATAGACGGGGTGGCAAACTGCGTACAGCAACAACCATAAAATGCTCGGAGAGAGTAGGCTGAACCACAGTAGGAAGGCATTCGGCAAAAAGTGTGTAAGGTTGTTTTTTTCATTATGCTGAAACATCTTTACACTCATCATTTAAACTCTCTGAGCTGCTTAGCTCATGGGCTGGGTTTTTAATTTATGGTAATCTCATGCACCGAGGCTAGTGGCCTGCTCACTTGATAGAATGTAAATAGTTAGGAGTGGAACACAAGGATGGCAGGGAGCCATACATCACTCGGATCACTTAAAGTGTGGTGGCTGAGCTGATAGATGAAGATTCAGGAGATGGGAGTGGAGCTCGACGCAGAAAGGTGTTAGAAGGTTGCGAATATTTCTCATAGCAATTATTGAAAGTGTTTTCGCTGACATCATAGTCCTAGCTCATATATCACGACGCTGGGAGCGTGAATAAGAAATAGTGGCCCGCTGCGAACCAGAGACGGCGGCAGTAAAAATTAGTGGGTTATTTAGGGTGAGAAACAAGAGCGGCTAGGGTTAAGGAGGTGGCATTAGCGTGTGGAACTCGCTGTAGGCCGCCATCATACTTTCCGTCAATCTTCTCCTTTTATGTTGCTTCGTGTGTTTAGAGTCCTAATCCCAGTGCAGGGAAGTGTTATGATTACAAATAGTGCAAGTGTAGCATTTCGAAAAAGAAAAAGGAAAGGGATGAGGAGTCTGATGGGAAACAGAGCGTCAGAGAGCTGGACAAACACACAACTGGCATACCAGGGTTAGGGTTTGGCGTACGTGTGCATGGCAAATTCTCTGGAGAGCCGGGTTGGTATGAAAAGTGTGAGCGCCGGGTCCCTGTGCGTGCCTGCTGCAGGATGTGGCGGATACCGAGCTCTTGAATCAGCTAAGTTCAGGCCAACATTGCATCCCTCTGAAGGTTGGTGTGGAGTGCTGTGGCCTGTCTGGAGTGCATCTGGCCTGGTTGTGCAGCTCACATCCTCCCCTCTTACAGAAGGGACTTTCTGTAAGCCGAACATTCCCAGCCTGCAGGAAGGGCTCCTCTGCGCAGCTCGTCTCTGGCAGAAATTCCTATTATGGTTCCTCCTCGTTCTCCCTCAGTGTTTCTTTCTGTCTTAGCTTTCTCTCCTTATTTTTTTCCCCCTTTTCCAGCTGTATTGCCTCACAGCATGGCCTTTGACTTAATTGTCAGAAATAAAGACTTAAACATGGGCCATCTGCATAGATGTCTGATCGTTTCCCTCCTCCCTCACATGTTCGCCTAAACAAAGTCTGGATCCTCCCTCTTGGAAGCTCTTGGGAACATCAGAGGGCCTCGGTCTCATACACTCTCTCTTCAGGCACATATCCACTTGGCCTGACCATGAACCCGGTGTGAGAGAGGTTAGCCAAAGGCTAATGGTGAGGAACGAGTGGGTGCAGTGCTGACGGTGTGAGTGTGTGAATAGCGCTTAAGTGTGTATGAGCGTTAATGAATACACGGTAATGCAAGGTCTACCAGGATGTCTCGTTTGCAGCCAGCCCATACTTAAGATATCAGGGCTACTTTTAGCAGCCAGATGAATCCTGCCTGACAGGAAATGACAGGGTCAGGGCTTGAGAAGAGCACTCAGAGGTGACATACTGGCCGCACTGAGCTCATGCATTTACTGGCACGACACACACAAACACAAAGCGCCAGTCACCTTAAGCCCCTGGACCCTCTCCCAGGTTGCAGTTGTGTTGCTTGTTTCATTTTCATTAGGATTCTCCTGCCGAGGCCTGAACTTCTTTCCCTGCCCGGACTCTGGTGACAGCTCCGTAAATCACACCACTTTAGTAGACCTGCCTGCTTTTTTTATACAATTTAATCACAGAACTCCTGCCGCAAGGAAAATTGGGCCAGTGTATGGAATTCTCCCATAAACAAGAGAAGGGAGCATGGAGCTGCTGATGTGCTTCTGTAGCACAGCCGCTGATAGAAATTCATTAGCTCCTTGCTGAGACAGTGCTCCGACGGGGCCCAGGCTGTTTTCGCTCAGTGACAATCAATCGCTCAGGAGCAACAGGTCCGGACTGTAAACTTGAGGTCACATGCCGAATGGTATACAGTTTCTCATCTGGAATGAGACGATGAACGTGTCGGCAGGATTCTCACACAAGACCTTGGCTTTGGTTTTTTATTAGCGGTTACTCACAGGTTCAGTGCTGTTTGAAATCATCAGAGGTTGTATTTCACCAAACATCACTGCTGTGGTAAAAATGTTAACTCTTCCAATACTGGACAAAGTGGGAAGCCTCGAGTTGCATCCCTCATCATTTCATGATATAACTTACCATAGGCGTAGTTATGGTAATAATTAGTGTTCGCAGCATCCTTGTGATTTTGCTTTTTTAACTGTGTGATGTGCTTTGTCTTTCCTGTTACATTTAGCCAAAATTATTATAATGATTATGATTAATATTATCCTTATAATTAATTTGTGTCATTTTTATGCAATTATGGTTGAGTACTATACATGAAAGAAGGCAGAGTTGGTGGTTCATCCTCCAGTAAATGCTCAGCTCTTACCAGCACGGAAGAAAGGGCCCTTACAGATTAAATGGTAGTGTCTAAATGGGATTAGTGCACTGTGTAAATAATGCATTTTGGGCTGACTGGCAAATTAAGATTTTTTTTTTCATCATGCAAGAATAAAAAGTAGAAAATGTAAAAAGTTTAATTCATTTGTAATTCACTTTACATTTATTATACACTATATAATATAATTATTAATAAATGATATTAGATTTAATCATATGTTTTGTCAAATATAACGTTAAATTATACATAGCCTAAAATTGTTATTAATTATTATTATATTATAGTCTTAGTTAAACTAAGGAAATATAACTTTTGGATGCAGATGATGATGATGATTCTGTCAAACTCAGGGGCGTTTCTAGGGTGTGATGCTCCTCTGCTGGGAGGTCCAATGCTGATGTTCTTTTATGTTTCCAAATGAGTTTGAGACTGTGACAAGCCCGAGACTGCTTGTTTACGGTCTCAAGACCGGACTTGAGTACTACAACACTAGTGAGAGATGTTAAAGTGTTTTGCAGATTAAAAGGTAGTGTCTAAATGGGATTAGTGCACTGTGTAAATAAAGCACTGTGGGTTGACTCGCACTGGTGTGTCTCTCTCAGCTTGGATTTCTGGCAGGTCTTTGCGTCCTCATGCATGTCTGACACATGGGGAATGCAGTTTGTGCTCCTTTTGCATACAAGCTCCTTTATTCCAACGTTTAAAAGCGAGGTAAACTGAACATGCTATCTGTAATTATGTGAGACATTGCTGGCTTGAATATACTTTAAAATATACTCATAGTAAGTATATATATATACCCATTCAATGTATGATCTTTGGCAAATTAAATACCAATTTTTGCATTCCTTGCATATCGTATTTAACATAACACATAACACAACACTACTCATAGGATGTGTCAGGTTGGGTAGTGTGCACCCCATACCAAAACAAAGCTGAAATGAAACCTACGCCACTGTAACTAACATGTGAATTGTTCGAAAGTGGTCAACTGAAATATGTTAGGTCAGGATTGGCAGCACTCATCAGTTTCTTTTCATAATAGTATCATTCATTTCTTTCTTTAAATGTGCGTAGTCCTCTGCATTAATTCCTTATATACTGTTTGATTTTTTTTTTTTTACTTTACTATGTTCTTAGTGCAATAACGAAGAAGCACATCATGCCTTTTGAGAGCGCTGTTGAGATTTTACTACTAAAATGGAGCCTTTGTTGAAAGTGAAGCATCTGTGGGTGTTTCTGAAAATAGATGCTAGAAAGGAGACAGCTGTTCACAGTCTCGAATCCCATTCTGAATGAGACAGATTATGGACATGATGATTATGGGAATAGGAAATAGGGGCTGGGCATGGTTTTCAAAGGCAAATCAATGCCGTAACTTTGGGTTTCAGGAACTTTAAAAGTTAGCTTGGCAAACGATCAGCATGACTTTCAAAGAATGTTATGTTCTGTTAAACCATTTCGTAGTTTTATATAATGTGTGGCGCATTAGAAGTGAATTTGTTTCCTAGGTCTAGTCAAGGAACATGTGCTGCACCTTTAATCTTAGAGTTTAGGGTTTTGGCAAGTGTTTGGTTACCATTTGGGCTGATGAGAATTTCAATCTTTCTATGATGATGCACATATAATCTTGAGAACATTAACACTACAGAGCGTAGCTGTACCGTTTAATGTTACTTGATGGGCTTTTCTTTTAAGTACGCTTGTCTGGGCCAGGGTGAGCTTTGTAAAGCACTTGGGTTGATGATTCAGTTGGATAATAACTCTGAATGGAGGAGATGATGTTTTCCATGTGACATTTGTTCTTTCCAAACCTGCTATAAGGAGCTGTACCTCATTTCTATAGCAGAGCCCAGATGTGTCTAAGAAATCAGTCAGCAACAGATCAAGAGCTAAGTCTCTCTCTCTCTCTCTCTCTCTCTCTCTCTCTCTCTCTCTCTCTCTCTCTCTCTCTCTCTCTCTCTCTTCTCTCTCTCTCTCTTTCTCAAGCTCTTTCACTCCTAGCTTACACAGATTCACTTATGTTTGTCCCAGTGGAGACCCACTTCTGCAGTGGTCTAGATATTTATGGAGCCTGTGTTGACATTGGACAGCATGAAGAGAAATATCTGTGGCTCAAAACCACAAGACAAATGGCTGTGCTGCTTGACGTTGTTGTGCTGACATGCAGGGCTGGCCTGGTGGAGTATGTAGGTGATATCTCATGGCTGCTTGGTGCTGATGGTAGTCTCTCAAGCCAGAATTCTTGAAATGACAGTCTGGTAGTTTTCACCACCCAATGCGTCTGCCTACTTTCTCTTCGTGAGGCCGTTTGACTGGCATTTCAGCTGACCACTCACAGGCTTTGGTTTCCATGTGACTTATAGGGCAAGACGTTGTGTAAGCTGACCTAATGTCAATTCATTTTCCAAATCTGATAACTCTAGAACTCTGGTTAATTGCAGAGGTTTTGGCCACTGTTGAAATATAAAGCTTTTCCCATATGGACATCTTGTTTAATTGCTACTAACTGCTTCAAACTGATTTCTTAAATAACTTTTGAAAACAGTCTGCCATTCATATTTTAACCTAGTGATTATATCTGGCACTCGAACGCTTGTTGTTGCTGTGTTTAAAAGTTTGTTTTCCTGTTGGACTGATTAAAATCAATACACAGTAATGGGTTCACATGGCAGTATGGATACCCACTGAGATCATATCTGGCAAGATTCTCATAGCCATGGTTAGCTAATGCCTGGCTCACACTACAGGATAATTGGGCCTATTTTGAAGCTGATTCCCCTCCTGACTATATAATCCAATCTTAAACCCTCCAGTTGTGGTTGCCCTGATTTCAAATCATAAGTATGAAAAGTATGAAACATGTGCAGTATTTTCAGCACAACATCCTGTAGTGCCAGCTAAAGTCGAGCTTGGTAATGACAAATATTACGGTGTATTTAAAAAATTTTAAACTTCAGTGAGAAGATGAACACAGAGGCTAATGAATTAGCCTGCTAGTATTTAGCATGTACGGAGATACTTATTTGAATTCTGCCTCTCACTCGCACAAGCCTAGCTCACAGTGCAGAATATACAAGCCTTGTTGACTTATGAGTCACAGCTTCATCAACGTTCTTTGATTCTTTTTGGTTTACGCGACAAACTATGCAAACTGTTAGCACAGCAAGCTACATCTGGCAGTTGTCTGCCATGTTTGTTATTTTCTGAAGTCATGTTTGTTCATGAATCAATCCACAAGATAGTTGGTCTGGACTCTGAAATGGGAGAATAATCTAAAAAGTGTGTAGGGCTTTGTTTTGGGAAAGTCTTCTAATGTGAAGACTTTGATAACTTAGCCATGAAAAAAACCCAACAAAATCAGTCTTTATCATTGAGAATGCCACAGGATTGTAGGAGGAATCACTGTACAGTCAGCATACAGTCTTATGCATAGGTTTGGGCAGCCTGGTCAAATCACATGGTTTTTGTTAAGTATTCTAACAGTTCTGCGATGCCTATATTTTTAAGAAACATTGAGACAAATTAGCATGCAATACTTGCATGAATAAGTCATATTTAAGTTTAGCAGTTGTGTTTGATCATGGGTGCCCATGGGTGCACCAGCTATTCCATAAGACTGCACGAGGCTCATGCTGCACAACTGTGATCTGTTTATGGACTTTATAGTTGTGTTCTTAACTCTCCCTACCTACAGTTTCTGTTTTCTCCCCAAACGTTTACTTACTGGAGCTATGGGCCTAGACGTTTTTAAGGCTGTTTTGAGACAATGTTCTCTAGTAATAGATTTCCCTTGACTTGACATTATGCAGGCAGAAAGTACATAGTGATGATGATGATGATAGTCTCAGTCTCTCAGTTTATCTCAGCTTCTCCTGGTGAGGGTCAGGGTACTGATAATTATGGATCAGTACATAATTAGACACTGGAATGTTTGGGTGTGACCAAAATTATTATTATTTTTTTTGTAATATTTGGCTATGTTTCTGCAGCTGTCAGTGATATATTGCACTGGGTTAAAAGCCAAGGCCAAGTATACATCATGGGATCTAAAAATATTTTTACGTAACATTCTCATTTTCCCACTCCATTTCATTCTGGGATGTGGATCCCAGGTTAGACTTGTATAGAGGGAAACATAGGTGGTTTTCTGGTAGGAGCCGATGTGCATTAGATTTATTGTCAAAACAACAGGGCTGAGGAAAAAGACAGCAGTGAGGGAAGTGGGCATCAGTCCACACCGCCCTCCAGAGTTTGATTACATCATCCCAGGCATCCAGACATGCACAAGCACTCACACACAAACCTAGATAGGGGGCCCATTCTGACAACAAACAAGCTGACTTGGCATTACACTGGATGGGGGCTCCAACAAAAGCAGAACAGCCCATGAGAAGGCTGGGGCTTTTTTGTTTGTGGAGTGTCACACTTGATCACGAGGGAAAGCTATAACAGGCCCAGGAAGAGCTTTGAAGCTCGAGGAGGGTGTGTGGGGATAGCCTCTGCGGCTAAGTCTGATGTCAGATTCAATATTCTGATTGTGTGTTATTTCCCAGATTAAAATTGTGTTTGTCGGATGAGAGTTAAACCGTCCGTGTATTGTGTATGGGAGAGCAGACGTCCTAATTACGGATACACGTGGAAATAGAAAAGAACTGGCCATACTGCTCTGACTGGAAATGCTGAAAGAAAGCAGAAGAAAAGCAATGTCTTATCTATTATATATTATTTATTATTAATGTCAATGACTGTTCGGTTTAAGAAAGAGAGATGGGTTTTGAATGAAGCGTATGGTTAGTGATTTGTGAAGTAATAACTTTTTGTAATATTTTTCCAGATTGGGAGCTCTGACAATGAAATGTATGCTCAGAGAGAAAACTCCAGTTTCTGCACCTAGGGTTCTATAATCAAAACAAATGGTGTGGTAGAAATTCTGTGCATGGTTTTGGCAACACTGCTTTAGAGAGAACTTTGATATGAGCTGTACTTGTTTGGATTTTAAGTTTCAGCTTGTTAGCTGACTTCTTTGTTGCATATGCCCTTAATATGTGGTTTAACCCTTACACGTACAAGTATGAAGACAGCAATATTTCCCCTAACCCTTTCTAATACCACTAAATTTGTAACTTACACAACTATTGTATTGTTAGAGTCAGGTGTTTTCAGTCAATGGGATGACAATCAGGTGTGAGTGGGCACCCTGTTTTATTTGAAGAACAGGGATCTATCAAAGTCTGCTCTTCACAACACATGACTGTAGAAGCGTATCATGGCTCAAACAAAGGAGATTTCTGAGGACCTCAGAAAGAGTTGTTGATGCTCGTCAGGCTGGAAAAGGTTACAAAACCATCTCTAAAGAGTTTAGACTCCACCAATCCACAGTCAGACAGATTGTGTACAAATGGAGGAAATTCATGACCATTGTTACGCTCCCCAGGAGTGGTCGACCAACAAAGATCACTCCAAGAGCAAGGCGTGTAATAGTTGGCGAGGTCACAAAGGACCCCAGGGTAACTTCTAAGCAACTGAAGGCCTCTCTCACATTGGCTAATGTTAATGTTCATGAGTCCACCATCAGAAGAACACTGAACAACAATGGTGTGCATGGCAGGGTTGCAAGGAGAAAGCTGCTCTCCAAAAAGAACATTGCTGCTCGTCTCCAGTTTGCTAAAGATCACGTGGACAAGCCAGAAGGCTTTTAGAAGAATGTTTTGTAGAACTTTCTGGTTTAAAAGAAAAGCGTTATGTTTGGAGAAAGGAAAACACTGCATTCCAGCATAAGAACCTTATCCCATCTGTGAAACATGGTGGTGGTAGTATCATGGTTTGGGCCTGTTTTGCTGCATCTGGGCCATGGATGGCTTACCATCATTGATGGAACAATGAATTCTGAATTGTATCAGAGAATTCTAAAGGAAAATGTCAGGACATCTGTCCATGAACTGAATCTCAAGAGAAGGTGGGTCATGCAGCAAGACAACGGTCCTAAGCACACAAGTCGTTTTACCAAAGAATGGTTAAAGAAGAATAAAGTTAATGGTCAAGTCAAAGTCCTGACCTTAATCCAATCAAAATGTTGTGGAAGGACCTGAAGTGAGCAGTTAATGTGAGGGGGTCACACCAGATACTGAATGCACACCACATACTTTTGCCACTCATTAATATGTAATATTTGATCATTTTCCTCAATCAATAAATGATCAAGTATAATATTTTTGTCTCATCTGTTTAACTGGGTTCTCTTTATCTACTTTTAGGACTTGTGTGCAAATATATTATTTATGCAGAAATATAGAAATTTCTAAAGGGTTCATAAACTTTCAAGTCTCTGTTGCAATGATCCCCAGCTAGGACACTCCTGTAGTGCATATTTGTTGAGCAGACGCCCTTATTCGGAGCAACTTACAGAAGTGCTTTGTATTCTTCTTAATAGACATAGCCTAAGAACACAATCCAAGTAAAACCCCAAAAGCAATTGATATAGGTAAATCCACAAAGTACCATAAAAGAGTCCATTTTTAATTATGATTTGTAAGTGGGCTCACAAACTTTCAAGCACCACTGTAACTACATTTTTACATTATCCTTAGCAATACTATCTAACAATGCTGCACTATACCTTACTTAACTACATCTTTACAGTGTCATGAGTAAAATTGTCTATCAATGCTGCACTATGCCTTACCAAACTACATTTTTATAGTGTCTTTACTAAAGCTGTCTGTCAGTGCTACACTATTCCTTGTCTAACTACATGATTTCAGCATCTTCACTAACTCTGCCAAACAGTACTACAGTATTCCTTGCCTGACTCTATTTAGGAAGTTCTAACCTCCTGTTGTAACTGAAAGTTTCTGAGTTGTTCTCAGAATGGCTGATGAAATCAGGCTCGAGTCTTTAAAAACAATAGGTGTGTGATTGTTTTCATCAAACAGGTCCCTGTAAATCTTTTTTTTACCTCCCACACAGTTCTGTTTACACAGCATGTCCTTAGTTTGATGTAAATGTGTTCTGTTAGATCAGTCTGTCTTTCTGACGTTCGGAATCAGTTTGTGCTGAGCAAAATGTAACTCTACCTTAGTCCTAAATTGTTGGACGCATGTTAAGCACTTGGGCTTTAAAAGAATGGAAACAGTTTCTCTGCCAGTGGACAAAACAGTTTCTCTGCCAGTGGAAGCCTGGACAGAGCTTAAAAACAAAAAGAATTTAGAAAAACGTGTTTTGCTTTTCAGGCTCCCACCAATGATTAAGATAAGCCTTGGATTAAATGGAAGACTGCGTCTCTGTGAAACATTCAAGCGCTACATATGGAATTGTGTTTGGCAGCTGGGTCAGGTGATCGGTGGCCTACAGTGTGTGTGTGTGTGTGTGTGTGTGTGTGTGTGTGTGTGTGTGTGCGCGCGCGCACGTGCTTTTCTCAAGCTGGAAATTAAGGGATCTTGTACGTTAATGGACCACATCCCTTTGGCTATGACTTCACACAGAGGGGGGGAAGCTATGATTTCAATCTGGGATTCAGTGCACAAAACAAACACTTTGAAATTGGGACGGTATCTGGAAAATCACATTTCCTTAGAAAAGTAGATATTTGAGAAGCTGACGAAATTTAGGGTGATGAAAGCATTGGGGATTCTTTGATCCTGCAGCTCATCAACTGTCTTACTGTTAATGATGAGTGATAAATACTGAAGACTGGTAGTGCAGTGGAGTGGCAGGTAGTGTTGGTGCTACACAGCTCTACTAAACCAAGTTTAATCCCGACGTCTGGTTTCTGTCACTGAGTTCTCTCCTTTGGGTTCTCCTGTTCCCTTCTACCTGCCAATGGTGGTGTTAGTAGGATTGAATGACTGAGTGAAATTGATACCACCTTGCACCCAGTGTTTTCATGATAGTGACCGTGATCAGGATAAAGTGTTTAGTGAAGATGATTAGATGATTACATGGACTGACTTTACTGTAGACCTGTAAGATCTGAGAATGTTCCGTGGGATTTTTCCACAAGAGGAAATGATCATGCTTTGAGCACAGGCCATAGTGTTGTCTGTAATTAGAAGCTGCTAAGTATACTTGCAGGCCCCATTGAGATGACACACAATTTGATCCAGTTCCATTGTTTACATATTTGTTGAAATTTGTAATCAGATTCAGTTAACATTAAGGTTCCTGTAATCCATTAATCCTGTCACCATAAAAGTTAATTGTCTGTAAAAAATGTATACAGATTCCTCTTGTGTTGCTCTGAAAGGTCTTTTCATGTGGGTAAATCATAGAAAGGCCTCATTATGGGAATCGGGACACAGAAATGAGCCTCTAGGTTCAGGTAGTTGAATTCTAATTCAGTTATTTCCATACATATATATTCACAATATTAAACAAAGCCCAATATTATATATACTAAATACCTTTTTCATCCTACTGTCTGTGGTGTATGTGCAGTTCCAGGCAATAATTAGTCTGACGTTTTTCTATGCTTTGAAAAAAGCAGATAACCTTTGTCCTGCAAATTCACTTATAATAGAAGATTAACTTGTTGGGGCAGTCGGTTCATATTTTTGTAAAACACATTTCATGGGTTCTTGAGTAAAGTATTTTTAAATGAGAGGAAAGAATTTTGTGGTTATGTCCTACTAATGAAGTTATGTAGTCAGTGGGTCTGGTTTCACGTGGTTAGCACAAAACTGAGGGAAAAAGTAAGTAACAAATTTTACTGTAGTACTCCACTGTTTGGAAATTTCATGCCTACAAATCTAGGGTTAAATCTATGGAGATGCCTTGGTTACAAATTCTCTCCTGCCTGTCTCGCCTTCATAGCTAGAGTGAAATGTTATTTTATCATGCACAGTGATGAAACAATGAACCATGGAGTCAGTAGAAGCAGTCATTCATTCATTTTCATCCCTGCTTAATCCAAAAACAATGGAGCAGTCATTTCATATACTGTGTTTAGTTATTAATGTAGTCACAGGACCACATTTATTAATGTATGCTATGGGAATGTGGTAGCCTAGCGGTTAAGCTACTGGACTATGGATCAGAAGGACCAGCATTCAAATCCTCCCTCTGCTAAGCTGCCACTGATGGGCCCTTGTGTTAGGCCCTTAACCCACAATTGCTTGGATTTGAAGACTGTAAAACTTGTAAGTTGCTCTGTGCAAGATTGTGTGCTAAATGCTGTTAATGTAAATCAAAACAAGTTCATATTCTATATTTGACCTTTACTGTAGTACCATACTGTAGTAAGTTCAAAATACTTAAATAAAGGTTTATCTGAAGTATCTGAAAAACCATCAGAAAAACTATGCCTGTATATATTGGGACTAAATAATATCATAGAAAGGTCACAAAGGTTTTTACAATAAATACTGAAATACTGAATAAAACAATCAAGTCAAATATTTACCCAGGCTAATTATCATTTTTTACTCAAGCAATTTAGAGGGTGTATTTAGAACTTAAATCTAGGATCAGGATTGGTGGTATATGAGTAGCACACAGTCAAGTCAAGTCAAGTCAGATTTATTTATATAGCGCTTTTTACAATGGAGCATTGTCTCAAAGCAACTTTACAAGTTTAGATTATCTCCTAATAACTACGTCCAATCCCAAATTGAGCAAACCTAGGGCGACAGTGGCAAGGAACAACTCCCTGAGTGGGGAGCTCCTGTGGGTTGAAGGTAAGAGCCAGGTGCTTTAAAAGACAGTTCTTGAGGATCTCGGTCGAACCTCGGACTGGACTTTCAATGCGAAAGTCAGGTGATGCAGTTACAGAACCCTGAGATATACTCTGTCCAGGGTATATTCTGGACCCCATAGGATACTTTGTGTACACAGGTTGACATTTTATTACGAATGCAAAATTTTTAATTGGCACTTTTAATTACATTTTTACAATTACAAATTTAAATAGCATTTCTATAGTCCTATAACTTCTATACATTTACAGCATTTAGCAGACGCCCTTATCCAGAGCGACTTACAATTCGTACAGTCTTACAATCCAAGCAATTGTGGGTTAAGGGTTTTGCTCAAGGACCCAACAGTGGCAGCTTGGCAGAGGGGGGATTTGAACACAGAACCTTCTGGTCCAGAGTCCAGTACCTTAACCGCTAGGCTACCACAGTCCCACAAGATAGTTATATATGGGGTCCAGATATAGATAATTATAGATAGTTATAGTTATAGGTGTTTGGTGGTGGGCTTTGGAGACTGTTCAGTGTTGTACATGGGAATCCATCTGAAACAGAACCAAGAGCCCCATTTTCCTTGTCTGGTGGTACAGCAGTAAATTGACAAATAAGGTAGTGATACTGCATTTGCATAATCTTCTCTAAATCTCTAACATGCATATACCGTTGAGTAGTTCTTCATTTGTGAACATCTGCCCTCTTGCCCACTCTCAAAGCATTGGTTGTTTGACCGGCCCTGTCTGTGCCTTCCTTGGCTGAAAAGCTCTCTGTCTTGCCAGAGTATTGACAGCTGTACCTTATTTCCACTTCATCCGTGCTGACCAATTTATTTAGTGTGTGACATTGCTATTGTAAGGAGTGTGTCTTGCCTTTTTTGTTGACCAAACTGGTGCTCAGTGGTTTGTGCTGATATACTGTTTCTTAAGCTGAGTGCTCACATTTGCTAATTGCTTGGAACAAAAACTGTATTTTTTTTTTACTTGATTTTGGACTAAAATTTCCACACTTGTGAAGGACGATCACCTGACTTTTTGGGTAGGGAAAACACTGTGATTGGAAAGACATTAACAAATCTGAGAAAACGTCCTTTAATGCTGAGCGTGTGAGCCACAAAGCCATCACTTGGTTTCATACTATTTGCAAGGCAAGGGGGACCGCTGCACATTCGTTGTTAATATATTTTAAACCATACACGTTGTATTACATTTATAGAGCAGACGCTCTTACCCAGAGCAAATTATACAATCTTACTACTACTACCACTGTGACACACATACACTCGCCAGTCACTTTACATTTTATGTCATTTAGCAGACGCTCTTATCCAGAGTGACTTACAATTGATATATTCTTACAATCCAAGCAGTTGTGGGTTAAGGGCCTTGCTCAAGGACCCAACAGTGAAAGCTTGGCAAAGATGGGATTTGAACCCTGGACCTTCAGGTCCATAGTCCAGTACTTTAACCATTAGGCCACCAAGTTAACATTAGGGAGCTCCAGATGTTACCCTATTAACATTTAACATTTTTTCAGCTCATCAGAGGCAAACTTCTGTTTGAAAAAACTGCTTTTTAGCCTTGTTTTTAGGGGTGCTGGGACTCCAATTAGAAAGATACGAATATGCTGTTGGCGGAGTGCTTGTGTTTCAAGCTTGGAATCACGTCTTCACATTAATACTTAGATCTGTGTGCTCCAGCTTTGAACTTTATGTGTATATTTGCTTGTTTTGGCACCTTAATCAGGACTTGAGTTGTAGAGCTTTGCATGTTCTTTCATCATCCTGTCTGAAGGGAGTTCTTTTCCATTTCCATTTTGCTGTTTGGCATTCCGTAATTTCTTCTTTTTGCTTCCTCCATTTGAGTCCATATTTCTTTGCTTTCTAGCTTCCCTTGCACCCTCCAACTACAAGACAGTATAAAGGATGATAATGCTTAGAACCGGTTAAGAGCAATACTGAGCGCATATCAAAATCTGTTACAATTAACGATTTAAATTATTCTGAGTCTGGTCTTCTAGTAAACTGTTCTAGTAATTAACATGACATCATTGGAGAGTGAAACCTGTAAGGCATCTACACATCTTACAAAATAATTTGTGGGATCTGTGTGCTGCATTACATTCTGCAGATGTTACCGAATCTTGAGTCATAGTCATTTTAATAACTGGAGAAAAAAAAAAAAACTGGAAACGTCCACTAAACACCCAATCAAAATAGAAGCAGTGATTTCCAGATAGCTCTTACTTTCACAGATGCATTCATTGTCATTAGCCGGGCTGCAGAGCCATCTGGAATGTAGCGTGCATGGCCAGTTGAGATTGAACGTCCCGTTGAAGTCTTCGTTACCTGCTGGAAGCTGCTGTTTGCTGAGAAGTTATAAAGCAGGAAGCCCAGGTTGCCAGGTCACCATCGAGCACAGCAATACTGTAATGAATAACATCTGAACAGGCAGCAGTCGTGAAGGTCTGCTCAGTGTTACTGACTCCATGAAAAATTAAAGCACAAATGGAGTTCTGCTGAAAGTCCCAGTCTGGATTCTGGAAGAGTCCATGTTTGGTTAGAGCTACAAATTCTCTCTTAGTGCAGAGGAAATTGCTGTCACATGATGGAAATGTGCTTCCAGCCATAATGAGTCAGGCTTTAGGAGAGAAGTTAACTGAATGAACAAGTTCAGCATTCATTTCCGTGTAGCGATGCCAATGCTAATCTGTTAATATTTCTCTGGATTACTGGTATGAAAGTAGTTCTGCAAAGGTCATACGCATTTCTCAAATAGGCTTGGTAACACTTCACACAAACATGACATGGAAGAATGGAAGATGAGCTGCCGTGACTATTTAAGAGTAATTATAAGGATCAGCATTGTCGTCATGCCTGTCATTTTGCTTAATTAGTATGTTTTATGAAGCTGTAATAACACCTTATGACAAAGCACACTGCATGTTAACATCACTATTCTATATGTTTAAAGTATGTAACAAAGGCATGGCACCTGCTATAGGTTTGCTGTAGGCTAGTCATAACAAAATCCATAGCAATGTATGAGAAATAATGTCAGTATTACTAATGTGTAAGTCTTATGAGACCAGCATTATATATTTTCTTAACAGTTTGATGTCAGTGTGTCATAAATGTCTTTCATAAAACAATTGTTAACTACAGCTGACTTGGCAAAAAAAGCGAGTGATGTAAGCTGCGATGACATCAAACATTATGACAGCTGCAATGATAATTACCAATGCTGACATGATGCTGTCTTTGGTTTTATGTCTTAATGACATGATGCGTATTCATTTCCTTCTCAACGTAATTAAAAATGTTTCAGTCATTACACAATACCTCTTTTATGTGAACACATTTTCAAAGATCATAAAAAGTTGATTTTAGCCAACAGGACAGAACCCCGATGAGAAGCAACTCAGATCTTATCTGCCAGAGGTGGTCTACGAACCGGTTTGGCTTGGTGGTAGAGTTGTGTTACCTTTCTTTGGGGTTCTGTCCTGCACCCAGGCTCCCAGCATGGCTTCAATAGCTTGATTTCAGAAGTTACATATGTATGAAAAAATCATCAAATCAGACTGACCTCTGGCATGCTGAGTGGCCAGACAGAAGACACAAAAGCCTGCCTGGAGTTTGCAAAAGTTTGCTGCAGTGATGGTTGACCTTCTGTAAGTTCGTCCCTTCTGCCCTCTGGATCTTTGGAACTCAGCCAGAGTGAGAAATGGTTTCTTAGTCACTTCTCTTATCAAGGCCCTCATCCCCCATTTACTTAGTTTGTGAAGGTGCAGACAGTTTGGGAAGGGTCCTGGTTGGTCCAATCTTGTTCCATTAAAGAATTATGGCGGCCACTGTACTCTTTGTGGACTTTCAGTGCAGCAGAATTTCTTGTAGCCTTCTCAATATCTGTGCCTTACTCTCTCTCTCTCTCTCTCTCTCTCTCTCTCTCTCTCTCTCTCTATATATATATATATATGAAAATGTGTTTTATATATACCTCATAAGAATTTTTAATTACTATTTCACAATGCTTATATTTACATACAATGCTTATATGTAGCCATTTGGCAGATTTTCCAGTGCTACTCATAACATGGAGCAGAACCTTTAGAGGCCTGGAAAGCTAGAACACTAGTATTACATTCGATGCTGGCTGCAGCATAAAGCCAGTGGAGTGACCTCAGTGAAGTTACGTGAGAAAACCTTGGTAGGTTTTGAATAAACAAGAATCTGTGTTCGGAATGCTCTGTATTGGCACAATGGAGCAATGGCCTTGTGGTAATCAAGTCTGGCATTGATGAGAACCTGTATGAGAATGGAATGTTCATGATAAGGACATATTCCTCTACATCCACAGGATGCAGTTGTTGATATCATGTGATCAGTTTATGTATTTAATGTACAACTTATGTTATAGCATATGACATCTTCTAAAACATGTTTCTGATATGTTTCAAACCTATGATTCAGATAATTGTACTTAGACTCCCAATATGGCTAGATTTGCTGTCTGTTATCATAAAAAAAATAGTAAAATGTCTGTAAAAAAGCGATAGCACACAGTCACATAGTGCCTACTTTTAATGGAGTCCATGCTGGGTGTCCTCTAAAAAGAAGATACAAAGAAATCCCAGTGTGACGACTCTTTCCTGGCTCAGTGTGCAACCTTGACTGGCCTGCCCTGCTGCTCAGAATGTCTGCACTATGATTTCAGGCCTCACTTTGTCATTACAGCCAAAGTTTTTTTGTCCTTGTCTGACAAAAATAAGTTTGTGTATCTGTGTAAATCAACTGTCGTATGCGCATGCTCCGCTAAAGAAAGGCCAAGGGTGCCGTTCGATTTCCTCTGCCTTGCTTCCATATTTATGCGTCTCATATTCACTTCATTGCCTGTGCCTTAGATGCACTATCCATCAACATCTTTTATTCCCTATGCGCCAGCGAGAGGACCTTACACTCTGTTTTAAATCTCCAGAATGCTGCCACAAATAAAAACACAAGTGTGCCTGCAACAGGAACAGATTTATGTTAAATGCAGCGATTTGGAGTGTTTTCAGTGATAAAAAAGCGATGCGAATGGCAAGCAGCAAAACAGCCACACTGTATAAAATGTAAAATTTGAATAGCTAGGTAAAGTAAGTGAATTAATAATCATCTTTATTGATATGACACTTTTGTTTTGACACCAAACTCTCAAACTGCTTTACATATAGAGTATACAAGATTTAAAATAGTGCAAATAGTTCAAATATTCCACCAATTTTATCACCTTCATTGGGACTGTGGTAGCCTAGTGGTTAAGGTACTGGACTCTGAACCAGAAGGTTGATGGTTCAAATCCCACCTCTGCCAAGCTGCCACTGTTGGGTCCTTGAGCAAGGCCCTTAACCCACAATTGCTTGGATTGTAAGTCGCTCTGGATAAGGGCGTCTGCTAAATGCTGTAAATGTAATCATGGTTTTGCTTGTAAATGTAATCAGTGTTTTTTTTCTGCACAATATACACTTCAACACAATGAATTTATATGACTTATTAATTTGTACTTCAATTAGAAACAACAGCTGTTTTCTCATTTGCTAGGCAAGTTGTCAGATCATACATTTACACCCTTTATAACACATTTGTGTCTTCATACAACCGGGGTGGCACAGTGACTTGAGGCAGTAGCACCGCCGCCTCACACCAAGCACATCCTGGGTTCAAATCCCAGAGTAGAGCAGCCTGTCTTTGAAATGGCCATTGATGCTGATGGTGATGTTAAATAAAAAACAAATAAATTATATAGTGGAAATAACAAACACTCCTCTTCAGTTTCAGCTTGTGCCCTTGCCCTGAAATTCCTCCAGATCCCTTGAAATGTTTAATGATATTATGGACTGTAGAGGGAGAAATATGTAAATCCTTTCCAGTCTTCCTTTGAGGAACATTGTTTTTAAACATTTCAATCATTTTCTTACACAGTTTGTTGATAAAGTGGAGAATTTCTACCCACCTTTACTCCTCAATGAGTCAGCCTTTTGTGGATACTGCTTTTGTACCGAATCATGACTATAATCACCTGGTGACATCACCTGTTTATAATCACATCACTTGTTTTACCACATTACTAGCTCAACATTGTCCCTGTCCCAACTTTATTTGAAATGTGTTGCAGGGATGAAATGCAGGAATGGATGTTTATTAACAAATGAAATTAATTTGACCAGAAAAAAAAACTGAAATACTTTGCATTTCATTCTGTCTGCAATGAAATTAAAGTCAAAGGAAATGCAAGGAACACTGCATATATGTTTTATTTGCATTTTCCATATTGTCCTAGCGTTTTCTGATTTGGGGCTGTAAGACCAGGGTAAATAAATAAAACATTTCAACAATTACTACTTTTAAAAATGGTCTAATTAGCACACCACCACACGATCTTGCACTTTCTACCTGATCAATGGACAAAATTCGAATATTTTTTCAGTTATTTTCCCTTTAATGTTAAACTTTGCTCTTCCTAATTGCACGATGCTGGTGGATTTTCAAAGGCACCTATTAAATAAATAAGAACTTAAACTATCCAGAGTTAGCTACGTTTAAAAAAAGCAGAGGTCTAAGAAGTTGTCTTTTTCAATTTTGTACATTCAGACAAAACTGGTTGCCTTTGGCCTGCTTAGGGGCACTAGGTGAAGAAAGCACACGGAGGCAGTGCAATTATTCTGCTCTGGCACAACAACTGAGAGCAAAAGCAGCATCAAAGCTTTTCCTCTCAGCCACGCTTTTCCCTCTGAGGAAAACACTGCCTGTGTGAACAGCACTGAAGAGGCTGCACACATACTGCAGCTGCTAACACTGCTGCTCCTCACAGGACACACACACACACACACACAGGATATACACACTGCATGCCATAAATCCACACAGCTCTACAGACTGATGCCAACCGAGCACGTTCTACAAAAACAGGCAACGAGATATGCTGTAAGAATAATCTCTCTATTCAGTAAACATAACATATACATAAACTCTTCACAAACTAGTGAATAATAACTGTTATGGCTACTACTTAATTCATCCTCACTTCACCTGGTTGGATCTCATAAACACTGTGTGCAAGCTGAGGAAACACCCTGCAAAGGACATCAGTCCATCGCAGAGCCTCACACACACACTGACTTATTCAGAATTAGAATCAATTACATTTACATTTGTGTCATTTAGCAGACGTCTTTATCCAGAGTGACGTACAACTGATACGGTCTTAAAATTCAAACAATTGTAGGTTAAGGGTCTAGCTCAAGGACCCAACAGTGGCAGCTTGGCAGAAGTGGGATTTGAACTCTGGACCTTCTGATCCATAGCCCAGTATTTTAACCACTAGGCTACCACAGTCCATCTACCAGTATGTTTTTGGGAAGTGGGAGGAAAAGTTGGATCAGGATAAATCATGTGAACTGAAGGAGAACATACCAAACCCTGTAAGACAGTAACCAGAGGTAAGTCAGATTTTTTTTTAAATGTTAACATAATTGTCATTGTACATGTTGTTTTACAAAATTTGCTTTAGTTAAAATGATTATGAATATTAAATAAACAGAAATACTGCTACTATTACTACTAGTAGTACACTGCCTGGCCTCAGACATAACCAATTATGTCTTCTTATGGTGCTCAACCTGACAGGAAGGCACCGCTTGGGATCAAACCTGGGTCCTGGTGGTTGTGGGATCGTATCCGATGAATGCCACAAGAGTGCCCAATAATAATAACAATACTAGGCACATTCAGTGGGGCACTGACTGAAGTTCTCATTGGATAGAATGCCTTACCCACACCTCCGGACCTTCATGTTCCAAGCCCAGCTCTGGGTTCAAACCAAGATTCCCAGGACCTGCTACTTTCCTCAGGAACTGGCTTTTACCTACAAGTGGCAGGAATTGCTGATCTTATCATGTGTTTATTACACTGGTAGAGAACAACTCCCAAAAAAAAACAACACATTGCAGCATCTGCAGTTGAACTGCCCAGTATCTCTAGAACAAACATAAAATGTCAAACATAAGATGTGCCAAACATAAAATAAACAAACATAAAATGTTCCAGGCATGTTGTTAAACCCCGCCGTGATATTTAGTGTTTACATGAAAGAATCTGCTGTCATCCAGTTGGGCAAAGCTGGATAAGAAAGTGTCTAAAATCGTTTAATAATCTTACCAATTCAGATCCCCATAGGCTATTTGTGCTCAACGTAGTATATAGGGAAGAGTGATTAGGGAACCATTTCAGACACAGCCCTTACTTTCCGGTGCCTCGCGTGGTCAAGCAGCGAATATGCAATTAATACATCACTAAACAAAGCAATGAATAGTGGTATAAGTGCAATTTACACCTTGAAATCAAACAATGGAAGTGCAATTCTAATGGATTAAGACATTTTACTGTAGTAGCACTCATTCATTCAAGTAGAGTCATACAGTGGGGCAAAAAAATATTTAGTCAGCCACTGATTGTGCAAGTTCTCCTACTTAGAAAGATGAGAGAGGTCTGTAATTTTCATCATAGGTACACTTCAACTATGAGAGACAAAAGCGGAAAAAAAAAAATCCAGGAAATCACAATGTAGGATTTTTAAAGAGTTTAATTGTAAATCATGGTGGAAAATAAGTATTTGGTCAATAACAAAAGTTCAACTCAGTAACATAACCTTTGTTGGCAATGACAGAGGTCAAACGTTTCCTGTAAGTCTTCACCAGGTTTGCACACACTGTAGCTGGTATTTTGGCCCATTCCTCCATGCAGATCTCCTCTAGAGCAGTGATGTTTTGGGGCTGTCGCTGGGCGACCTCTCTCATCTTTAAAGTAGGAGAACTTGCACTGGCTGACTAAATAATTTTTTGCCCCACTGTACCTCAGCAACTCGTCAATTACAAAAGCATCATACTGTACAAAAAGCATTGTGGTATATAGCAGAACACTACATAGTATTTGTTCATAACCAAGCAAACCAGTGCAATTGAACTAGAGGCTGCAGTGCATTTTTATTGGATTATGGTATGTTTAGAACCAGTACTCATTTATTGTTTGTGCAATTGAAGCACAGAGAGCAATTCTGTGAGTTGTTTACACAGACATTTTTCATTGTCCAATCTCCACTTTGTGGTCTCTGAAAAGCTTGCTGATATTTTAAACATCCTATTAAGGAAAACATGATTACGAGCTTTCATGAGTAAACCTCAAATACTGCGTAGATTTGTATATTATTATTACAGATTTAGTTCGGGTCTATATACTGTATACTACCGAGCTACACAGTACGCCAAAGTAAAATGTCACAATTCTGCCGGCAGAACATAGTACCTAGTACGCAAGTATGCAGTTTGACTCGCAGAACTGTATTTTTGAGCAGGCAGTTCGGAAGACAGCTCTTTCTGTTGGGGTCTTTTACTGTCTTGGAGGAAACCGCTTGCACGTTTTCGGCTCGTGTTTACATATCAGCACAACTCTCAAACGGATTGGTATTGTATAATGTAGTACACTAGGTAGGGGTTAGAGACAGGATATGTTATACGCTGTGTAGGGCAAATATCTAGGGAGCAGAGATTGGTTTGGAGTGCAGACTGAGTGAACCGGTTTGAGTCTTTGGAGTAGCGTTTTGACAGATACGTTTTTTTTTTTTTTTAAATCTTTTTGCGAATAAGGAAAATGAAAGTTGTTGCGTTAATAAGGTAACGATGTGCTTTTAGTAAAACTGTTCATATTTTGTCTATGTTAGCAGAATGTTTTAAGTAAATTACTATACAGGTTGTCCTCTAAGTCCAGCATTATAGAAAAATAAAGCTTATTAAGGAAAACATCAGGCTGTTCTTACAGATATTTACCATCGTCCTCAATGCACACGTTTAGCTTAATTAGTTTGGTTGAATTGTCCTTGCAATAAAATATACATTGTCCATGTGATGCTGGACTTAGCCGACACCCTGTAGTGTCACACTGTGCCTGTGTCCTTAGTGACACCCTGTTCCTTACAAAGCGCATAGTGCATGAAGGTGATCTGCATCATTTACACTTACAGCCTTTAGCGGACGCCCCTATCCAGAGATGCTTACAGAAGAATGTATTATTATTTATTTATCCTTGATGGTTTGACTCACTGAAGGACAGTGTGAGACTGCATGAAGGTGTGTGTAAGGCTAAATTGGGCTTGCTGACATACATAAACAATGTTAAAATTCTTCAAGGGGTGCTTGAGTGTCACCTTAGGGCCCCGGGTCGAATCCTAGTGAGACCTTCCAGCCAGGTCTGGCATCACAGACATTATTGGTTGCCTCCGAGGGGGAGGGGAGTGGTTTGGAGGATCACCGCTGCTTCAGCATCAGTGTTAAGTTCAACATCAGTTCCATTAACTACTTTTAATGTTTGAATCCTGTTGTGTTATGATACAGTGGTGGCAAGGACAGTTGTTACAACATGATGCAGTGCGTATCTGCAGGACACACTATTGTAGCGCTAGCAAACCTCCGGCCAGATCACACAGGTAAGTGTAGGATCTAAAGACCTGTAACAACTGATCTTACAAGAGATTGAAGCAGAAATAAGATGATCTCCTTTTCCTTTGTATGGTAGATGAGCTTGACAGTTACATGTACCAGACAGTTGGACATCAGGCCATTGAGCTGTATGCAGAAGCCATGGATCTGCCACTGTACAGGAGAACCATAGAGGGCTCCAGTGTGGACACTGGCAGAGAATACCGTCCAAACAAAGACGATGAAGTAGAAGATCTGTACCAGCTACTGAAACTCATCAAGGTAATCTTCACCCACATAGTGACCAGATATGTCATTCTAAAAAATGGGACAGAAAACCGAGAGATGTATGATGCAAATAAATATGTCTATAAACACTTACTGATCACTTTTTAGGTGCACCACCTTGTTTCTACACTCATTGTCCATTTTATCTGCTCCACTTACCATAAAGAAGCACTTTGTAGTTCTACAATTACAGACTGTAGTTCTGCTTCTCTATATACTTTGTTAGTGCTCTTTACTCTGTTCTCTAATCAGGACCACCACAGATCAGGTACTATTTGAATGGTGGATCATTCTCAGCACTGCAGTGACACTGATGTGGTGGTGGAGTGTTAGTGCTGGAGTTTGTAAACACCTCAGTGTCACTGATGGACTGAAAATAGCCCACTTAACAAAAATGTCCAGCCTGCATCCTGTAGGCAGCACCCTGGAAGCACTGATGAAGGATTAGAGGATGACTGACACAAACTGTGCAACAACAGATGAGCTGCTGTCTCTGACTTTACATCTACTGTACTGTGCAAAAGTCTTAGGCCACCATTAGAATACTGATAGATTGTTGTTGTGGCAATGGACCATATATAACTATTAGAATACAGCCAGACAATACAGGACATTTGTATGCACTTTAAAAAAACTGAAAACAAAATAGCTTCTATAGGCTACAATGGCAAGTATTTAGTGTGACCTCCCCTTACACTTGAGCAATAGCAGCATCTGACAGCTGCATCAGGATGCCAAGTAGACCCTTCTGCACTCTGAAGAAGCTTGATCAGGAAATAGTACCTGATCTGTGCTGGTCCTGTACTACAGTCTGTAATTGTAGAACTACAAAGTGCATCTATGTGGTAAATGGATACCTAATAAGTGATCGGTGAGTGTGTATATATATATATATATATACACTAATATTTCGTTGGACCGCCTTCAGCTTTGATTATGGCACGCATTTGCTGTGGCATCGTTCCCACAAGTTTCTGCAATGTCACATCATTTATTTCTGTCCAGAGTTGCATTCATTTTTCCCCAATATCTTGTATTGATGATGGGAGATTTGAACCCCTGCACATCCCAAAGATTCTCAATGGGGTTCAGGTCTGGTGAAAATAATGTCTCATGCCCCCTGAACCACTGTCTCACAATTTGAGCCCGAAAAATCCTGGCATTGTCATCTTGGAATATGCCCGTGCCATCAGGGAAGAAAAAAAGAAAAAAATATATATATATATACACAGTGGTATGAAAAAGGTTTTTTTTTTTGCATGTTTGTCACACTTAGGTGTTTCGGAGCATCAAATCAATTTAAATATTAATTAAAGACAACACAAGTAAACACAAAATGCAGTTTTTAAATGAAGGTGTTAAGGGAGAAAATAATCCAAACCTACATGACCCTGTGTGAAAAAGTGATTTCCCCCCCCCTTTGTTAAAACATAACTTAACTATGGTTTATCACACCTGAGTTCACTGTCTCTAGCCACATCCAGGCCTGATTTTTGCCACACCTGTTCTCATTCAGGACATCACTTAAATAGGACCTGCCTGACAAAGTGAAGTACACCAAAAGATCCTTAAAAGCTACACATCATGTGGAGACCCAAAGAAGTTCAGGAACAATTGATAAAGAAAGTAATTGAGATCTATCAGTCTGGAAGGGGTTATAATGGCATTTCTAAAGCTTTGGGACTCCAGTGAACCACAGTGAGAGCCATTATCCACAAATGGTGAAGACATGGAACAGTGGTGAACCTTCCCAGAAGTGGCTGGCTGACGAAAATTACCCTAAGAGCGCAGCGACGACTCATCCAAGAGGTTACAAAAGACCCCACAACAACATCCAAAGAACTGCAGGCCTCACTTGTATCAGTTAAGGTCAGTGTTCATGCCTCCACAATAAGAAAGAGTCTGGGCAAAAATGACCTGCATGGCAGAGTTCCAAGACGAAAACCACTGTTGAGCAAAAAGAACATTAAAGCTCGTCTCAATTTTTTGGCTCATCAAGCAAATCTTAATGATCCCCAAGACTTTTGGGAAAATATTCTATGTACTGACTAGGCAAAAGTTGTGTGTCCCATTACATCTTGCATAAAAGTAACACAGCATTCAGAAAAAGAACATTATACCCACAGTAAAACATGGTGGTGGTAGTGTGATGGTCTGGAGCTGTTTTGCTGCTTTAGGAGCTGGAAGACTTGCTGTGATAAATGGAACTATGAATTCTGCTGTCTGAAAAAAATCCTGAAGGACATTGTCATCTGTTCGTGACTTCGAGCTGAAACGAACTTGGGTTCTGCAGCAGGACAATGATCCAAAACACACCAGCAAGTCCAGCTCTGAATGGCTGAAGAAAAACAAAATGAAGACTTTGGAGTGGCCTAGTCAAAGTCCTGACCTGAATCCTATTGAGATGCTGTGGCATGACCTTAAAAAGGCCGTTCATGCTCGAAAACCCTCCAGTGTGGCTGAATTATAACAAAGATGAGTGGCCAAAATTCCTCCACAACACTGTAAGAGACTCACCGCATGTTATCACAAACGCTTGGTTGCAGTTGTTGCTGCTAAGGGTGGCCCAACCAGTTATTAGGTTTAGGGGGCAATCACTTTTTCACACAGGGCCATGTAGGTTTGGATTTTTTTTTCTCTTTTAATAATAAACACCTACATTTAAAAACTGGTATGTCGTAGAAACCCTGATCTGAGCAGAGTACACTGATCTGTGTTTGTGAGATTGATAAACAGTCTGAGGATGGTCCACTTGGTCCACTTTCTCAGGACAGTAGCATAGTTGCTAAGCTAACTGCAGCCTGTTTCCTTTCAATTTCCTTTCAGTTTCCTTTCGGGTGGTTGTAATCCCTAATCTTTTTAGGACCTTTGGGGATTTATTTGCACTACGAATGCAATAATGTAGATGTAAAAAATAGAGAGAAACACGATAAACACAGCAGAGCACAAGCTGAACAACACACTGAGCAAGGACTATTGTGAACCTGAATCACATTTCTGCTGAAACAAGTCACACATTTCATACAAGTTTAAGCAAGTGCGCAGAATCGAGCAAACGATGAGAACCGAGACACATTTTTCTAGTCAAAATGCATCGAGAACCGAATTTGACGAGTTCTAAGGTGGCCGAGAACCGAGCTACCGCTGTTTATTGCATGTGTAGTACTGGTATATGCTGTATTATGCACTATATAAATTACACAATAAAACATTTCATTTAACGAATAACTTATTTATTGCCTTTGTGACAGTGCTTGTATAAAATAAGACATAAGCAATATGAAATGCATCTAAATGAACTGATCACAAACATTTGCATATTTCTTAAATAAAAAATATTCCATATTTTATATTAGAATGGCAATACATACGTGCTGCTAACTTGTAAAATATATAAAAAAAGTTATTTATTAATAAATAAAACCTAATATTTACTCAGTCTTATAATGAGCATTGATTTTGCTTTGGTTTGTAGAACTATGGAACACTCTAACACTGAGCTGGATTAGGAAATAATATTACAACAGGAGAATTCGTCAGCCAGTGAGGTCTGATACCCCTTCAGCTGACTCGGTGCTAGATCTCATTAAGTGAACCAGAGTGCCTTTATTAGGAATCAGCCCACGCTTCTATGCTTTCAGAGGTAAACCATTATGCCATTGGATCATTTGTTTCCGTCTCGTATCACCGATGTAGGTTGCAATATTTAATTTCAACAATAACCTTCAGAACCTCCTACATTTTCCCATTCTTTTATTATAAACTTGGAGCAGACCAAAGTAAAATGCATTGTACTGTTTTAAATGCTAAATATGCAAACTAGCATACTTCACAGCCTCAGTGGCTTAGTGGTTAGAACCAGCTGCTGGAAACATAGTGTCATAGAGCCTGGGCTCAGTCCTAGCTGGGGCTTGCAATGTAAAGGTTGCGTGCTGCATTTATGGAAAAAATACACAGTGTGTACAGAGTGAAACCTGTGGCATAGCAAGCATGCGCTGATCTGCTGTGTCCACCCCCAATGGGAGCAGCAGAAGATCACCTTCATCAAACTAGCACACTCCCAGTTTGGGACGTGAGTTTTAGCATTAGTCGTGTAGCTCATAATTACCTTTTTACAATTACCACTAAGATTGGTTACAATTTTGCCATATTTCTTAAACAATTCCTTATGTTTTGTATGCCTAGTGACTGTATACTGTTTACTTACTATAAGCTGGTCTCGTTCTCAGTAATCGGATGCTTAATTTGGCAAATTTTGACAAATTAAGAATTCTTCACATATATATTGTTTTGAGGGTTTTTTGCTTAATAATACAGATTTGCACAACACTGCTGTTTATGCCTAACCTTTATTACTTCATTAACTTTATTTATTATTATTTAATTAATACATTTATTTATTTATTTGGCAAATTTTGACTTAATTCAAATTCTGCACATTTATTTACATAGTATATTATTATAAGTGCATAGTTGCTTAAATTAAGTTTTTATCAGGATTGGCAGTGTGGCGTTTCTTTAGTGTTTTGCAGTGGTCAATAAAAGTTTACAAATTCATGCTTTCACTATTTTTATTAAACAACAATCTTCAAAATGCTCTGCATCTTTATTCATTCTCTGAAAGAACTGAAATAACTTCAGTAATGCAATTATTGTCAAAATGACACCAACCCAAGCCCCGGGTTTATATGCAGAGATTTCCATCATTTAAACTGAACAAATATAATTTGAAGTGTGCCCTAAATGACTTTCGAATCAAAGCATGGAATTCCATTCGGTGGACACGTTAACATGCCGACAAGAAGGACTTGAGTCGGCTTGTAACAAGGAGCTAGCAATGGTTTTATTAATCACTGTTCTTGTGTTTTTAAAAGTGTGAATGGGGTGTTCGAATTCACATCATGCAACATGTTGTGCTTTTGTAAATTTAAGTTGAATTTATAAATCGAGGAGTTTAATAAAAGTATTTACACAGCCACTGATTCTGCAAGTTCTCCCACTTAGAAAGATGAGAGAGGTCTGTAATTTTCATCATAGGTACACTTCAACTATGAGAGACAAAATGAGGAAAAAAATCCAGGAAATCACATTGTAGGATTTTTAAAGAATTTAATTGTAAATCATGGTGGAAAATAAGGTATTTGGTCACCCACAAACAAGCTCTCACAGACCTGTAACTTCTTCCTTAAGAAGCTCTTCTGTCCTCCACTTGGTTACCTGTATTAATGACACCTGTCCCACAGGCTCAAACAGTCAGACTCCAAACTCAACCATGGCCAAAGACCAAGAGCTGTTGAAGGACACCAGGAAGAAAATTGTAGACCTGCCAGCAGGCTGGGAAGAGTGAATCTACAATAGCAAGCAGTTGGTGTGAATAAATCAGCTGTGGGAGCAATTGTAAGAAAATGGAAGACATACAAGACCATTGATAATCTCCCCTCGATCTGGGGCTCCACGTGGGACTGTTTTTCTGCAAAGGGGCAGGAAGACTGATCCGTGGTAAGGGAAGAATGACGGGGCCATGTATTGTGAGATTTAAGCCAAACCCTCCTTCGATCAGTGAGAGCATTGAAGATGGAACGTGGGCTGGGTCTTCCAGCATGACAATGATCCCAAACACAACACCGCTCGGGCAACGAAGGAGTGACTCCGTAAAAACTATTTCAAGGTCCTGGAGTGGCCTAGCCAGTCTCCAGACCTCAGCCCCATAGAAAATTTGTGGAGGGAGTTGAAAGTCCGTGTTGCCCCAAAACATCACTGCTCTAGAGGAGATCTGCATGGAGGAATGGGCCAAAATGCCAGCTACAGTGTGTGCCAACCTGGTGAAGACTTACAGGAAACGTTTGACCTCTGTCATTGCCAACAAAGGATATGTTACAAAGTAATGAGTTGAACTTTTGTTATTGACCAAATACTTATTTTCCACTATAATTTACAATTAAATTCTTTAAAAATCCTACAATGTGATTTCCTGGATTTTTTGTCTCATTTTGTCTCTCATAGATGAAGTGTACCCATGATGAAAATTACAGACCTCTCTCATCTTTCTAAGTCGGAGAACTTGCACAATCAGTGGCTGACTAAATATTTTTTTGCCCCACTGCATACTTGTATAGATCATAACGCAGCCTATAAACCTTAAACACATTTCCCAGCACTCATCACTCCCACCACGTTTTGCTGAGATTTGCCATGTGCTAACAAAACCAAATAAACATCAAAGTGATTTTAACGTAAAGTAACTTGTGTACAAAAGTTGACGCTAGCCACAGTATTATCACACAGCACAACATTACATGATTTGTAACAATATTAATGGTGTTTCCTCATAATGCCCAACCCTTATTATGCTGTATATGTCCATCAATTATCAGATAAACATATCACTCAATAAGTTCATAAAATGCTATGAGAGTAACTTTGGTTGGATAGTGAATGACCAAGTTGCCCACCCTCATATTGGTTGTCAGGCTTCTCACAGCAAAATTTTCATGTCAAAATCCAAACGTAGTGTTAAATATCCAGGAATTAACTGGATAAAAAAAACATGACACTGAGTGACGAATCACTGTAGAGTGTTGTAATGAGAAAGCAGACCAAGTAGACAACAGTTTGAATACACTTATACATTGTAGAGCCTGGTTTATGCATTTTCTGTGCAATTTAAAGCTTTATTTATGAATAACTAAGATGCATTTATTGTACAAATGTAATTGGTCTGCAACTTAAAAAACATGCCTGATTAGAAAAATTCTGAAAACAGCAAATTGTATGATATGGACCATCTGTTTAATTTGTAGTACAAAAAGTTTATATTTGCTGCTCAGTGTAGGTGGCTGTGCTTAACACCATTCAGGGCTATCGGACACGTGTCCTCATATTGTTTACCACGCTTACAATGATCTGTGGACTTATGGCTGCATATGATAAACACTCGTTTCCTGCCTGTATTCAGAGGAACAGCAGATATCTCGGACTCCCGACATTCTTTCTGTTAGTAAGCTAAACACACACACACATTCTCTGATGCCATGTGTTGTATCGAGATATTTATTTGGGTTTAACAATATGGCAAAAATGTGAGATCCTATGTATCCCAGCATTTAGTTTTGCTGAGGTTTGCTACGTGCCAACAAAACCAAATAAACATCGGTGATTTTAACGTAAAGGAACTTGTTACTGTGTACAAAAGTTGACGCTAACCACAGTATTGTCAGACAGCACGTCATTACATGATGTATAACAATATTAATATTGTTTCCTCATAATACCTAACCCTTATTATACTGTATATATCCATCAATCATCAGTTAAAGATAGCACTCAATAAACATAGGTAGTTCCTGATGATTCTTTTAAACAGAATTCTGTAGTTTTTTTCCTGTTTATAAGTGAAAGTCCACATTATGACCCAGCTTATTCTGGTCAGGCTTGTGGATGGTCTGGAGCATATCCTGGAATGCACTGAACGCAGTACCTACCTTCTCACTGCAGGCCCAGCCTGAGATTTGAACCCAGGTCCTAAGGATCTGCCTTTGAGACACAGGAATTCTCTTTAGTTTTTCCTTCACTTTTATTACAGTTCCCTTGAACCAAAAACCATACTCCAGTTGGAATATGGAGGAATTTGGTTATATAGGATATTGGATATTTGGTCCACCTAATATGTTGCATAGTTTGAGTGTGAGCTTAAAGATTTTGAGGAGTGTGACGTTTCAGATGAAGTGTGACATCACTCTAAAGTCCCACAATTCTAAATCAGTCACATCTATTTATATCTCATATTTAAAATAGTAAAAGAATAATAGGGTCTGCAAAAACTTGGATAGTAGGGTAGCCAACTCATTGTAAGATTTTTGGACATTGCTTTGTGACACTTGTCATGAACAGAGCCAAGGTCTTTTTTGACATCTTTATTAGTTTGCTTTCTTATAATGATTAATGACAGCACTGGCCAGACACACACACACATCAGTTGTGATTGGTTAAAATATTACACTAATCGTGTCTGGCTAAACCAAGTGTGTAAAATGTATTATAATGATTTCTGTAATCTTTTTTTTTACAAAACCTGTTTATAATAATAGTTACAAGATCAAAAATAATAATAAATGCAACAACAAATTTAATAATAACAACAGTTGAAATTATTATTATTATTTATTTTATTTTCTTATTTTTTATTATTCTTTTATTTTATCATATTTATTTCGATCCATGCAGGCTAATGGCCAGAGTCTCCAGATTAATCCGTGAATATTGGCCACTTTCTTGTCTACCAACCTCACTAGCTCCAAGTCCTATTATATGATAACCATACTTAAATAAAATGTATAATAATAGGATATTATGCAAGTTTTATATTATTATATTAGTAATACTGTATATTTTGAAATATTTGCTGTTAGTCAGTTACAAAATGATGTAAAGTGAGACTCTGCTACTGAAATACACTTGTATGTACTGTATCTGTAAAATGATGATTTTAGATTATTCATTTATTTTTTGTTTATTTAGTTTAGCTTATTATGAGATGAATTTATATTATTATAAATATTCATTGACCCTGGTGTTTAGAAGGAGAGTAAAAGTGCAGACATGTTGCTGGGCCATTTTCTATTCTTCAGCATAAACTACATATACCACTTCTACTACCACCATTGCTGCTACCAATAGTTATAACACTAGAAGTGATGATGATGATGATGATGATGATGAACCTTCCAAACTATGTATTGTTTTTTAGGTAAATAGATATATTTAAGATAAATGGTCTAAATGATAAAGTTTCCTTTGAGTGGTAATTCAGTTTCTATTCTCTAAAATAATTGTCAGAATAATAATAATAAAAATAATAATAATAATAATAATAAATCAATTGCAGCAAGTGAGAAATGCTGTTTGTCTGTAGACAAATTAGTATTTTGTGTGCTTGCTCTGTTCTTTTTTACAGACTTTAGAAGACTTCTGATGTCTTCCACTGAGCGTTTGCTTGAGTTTGATTTGTGGTGGAGCAAATAAAAAAAAGCCCCTCCGATAATTAGCTGTTGAATCTCCCTCCCAGGAAAAGAGCAGTTTTAGCTTCAAAAATGTGTTCTGTTTGAGAAGTGTGATATTTTGAAAGCTCCATCCTAGCAGTTTGAAATAATTAGATGTTATTAAAATCTTTTTGGGAAATGACACTTGAACGCAGATGCAAGAATATTTTTAGGTGCTGTATTAAAACAACCCCTCTGCTCTGCTCTAATCTGTGACGTGAGGGACTCGGTGCGTTCTGTGATGCAACAGTGCCACCTATAGCTGCCTCTCGCTCACTGTTCGTGTGTTTGTCCTGCTTCTCCCTCTACCTGAAGAAATTCTGACGCTTCTCAGAGATCAAAAAGGTATTCTTTGGCAGTATTGTCAATGAAGAGAAAAAAAAAGTCTTTTTCAGGAGAGATGTTAATGTTGCTGTGACAATGCTGGCTTGCACTGGTTGTCCCTCCTCTTCCTGATCACTGTCTGTGACTCTTTGCCTTTTGATGTGTGTAATCTGAGAGACAGGAGGCATGGCACAGACTCCGAGTCTGATCTCTGAACCGGGCTTTCAGAGAGAAATAACAATTCTGTAGTTGTGGGATCTTTCATTTCGTTATGTGTGCTCTGATTGCAGGGATATGCCAGAGATTGATGTATTCTGTTCTTCTCTTATAAATCGGGCCAGATTGAATGTCGGCTTTGCTTCACAATGTAAAAGGATTAAGAATTCTTCAGCTGAGAAATAAGTAAAGAGAAGAAAGGGGCTATTAAGCCGTATTCATTACCACGTTCTGTTCTTATATTCCTGCTTGTTAAGCAGTGGGTTTAAGGAAACCGCTTGGTATCAGTGAAATCATTTCTAATGTAATTTAGTGCAGTCTGTGATTAAAATCAGCTGAGCTCTGGCTGTGATGTCAGTTGTTCTGCAAAAGGTCACAGTTTGCCATATCCTCGATGCTACTTGTACTGTCTTTATGACCTTTGTTGCATTCTTGTGCCCAACTTGTTGTCTGTAACAAAAATGCACACATGCAGTACAGGTTGTCAGTGTCTCAGACCAATGGGTTTCAGAAAGGTAATATTAAATGTACAGTACTGTGCAAAAGTCTTAAGCCACTATTAGATTTGTTGGTTTTGCAATGGTATAATGATTTAGAATAAATCATTATAATTTATTAGAATATGACCAGAAACTATAGGAAGTCCATATGCAGTATTAAACTGAAAAAGTATTTAGTCTGACCTCCTCTTACATTTGAGCAATCGCAGCATTTGCAGCTTCATCAGGATGCAAAGGTGGTCAGGAATGGACTTTTTGGAAGGTTGGCAGCCAAAAAAACAAACAAACACCACAGACACTTTTTCAGGGAGATCACACTAAATACTGACTTTTGCAGAAGCCATTTTGTTTGGAAAATTGTGTTTTTAATTTTGTGTACATATTTTCTGTTCGTATCTTAATAAAGAGACTGAAACATTATTATATGTGGTCATTAATTATATATGGTCATTACATCGTTGTAATCCAACAATTCTAATGGCGGCATAAGACTTTTGCACAAGCTACAGTATAGGTTTAAACCAAGTCAAGTCAAATTGAATCATGTAGTGCTTTTTACAATGGAGCATTGACTCAAAGCAGATTTACAATTATCTAGGCCCATAGCCCCAAACTGAGCAATCCTTAGGGCGACAGTGGCAAGGAAAAACTTCTTAAATGTTATAAGGAAGAAAGCTTGAAAGGACCAAGACTCAGAAATGGACCCAACCTCCTTGGACATCCTAGATGATATACGTAAGAACCTAATTAATAAATCTTAGTGATAGTTTCAATACACAGACGCTAAATGTGAAAATGAAAACAGAGAACATAGTTAAAGGAAAAATAATAAGTAAAATATAATATTCTATAGAATGCAATACATTAAAGAGGATACAACATTGTGAAGAGTATATTAAATAGAATGTAGGGCAATATTCCAGAAAAAAATAAGAACCAAAATCATAATTGTGGTTTTGCTCCGAAAGGGCAACAAAAGGTGTACTTTTGGATTAGCTATAATATCTAGACTATTGTAAGTTGTGTCATATATACTGTATATTAATACACAAGTGCCTGTGGTGTGGAAGTAAGAGCCGGCTTACTGGCTAGGCTGGGCTTGCAGCATGAAGGTCGGGAAGTGCCATCTACTTAGCACTTTTGTATTCTGAAGTAGGCTCCAGTCCCACCTGGATCCCTGACCAGCTGAAGCAGGGTCAAAATGGGAACTTTCTCCTATTAATACATTTGCTATTACATTGTTCATTAATAATTCACGTTTTGTGGTTACTCTCATTATTTATTGTAGCCTAACAATAACATTCAAAAGACAGAGGTGTATGGCGGTGAGGGATTAGCATTGTATTGTATTGTTAAGTAAGGCAGGGTCTAACCTGTTTTGTGGACGTCCCACAACATTAAACATCAGTATATGAAACGATGCTCGTTAACAAAAGAAACTGTGTAATTAACGACACTGTTTAAGTGGAATAAACCTCTGTCGAATGCAGCCAGAGGAAAGTGGTAATGTCCCCCGTTTTGCATATGGGCCACGTTCCACTACCTTGTTGTTTATTCTTTTTCTTGCTTAGCAAAACGATTACAGGCAACCTTTTGTGGTTGTGTGAGCAGAATTAATAATGTGGGTTACACTTCTACTAATCAAACACATCTACTATTCATGTCAGATTGCTTTTCTGAGATGCAAAATGGAAGATTTCAAGAAAACGCAGGCTTCTTTGCCCTCACATTTCATTCACCTGACAGGCTAAAAAGAGGGTGATTATTTTGGTGGGTTGCTTTCCAGAAGCAGGATATTCCTCTGAATTTTTCTGTTCCTTTCCCTGCATCTGACCTGTCATGGAAATCCACAGAAGAGCAGCGTGCCGTCGCTTTGTAGACGAACGCTTCCTTCCGTCGGTGTGTATTAAAAACACAGGCGTTTTGGTCGAGCCAGTCCTGGTGTTTAAGTGTACTCCTGGGCCTCCATTATCGACATCATCAGAAGAGGCTGGGGCCTCATGAGAAGGGTCCATCAGGCCGGCCCGAAACACACGTTTGTTTTTCCTTTTCCCTTCTCTGTTCGTGTCTGGGCCTCGGTGCTATGTGCTGACTTTTATCCGGAGCCTTCAGAAGGCTGGAGCTGGTGAAGCGCTCCCGCTGTGAGGCCGCGGGCCCTTAAGCTGCCGAGCCACGCTGATCGATTGCGCGCCTGCACCAACGTGTCCCGAGTGCCGCGTAGCCGTGTGGTGGGGAAAAAAAAACAATTATTGCAAAAATGAAGCAGAATGTCGTACTGTAAGTGGAGGTGATTTTTGAAAATGAGTTCGACTGACAATCTCACTTCCTAAATACATGCTTTTATAGTGCATACAAACCCCATCACCTCCTGTTTTTGTTGTTGTTTGTTTTGTTTGTTTTTTATGATTCATTTATCTCGTTTTACCAGACAGGGCTGTTTCTACAGCATTATGAATGGGTGAGGTTTCTGCTGTTTTCCCACACATGTAAGGATAGTGGAGTGGTTCAGATAGTAGCAGCTTGCATTGTTTCATGCCCAAGTGGAAGTGGTGGGACAGGATCTGTTAGGCACACACAGCCATTTCCTCCACCATGATCAGGCTCCCCCAGACAGCAGATAAAGAGCTTTGCCTAAAGCCTTTGTAATTTGTATGTTTCTGCTCAATCTTGTTTAGTGATGATGAAGTAAGATAGGCCTTATCACGGTTTGCCAAAGGCATGAGCAGCCAGCACCACTTGAACATTGTTGAAATAGAGTCTGGTTTTTTCGCCTTCTTATCCGCTACGCCTGGTCAGCTAGTCCAGCTGAACTTTTAAATCCTGTTATACTATTGGTTTGTTGTTATTGTAGTTTGTTGTTTGGGTCAAAATAGGCTACTGTTCCTAAATAATAGGATGATGTAAATGACATCCAACTCGTGTCTACCCATGAGAGCCAGATAGCTATAATGCTGGCTTGATTGCACCCCAAATTGCAGGCTGTGTATCACATGGCCTGTGAGAATACCGACAATACCAATGATGGTCTACTCATTTAGTGTAGTTGTATGTGGTCTGTGGAGCAGCCAGACTCGGGGATGTTGTGGTTTCCAGCACTTCTGTGAGCTGCTGCGTTTAAGAGAGTCTGCTAAATTCCATAAATGGGAATGTACTTTGACGTTTGCCTAATTGTTGAGAATATAATGATGTAACTCCGCAGTCACATACTTCTACAGTAATACTTTCAACTATTGCAGGCGAATATAAAAGATAAATAAGACCTACTTCTGATGTGGATAACTGCATCATTATGCGTCCTATACTCACAAAACAAACACATTTATTTATGTGGCACCTTTGTAAGTCACGTTGTAAATTGCTTCGCAACAGTGAGATAAAGTAGAAAAGGTAATACAATTGTATAAAACAAATAGCATAACCAGTACAGCTTCATCCTAAAAAATAGGACATTATCCTAAAGCTGAATGCTGTCAGTGAGGATGTATTCAAAATTGCAAGGGTAAGGGTTAATTAAGTGTACATGTACAGTATTGTCCAAAAGTCTTAGGCCACCATTAGATGTGGTGTTTTAATGCTATAATGACCTTTCACACTTGGACTCGTCATACTGTAGTACTCGTTCCACTGATCATCATTCCATTATTTGTGAGCTTTAACATATCTTGGCCTTCTCACTCTGTTCCCCTTGTGAAAAAAGTATTTTCTTGGCTGCTACCCATCCAAAAAGGCCATTCCTGATCAACCTTCAGACAGAATCATCAAGTGTAAGTGGAGGTCACACTAAACATTTGCCACTGTGGCCTCTTTAAGCTGATTTTTCTGACTCTAATAAACAGAGTGAGAAATAATTATATATGATCATTATACCCTTGCTAAAACAGTAGTATAGCTAATCTAATGATGGCCTAAGACTTATGCACAGTACTGTGCATTAGCTAGATATCTGGCAGCATTAACAGACCAGAGCGTAACCTCTTGATGTCAGGGGTTGGTTGGTTTGTTGATTGGGTAAAATGGCTAATCTGTGTATCGACAGTAATAGTGGACATGTTGAGCGAGATCTGTAAATAAACATAAGTGGACTACAGTAGCCTCAGCTTCAGACTGGACTATTGAATTCAAGCATACATAACGTATTAAATGTTCTGTTGATGGGAAGGATCACATTTCTGGTGACTTCCACACTTGCAGTCCACTGAGTACTTCGTCCTCTACAATATCCAATGAAAAACCAATAGCCAGAAACATTATCTGCTTGCCCTGTACACCCGAGCTAGTGATTAGTCCATTCCTGATTAAGTGATAGGATGAAATTGTGATTGACCCACTGCAGCTTTTAGCCCGATACAGTGTGTGTGTGTTGGTGTGTGTGTGAAATATCCCACAATCAATATAAAAGAAAAATGTGCATGTCAGGATAAGGAGCCTGAAAGACGTTACTAAATACTTTTGCCTGACACATAGCTGGAATGTGGGTTAATTGGAGCTGCCCTTAGAGGCCCTATTAACATCAGTAAAAATGTAAAGTTCTTGTCATTATGTAATTCTTAAAAATAGATCAACAGTGTCCAATCAGGCTGAGAGTAGCAGCAGCCGGTGCACATCCAGGCAGTGTGGGCTTACCAATGAAAGGCTCGTACCTGGAGTCGATCCAGTAACAGCACAATTTTCCTAAGGAATAAAGATGGCATGCAGCACTCGAGATCACAGGACCATTCACTTGCTTTATGAGTTCCTGTCATCAAAAAGCGGCTCGCTTCACATGAAGGCTGAGCGATAGCCCTCAATCAGCTCCCACCGCCTCAGCCCCCGCCCCCACCCAGCCAAAAGCCCCTCTGATGACTATGAATGTTTTGTTTTGGAAAGTATTCCCTGGGAGAAATATTTGTGGCAGCCCCTGCACCTCCTGCTGCCGAAGCCATAAGCAGTCTTACACAAACAGAAACTGGAGTCTGGACAGTGTGTCAAACTTACAGCCTTGCTTTTTTCCATCTGCTTAAGTCTGGAAGGGAAAGAATGATTTCTGAGCCTCCCGAGTTGTTGACAGTGATTCTGAATATCTTTATACTGTGTGCTTTTTGTTTAATCCAGTGGTGTTCAGAACCCTTGCAGATCTGGTAAATTTCAAACCCCCCTCCCCACCACAAACACCACCTTCATGTGAGACTACATGATGTAGTACATATAGATATGACACGACTCGCACACGGCGATTCCATAACTTCTTGGTCATTTTTGGCTGTTGCTTTTTTAGGTTTTGAACAATGAGTACAATCTAAGGAATGCCAGCAAGGAAAAAAAAATCTAGGAAAGTGTTTTCCTAAAGATTATTTTTAGGAAAGTAAAGAAAGATATGTTTTTTTCAGACAGTTTATTAATTTCATGTGAAATGATGTCATTCTTTTGCAAAGTATTTAATGTTTTATTTTATACACATTGTAGTTGTATGAAGATGGACTTTTAAGTACCTTTTTAAAAAGTCAAGAAACTGCCACTGAGCAGTACAAAGGATCCTCTAATACATTGAATTATATTGGACTGATTTATGCTAAACTTGTAAATGATAACAATAGGTGGGAAAGAATTTGTACATTATTAAATAAAAAACTATATTCATAAATGACACAGTGTAATAAAAATTCTTCTGAGCCAAACTGAAATCATGCTGAGCCGAAAAACCGAAAAAAAGGAAACCAAAAAGATTTGTTTGTCTGCTTATTATTTGCTTTTTAACTGTTTAATATCGATACCTCACATGAACCATGATTACAGATCCCTTGTCTGTCTTCAGATTGTGAAATGACTCGTGAAATTAGGACGAACTGCTACTGCTCGAACGGGACACACCTGCACCGACTGTCGCAGAAGAGAAACAGAAAGTGCTTTTAATTACATTCCAGTTTTATTACCATGAGTGTTATTTTTATAGGGTCAGATTTTGACACTTGATTTTACATCTGTTTAACTCCTATGTCTGCAGCATTCAATCCCAAATGCTCTCTCACAACCCCTGTTGAGCCCAGTCCTGTACTCACCTGTCCAGTAATTCCTTAATTACATCCTGTGCTTTCAGAGTTTGCTTATGTGTCGACTTCAAGGCTTAATTCCCGAAGCGCTGTTTGTTTGATATCTGCGTTTGTTTACATTCTCTGGTCGAGCCTGGTCTTAGCATTATTTTTCTGTTTTTCAGTGGTCAAAACTAATATTTGTTTTTTTCTTAGCATGTTATTTATGACTGTAACAAAATGGTCAAATAGTCCAGAAAAAATACAGTAAATATACATTACTGCATTAAAAATGTATATTTCATATTAAAAAAAAAACAGCTTCTATAGGCTACAGTGGCAAGTATTTAGTGCGACCTCCCCTTACACTTGAGCAATAGCAGCGTCTGGCAGCTTCATCGGGATGCCAAGTTGATCATAGTCCAAAGAAGCTTCATCAGGAATGGTCTTTTTGGAAGGGTACCAGCCAAGAAACCACTTTTCTTTTGGAAGGGGAACAGGGTGGAGAGACTAAGATATGCTAAAGCTTCCGAATATTGGAATGAACATCAGTGGAATACATCAGTATTATGGAGTGAAAAATCCAAGTTTGAATTTTTTGGGCCCATTATACCATTTTACCATTGCTAAAACAGCAAAATCTAGTGGTGGCCTAAGACTTTTGGACAGTTCTGTATATATCTTAAGCCCAAACATTTCTGATCCTGTACACTGTTAAATTGCTTTCACTTTGTTATAGTGGATAAGACTCATCACTGTATATACCCCATGTAAAACCAACTAACACGACATATGAATCTGGATCATTTGATTCAGATGGATTTAATCGAAACATGGCACTGTGAAGATTTGGTGAGGTTTGTAGGTTTCATCTATTTTTTAAGCGACTGAAGTGTGAACTCTGTAGCTGAAAGTCTAATCTAAAAACAATGAAAGTAGTGATAAATGGCAAAACCCTGCGTCAGGATATCCCTAGTTCTAAACACTATATAGATATAATTGTGCTGTTTTTAAATGAATTGTTATTGAGAATATTTATCAAAACTCCATTCTGTTGTTTGCCCCTAGCAGTTCCCCCATCCTCCCTAAGGGGCCCGCAACATAGTATGAACACCACTGGCATAATAGGTTCCACTGTGGTGATTCTTATTCAGAAAAGCGTTTGGTCTCAGTAAAGAGCATTGAGTAAGAGATGAGGTATGGATTCATTTCCGTACTGTTCCTAGAGGTAGCATGAATGTGTCAGGGTGTCTCAGAAGTGTGAAAAGGCTGCGTGCCAGTTCCCACTTGTTTACGGCTTAAGTCATGTCAGGACATGGGGTGATTATTTTGGATCTGTCAAAAGCCCTGTTGCCGTTAGAGACAAGGGAACATTTAACCTCGTCCTGTGCGTCTGGATCGTTCTTTCAGTTGTAAAATGCTAAGCTATAGAAATGAATGGCTCTATATAACTCTTTGCATCTCGGCTCAGTTTCCATAAATGTTGGTATGGAAAAAACACCTATTTTCTGACAGCGAGAGCACGCTGAAACCCTCGCCTTGTGCTTGTTTTGGCCTCACGGCAGTTCGGCCCGACTCGCGTCTGGCCCTCTGTTTACGTAACCATATATATTGAAGAGGAAACTTTGGGTGAAACGTTAATCTCTCCACTTTTTAGCCTTGATGAATTTCTACGTTTTCCAGCTGGACGGCATGGCATATTTATGCACGAGCCTATCTGCGAAAACAGCACTGTCAGTGTAAATGAATCACAGCTAGCCTCGTGTGTGCACTGCAGGCTAGGAGATCCCATACCACTCAGCCCACATGTCTTCGTTCTGGAGTGAAAAAGAGAAATGAAACAGTTTGCTGTAATGGAAGGCGCTGAAAGGCCCCTCTGTTTCTCTCAGTAGACCTCAGTGCACTAACTTTCTCAGAAGGGTCATCATTGTTTTGTGGCTAGTGTGACCTCAAAGTAAACTGTTATGGCTGGTACACAATGGTCAGTGTAAGCTACTGGTATATATCACATTCCATCATACACAGACCCCTCGTGGGTTCTGTAATCCCAGCCTGTTCTTCTGTACTGTGCACGTCAATGGTGACAATACGCTGTCATGGAATTTATTTCACTAATATCTCACTCATGATATATGATAAGAAATGTATAAAGCTGTAGAGCTGTGATCACAACCTGACAGTGTCTTAAACATGATAGGTTATTTTAAATGGTTAACATTAATAGGTTGATTCTGATTTTATTGATTGTTTTAGAGCACATTTGATAAGATAATCTCATCTTTACATTCTACCATTAAAACACTTGGTTCCTCTGTAGAAGACCTGATTTGTCATGAGCTCAGTTTGTGATCCTCTGCAGTAGGAGCCAAAGAATGACCTATTGAGGTGCATGGAAGCCATTTTAACAGAAAGAGTGCAGAAGCCATCCCCAAGCATACCTTCACATGGCTTTCACTATCCTGCTTAGTACTGTCAAATTAAAATGTTTGTGCTCCCTAGGTAAAATGATTATTTATTATTATT